>JAQPZY010001525.1:3215000-3610000 GCA_029931535.1 Margaritifera margaritifera | reverse complement strand
TGGAATACCAAAGATACAGCATCATGCTATGCATATATTTTATTTATACTACATACAGTTTACGTGTATTTTACATTTTAAAAGGGAGATAAAATTGACGGCCATAAACTGTGCAATGTGAAGGGAGTGAACTCTTCACAACCCCTCTCATTTATGTACGCACAAAAATGTTGTTCTTTAGTGACTATTAATTTTGTTTAAACTTCATTCGTATTAATTAATATAGTCATTTGCATTTAATAAGTGAAATGAGCAGACAGATCTGACATTTAACATTCAAAGTGTTGTAATAATGTAAATGCAAACATCGAATTTGCAGCGTTCAGTGTCATGAACAGTAACAGTCATTTGCATCGAGCTACTAGGCATGTTGAATGAAGTTAGAAACCTCCAAATAATGAAGGAACAAGAGGTAATTAAACACATTTAATCATATTTACAGTTCATCCAAGTCGTGACTGTCCATATTTCGCTCTTCCTACTGACTGTCAGTATCACTTTCTATAATTCTCCTGCGTTTCGGTTCTGGGGCCCCAGTAAGAGAAGTCGACTGTTGAAAAAATTTGACCCAATTAGGAATCTCATTTACATTGTCTTACGGGAGGTTCATAACAAACATATTCTGTATTGTGATGTTTGATCCATACAATGGGTTGCTGATAATATGATTATGTTGTAGATTACATGTTTGGGAACTTGATATATTACAGTCTTATGCAGTGCAGTTTGAAATATGTTTGTTGCGGGGTTGGGGTTGACAGCATCATTACTCGAGTGGTCGGTGTTGCTCCAGTAATTTGGAGTAGGTCTGTTGTTGTTTTTCACTGATGTTTGAGTAGCTGTTATAAACTACATTTTTTTGTGGTCAGAAATTTGCATGATATCAGTTGGGGGAATATTATTGTCTCTTAACTTTTGAATTAGATACTTCATATCACTGAGTATAAAACCGGCCAGGTGCTGAACCAATTCAGATGGGGAAATTTCTCGTAAGTTTCTGGATTCATTTTTTGACTACAAGAATTCAGTCACAAGCCTCACATCGAATAGTGTATTTTATAGAGTATTTGCATTTTGCTTGCTTTCTAGAAATGTCACTATGTCATTTGGCTCATGGTGTACAAATCAGTCTTCACTGACTGTCTCAAATTTGGACACAAAATGATCATTTTCATTTAGAAATTTCTCAGCCATACCTCTATCAAACTCTTCAATTAACTCACAGTTTAGTAGATTGAAGGCTGCTTAATCATCTTGCTTCTTTTCTAATGTCATTGTTTTCTTTTTTCTACAGAGTTGCACACAATGTTTGCAGATTTATTGCAAGAGAGAGAGAGAGAGAGGATGGAAACAGCAGTGTTGACAGAGATGACAGCAGGCGACACAGGGTGGAGCTCAATCATATTTATTTCCTGGACTCACTGTGCTTGGTTTTATTTGTTTAAAAATTTTAGTTTATATAAAAAAATTGAACATGACAATTTTCTTCTTGTTATTTTCTTATTTTTAAATGTAATATTCCAAGAAATCCATAACCAAGTTCAGAGAGTATAGTAGCTATGAAAACATGATCATTATGCGTATTCATACGCCATGCGCAAATCATAATTTGACATACCTATACTATGGGTATATCAAACTGCTTAATACTAACACTTCAAAAGTCATGTTATTTTTATTTTTAATGTATGCGGTATATATAATGTATCTATATATATATATATATATATATATATATATATATATATATATATATATGTCTGAAATTTATATTTTACATATACCTGTATAATATCTAAATGCACTCATTTTATGTTTACTCAGATGCACCATGTAGGTATAGATTGCCCGAGTAATGAACTTGATGATGATATTATCTTTCGCACAAGTTTTCACACCTTTGATGTTTAAATGTTCCACTTAAGACGATACCGTTATGTTATTATAACTTCTGAAATTAAATTCCATTTGGTCTATAAACGAATACTTAAAACCTATGCTGAAAGAAAGACGTGTTGCTCTGAGTTTTGTGTTTAAACTAATCATGTATGTTCAAAGCTGGTTATTGAGACATCAATGCTGCTTACAGCTTGTAACTTATTTGATAAGCATTTCAAGTGGCCTACTCAATCAAAGAGAAGAAGTATAAAACGCGAGGAATTACCCCTCTGGCTATACGCTGTGTTTGAGAATTTTCCATTCAGCAATTCAGTACGTGAAACATATAATCAGATAAAACTACAGGACTTAGTATACTGTATAGGCGATGTAATGCAGAGAGATCTATTGATTTTTGTGTATTTAGAAATAGCAATGTTTTTTATTTCTCTCCATCTGTCTCTCTCTGTCTCTCTCTCTCTGTCTCTGTCTCTGTCTCCCTCTCTCTCTCTCTCTCTCTCTCTATCTCTCTCTCTCTCTCTCTCTCTCTCTCTCTCTCTCTCTCTCTCTCTATATATATATATATATATATATATATATATATATATATATATATGTACATACACACATAGCATAACCTTATTTGCATCTCATTTGGTTTCAGTTGGAAACATAAGGAGGTGATATATAATCTCTTACGCGATGTAATGCAAGATATATATATATATATATATATATATATATATATATATATATATATATATATATATATATTGTTTTGCTCTTGGATTTGTTTTCTTAGCATGCCTGGAGTAACTAGGCTTGAAGTTTTATTTCATTCAATTTGTAAATAGCATATCTTTATTTGCATCGCATATTTATGTCTGCATTAAAATATTCTCTATCTATCTGTCGAACTATTTTATTACAAGCTCTGAACTTGTCAGGCCAGTTTCTTAAGTAGGTTTATAATCATTGAGAGAGTATTTATCGTGTAATTATATCAAATCTACTTCTTATGTTTGAGTCTGGCGAGTGGATAACTGAATTGTTATTCACAAAGGGATATAATCTTCTATATGGTGTGTAGCTTTAGAGCCAACATAAGCTATATACAAACATAGCACCCATGTATTGCATTGACTAAAACGTCCTTATTGGATGTGTAGACGGGTATATATTTCCCGAGTGTTGAATATTGCATTGTGCTTTAATGTCATACATGAATCTCCTTTATAGGTGTAGGCCAGTACACACAAATGTAGAATATCTTCAATGATTATTCCTTGCTTTAATGTCGGCAATGTATTTGGACTATTGCTTCAAAGTTAACTAAGCACGACATTTATAAATATAATGTAACGTAATCATATTTTCAAACATTCTGTTCACTATGTTGATTATGATTTGTATCTAGTGTGTACAAGTAATGGTGTTTTTACAAATCTGATGTCAGCTATAATCAGTACAAATCAACATTATATGAAAAATAACATAACAAGAAAAGACGACCATCCAAGAAAAAAAAAATGACAACTCGATACAACGCACAATATCGTTTATATTTAGCTCACAGTTCTAACGAGTTTATCCTTGTAGAGATTATGCTTTTCCTTTTAAAGAGTTAATTCACTGTCTTATCGTTGACTGATATAATTGGCAAATATGCATGAGATGAATGAACGAATGAGCCAAAAATAAAGATGTTAACTTCATGTTTAATTTTATCTTATCGGAACAATTGCCTTCGAGCGGATCTAAACCATCAGCGCAAGAAGACGTTAATAACAATTATATCAGGGTCAGTAAGTTCGCACATCCATGCACTGTTGTTCTACGTATCAAAATGATCAAAGAAATATGTCAAACATGTATATCAAATGTACGTGTTTGTCGAGGGTAATCTCTGTCGGAATAGGGAGCTGAATATCCGTTATAAAGATAAAATTTTGAATTGAAAATCTTTGTTTCCGTAATGTTTCGTCGGTATTCGAATATTCTGCTGTCATGAATGCCGATGTAACAACAGCTGATTGTACGTGATTCTGCATTTGTACTATCAAAGAGATAAGTAATTTTAGCTACAGGAATAGAATTAGTACTTTAGAAAAGTACAAAAGAGGATGCGAGTGAAATATTGCATGAAACATAGCTCAAACCAAATGAAACGTTTTTCTCTTCTGTCACGTTTATAATTGGATACAAATGTGAACGCCTGTGCTGAGAATTAACCAACATGATGTTATGTTGAATGATGCTTCGCCTGCTTTGCGTGTATACAGTACATAATCCAAAAAATTGGCACAGAGAATATGTCACATGAAACTTTCAAATCATTTAACATTTATTGCAGAGCATTGTTGATTGTAACAAATAGTACAGAATCACAAGTACATGATCTGGTTAGATTTTCATGCCATAACAGTATATTTTCAATTTGTAAAATTATACTTCCTAACAAAGTCCTTGTAAGCACGATTATGCACAAGACAGTTGAGTTAAACACCAGAAATTTGGTTCACATTTTGTAGGCAGATGTAAATAACCTGGATATATTTTCATTCCACCATAAGAAAATGTTTAAAATTGTTCTACATATTTGATTTTTTGCATAGAGACTTTACCTGTGTACGCAATGGGGATTCTCAGCAAACAATTCTATGGATCAAACATCACAGTACAGAATATGTTTGTCATGAACTTGCCGCAAAACGACGTAAATGAGTTTTCTAATTGGGTCGACTTTTTCAACAGTCGACTTCTCATACTGGGGCCCCACAACCGTGACACTGTCAGTCAGTAGGAAGAGCGAACTATGGACAGTCGCAACTTGAATGAACTGCAATAATGGTTAAATCTGTTTAATTACCTCTTGTTCCTTCATTATTTGGAGGTTTCTAACTTCATTCAACATGCCTAGTAGCTCGATGCAAATGGCTGTTTTGTCACTGTCATGACACTGAACGCTGCAAATTCGATGTTTGCATTTACATTATTAAAACACTTTGAATGTTAAATGTCAGATCTGTCTGTTTCATTTACTAAATACAAAAAACTTTATTAATTAATACGAATGAAGTTTAAACGAAATTAATAGTCACTAAAGAACTACTTTTTTTGGGCGCACATAAATAAGAGGGGTTGTGAAGAGTCCACTCTCTTTACATTGCACAGTTTATGATCGTCAATTTTATCTCCCTTTAAAATGTAAAATACACGTAAATTGTATGTTGTATAAACAAAATATATGCATAGTATGTACGCTGTATCTTTGATATACCACTCGTTATATAAATGTTTCATTAATGAAATTTTTTTATAACTAGTGGTATATCAAAGATACAGCGTACATACTATACATATGTTACATATATATATATATATATATATATATATATATATATATATATATATATATATATATATGATCACATGCATAAGCCATTCTCTATAGTATAATAAAGCCTATAGTTTTATCTGATTATATGTTTCACATAATTCCTCGCGTTCTATTCTTCTTTTTGATTGAGCAGGCCACTTGAATGCCAATCAAATAAGTTACAAGCTGTAAGCAGTATTTATGTCTCAATAACCAGCTTCAAACATACCTCAATAGTTTAAACTCCGAGCAACAAGTCTTTCTTTTAGCGATCGATTTTAGCATTTATTTATGGTCAAAATGGAATTTAAGTTCAGAAGTTATAATAACATTACGGTATCGTCTTAAGTTGAACATTTAAGCATCAAAGGCGTGGAAACTTGTGCAAAAGAAAATATCATCATCAAGTTCATTACTAGGGCAATCTATAGCTACATGGACAACCCTATGGAGAAAATCAGACTAACATCTGAAAAAACCTACAATGATTGAATTTGACTCTTTGTCTATGTTTCTCAAAGATGGATTTTTCGATTTTGTTAGAAATTCAAAAAACACATGAATTGTAAACAAGTCAAAACAGTTTAATCGTTATTTTCTACTAGAATCATGATACAATACATAATGCGTGGCAATTTATTACGCTAAAGATTTTATTGTGTTATAATTAATATAATAAATTGAGAGATTTATGGTAATACATATGCATTTATCCGTATATGCAATTTAAAAATTCTTTTTTTTTATGATTTGTTTTTAAATTCAAGTTTTCCAATCCATTGTGTTGTGTAGTTGAATGAGTGTCAGTGGTTTTGAAGATTTTAGTACTGCTTGGTGTCGGCACATTTTCATGAATATCGTTAAATAGTTTGAAAACGAGATTTCGATTCTTATCCGGAATTGTTGGGATGCTTATAGTTATGTTTGGTAAAATTCTTGTGCATGGAATTTCTGAACAAACAAAAAAATATAAGACTTTTATACGTAATATGTGCCGATAATTTCACAGAAGTACTACAAAAATGTATATTTCGGCCATATGAAGGTAGGTAGGTACAATCAAACGTACAGAAATAAATAGAAACGTTTATCTCTGTTCTTCCCATGGAAAGAAATGTTAGTTTTAGAGTATATTTCCATTTGAAAGGACTCTACGCATTTAATCCTGTTATCATTCGAATATAAGTATAAAGAAGAAAATACACAACTTACTAATAGCAATTAAATACATTCCCTTAGTCGGGTAATTATTGTGGAGCTAAACCATATTTAGCTCAATCGATCCTTCTAAAACCAAACTTTGCTTTAATGAATTGTAACGTAGACACATAAAGCAAGTTTCTATATGTAGGACACTCAGCATATATCTGAAAGATTGTTCATCACAGCATGAAACATACTATCCCTAAAGGATTGAATTGTAATCGACAACTTGCTTGCAAGATCCAGGGTTCTTACTGCTTTAGTTTCTTTTCTTTACAGTTAATATTTTGCAAACTATATTTGGATACAGCTTCAAATTTAAAGTACCCTGGTGATACTGGAGCCTCTAGAGGAATTCAAATAGAACTTATTGAAGAAAATAGACTTGACCCAAAATGATACCAGGTCGTTGAATAGTAGAGAACTTGCGTTTCATTGGAACTAATGCAAATAATGGATAGTGACAGAGATAATTATAAAAAATTCAGCAAAGACGCGATCCTGAAGCGGCCTTCACTTCATTATTGAGGTGCATGGGTGAGTATAGGATAATTAAAAGAATTATATTACGTCGACCCTGTTAAGCAATGGATAATTATGTAAAAATTCACATTTCAAAAATGGAGCGAAGATGACAAAGTTCATTCTAAATGATACTCATAAAACATTCAAATTAAAAAAGAACCAAAACAACATAATTAAGAATTATTAAATATATAGGACTGCACCCCATACCTCTCTGTATACATGACCATAGAAAATATAGCGTTTTAAAGTAGGTTATAGTTGTTTTTAGCAGAGGCCCTGCTTGTCCCGCGAACGTTCTTAGATCCGCCCTGTCTTCATGTGTATAATAAGCACAACTTTAAGCACACAATCTTTGTATTTGACAATGCCGCCTCGAACTCAGCCTCGTATTTAGCTTTTGATCATTAATGCATTTAATCTTTGATACACTGATGTGAAATGTCCACCATATTTGTGCCTCTGCCTGATAGAAGCTCTGGTGGATTTTTTAAAACTGTTATTTACAGATACGCTCACATTTTAAATGAAGACATACCACTCTAAAGGTATATTGCATTTTATAAACGATACATAGTTGTTGATAACTAATTGAATACATACATGGCCAGTGATTTTATATTTTAATTATATTGAAATTTACGAACACTTGCCTGGGGATGTAAACAGTCGGTTTGTATTGATTACCTTGGTAAAGTGACTCCTTATTTTTGTTTCTGTTCTTGTCCGCTTAAGAGTATATATCATGGATGAAGTGCTTTAAATTTCGTAAAACAGTTATCTGCCTTCAGTCCAGAGAAATTTTGTTTACAAACAGTCATATGTAGACTGGCTATTGCAAAGTGTTGTATTAGAACTTCG
Source organism: Margaritifera margaritifera (assembly GCA_029931535.1). NCBI lineage: Eukaryota > Metazoa > Mollusca > Bivalvia > Unionida > Margaritiferidae > Margaritifera > Margaritifera margaritifera. Next base: position 3,602,154 of record JAQPZY010001525.1, on the reverse strand, counting down.
TGGAGGCTGAATGCAATCATTTTGGTTCATCGCTTGACATGATATAAGAAGGTTATATAAAATACAAAATGGGCACCATACTTAATGTTCGAAAAATATCATTAGGAGCAACACATCTGTAAATCTTCTGAATCGCCTTTGAAGCTATACGCCTGGCATACGATCGATTATTTATCATACTGTATAATGTATTGAATAAAAAAAAAATATGTGATTGAAAAGTAAGCATGTATACTGAAATAAAAAGCTCAAGACAGCCTGATATTGCACAGCAGGTGCACATTGCTCTGAATGGCAAATGCAGTTATAAGGCAGGTGTCTTGGTTTGAAAGACATCCAAGTCGGGATAGTTTCCAGCTAGTTGGTATAAATTGGTCGTATTTGACATGTTGTGTAACCCTGTTTCTACCTGACTAACCTCAGCTGGACTAGATGGTGCATTGATATATTTTGTATCAATGTGAAAGTTGTTTAATCTAGGACTCCACCTATCACATCTTGTCTTAGGCAGTTTTGGCACGAAAGTAGCAGCTGGCCATGCTTGACGGGAGATAACTATGCTTTGTAGGTTTTGCACCCGGTTGCTGTTATGGTAGCAACACCGTTTCTAAGGGAGCCACCCCTAGACACAATTTTGACAGAGCGTGTCCCACGAAATTTCACACAAATGTTGATCACAACTGACTTGGCGATTCTAAGGAATAAGTTTAAAAAATGTTTTCCATGTATTTGCTATGAGAGCTATATCATAGCTAAGAGAGCCACGTTGGACACAATTTTTATAGAGTATGTCCTAGGAAATAGTCCTAGAAGGTGTGACTGCAATTTTCTCAGCCCGTTCTAGTCAAAAATAAATAGTTTTTCACCTGGTTGCTAAGGAAGGAACAATGTTGCTAGTGGATGCACCCAGAACATAGTTTTAATAGAGTATATCCTAAGGAACAATCCTACCAAGTTCTTTTGAAATTGGCTCAGCCGTTCTACAGAAGAGGTCAGACATAGATTTTTCACATGGTTGCTTAGAAAAACTACACTGTTGCAAGTGAAGCCACAATATATATAAGTTTGATAGAGAATGTACAAACAAACATTCATATCAGATTTGATAAATGTTGTCTGGAAAAGAAGTTGAAAATATGTTTTCCGTTGCTTAACTATGATGCAACAAACTTCCTACCAAGTTTCAAAAATTGGCTGAGCCGTTCTAGAATAAAGCCGAAAATATGTTTTCTACCCTGGAGACAAGGAAGCCACGCCCTTGTTAGGGAGATCGCCATGAATATAATTTGTATAGTGAGTAATCATACACCCTAGTCAATAAAACATAGACATGTGTTTGAATGTGACAAACAGGTTCTATCGTATTCCATCTTTATTTAACACAAAATAAATTATTGCCTGAGTTGAACACGAGGAATAATAAGAAACTTGGCAGACAGGTAGCTACTATATTTGTAGTTTATTTTTCTAAAACTATTTTAGTCTCATAGGGTAACAGAAGATAGATTAGATGTCGAACCGACTCGTCATCAGAAGTGAAGCGAGGCCTCCAACTGTGTGGAAGCTGTCTGCACAAAAGCTTGGGATATAATGATGAATTTAGGTGTTTCTAGAGGAGTACCTTTATCGGTAGAGTTGCACAATTTAGTTAATCGTCTAAAGTAAAAATGTTCTCCTAATGCACTACTTGAAGATTAAGCATTTATAAACTATAATGACATTATATTGAACAGTTATTTCTCTTAGTGTATCATCGATACCGACGATGGAGGGACATTTCGCTGAATACTTACGGAAATTATTAAAGGAATCAATTTGATTCATGATTGAATCCCAAGTTTCAGATCTTTAATGAAGTAGGATCACACTCGACAGAAAAATCAGCAAGATATATAATATCATAGAAATATTCCCTTTATATAAAACTATGCGACAAAAAACATAAAATAAATCTTCAAGCATTTACATTTTTGACGCCTGCTGGTATAAACAACAATAACGCTCCTTATGAAGTAACATTCAACATCACCACTTACGCGCTATGGGATTATTTACAGCTCCAACATTGACAGCAAATTGTTTTTATAGATTGAAATCGAAACATGTAGGAATACACACCATTAAGCAAATTAGTCACACGAAAAAAAAAATAATAATCACATGCGCATAAGACAAAGAACTTGGCCTCGTGTTGTGCACGTGTTGTGAAGTATGACGCAAGGCAGCATGGAGACAAACTACAAATTTTCGACAGTGTTCAACTGGCTGAGAACAAAATGAGTATAGAATAAAGTTCAATACTGCACGACTCCTACAATGCTAAGTTGATGGAAACATGAAACAAGTATATAATAATAGTAAATATTGAAATCATTATCATAATATCCAGATATTTTAGATATAGAGTGATCGCGGTAACAATGCTGGAATTAACCTGGAATGTTAGCAAAATTAACTCACAAATCAAAACATTCGCTAGTTTAAGCGTATTTTATTGCCTTTAAAAGAAAAACACAGGGGTCGGACAAGAGGTTCTCCAACTTAGATAATGCTCTTTCTATAACACATTAATATAAAAAATACATACATATGTGTGTGTGTGTGTGTGTGTGTGTGTGAGAGAGAGAGAGAGAGAGAGAGAGAGAGAGAGAGAGCACCATCTTAGCAAAAATTATACAGCACCATAGCTGCACACTAAAACTGAACAACACAACAGTGCAAACAATATCGTCTAGTACTGTATTTATAACCATAAATGAAAGAAATAAACCCGTCTCTTTAATAAGATTCTATACAAACTTCAACAGTTCACATTTTACATGATACGATAACCAACAAGAATAAACAAAACTATAGGAAGCATTAATTGATTCAAATAATGAAATAATGTCCCATGATGCAGTATATAACGCTTACATTTAAAGAAGAAGAAACGAAAATCATCTGTTAGTTTCTCGTTATATAAGAATTAATTATTTATTGCTAAATTTAGAAGCAAAAACAAATAATTCAAAGTGAGCTATCCTGGCTCTAATGTAATATTTGCAGTATGATCTCAGTGTAACACGATGTTCACCAATGCAACTCGAAGTCAATACAAATTCTTGTACATGCATTATTTTAATTTACTCACATGGATTTCAGACTTTTGCTTCATCGTTTTGTGTTTAATTCAGAATTAGAATGGAACATGTTATTTCGAACTGTGATATCAACTTCTGTATTGTTGGATTTGTAAGAAAAGAAGGTTGGCAAAAGAAAGCAGAAATACAGTATGCAAACACTTTCCTTCAGGAGATGAAGTGGAAGACGGAAATATTATTGTTTTTGTTTGTTTGGTTTTTACTATGTGCAAACGTGACCAATCGCAATGATATCTGTTTTTGGAGATTTGATAATCGATTTGTATCTGATCTGTTCTCAACATTAGAGCATTCACTGATGATTTTTAAAAATTCCTTATTCATTCTAAATTGTATTTCTGTGATAAAATATAATATAAATTGAAGGACTCACCTGTAGTTAACATTCCAATATATAATTTCTTCCAGTAAGCATATGGCTTTTAGAAACGTATACTGGAAGACATTTATGCAACACATTTTTTTAAATTTTAAAATGTATAATATTCTTAAAAATTAGAGCAATTACAGTAGCATTCGTAACGTAGATCGTGTCACCATGACTGAAGGACTGACGGATTGACGGACGACATAAAAATCATTTACATAGCAAAGATATACGTGTTGTAAACTACAGACATTTATAGGTGCATTTTACTCCCAATCTCGTCCGTTTAGACTATTCCCTGCTATAAAAATACCTCACTTCGTTAAAAATTGGGCGGGACTTTTTAAATGGCGCTTTTGTTTTCAATCAAACTCTGACGATATATATTCTCAAGACGTTGCCCAAAACATAAAACAGAACAAAACGAAAACTCAGACTTCTTTTTTTCGACCTGCCATTCACATTTTTTGGCCAATCGGCTATTGGTTTGGTACCATATTTATTTTTCTATCCATACCTAATTTCAGTTATATTTTACGGTGCGAGAGTAGTAACGTCGCAAAGACTTAAGACAACAGAAATATCTGGGGAAAAAAAAAACTGCGAGAGGATAAAGAGCATGGATACCCTAAAACTTTGGAAAAATAAATTTACAAAGGATAATTACTTCAACTACGGAAGGAAATTTGCATTGGTATCCAATGTTCTATTTGAGGTAGGTTACTTTTCATAAAACGCGCAAGAAACAGTGATGAGTCAGATATTACAGGTATGGTAAATACGCGTTATTTTTGCCAAATATAGAATGACAGTATTTTTTTTACAAGGCATTTAAATAGATGCCGAGACTTTCTTGAAATGTCGACAAACCTGTGTCCTAATTTCGACAAGCTTGTATACAACTCTACCTGTTTGATTTCTGTGCTCAGTATAGTCTTGGACACGCATGATCAATACTACGTTATGACCGACTTATTTTCGAGGGCGGCTTACTTCTGAGTTAGGTGTATTGTCGAGTAAACCTATTGTAAAAAAGATTGAACATATTTGTTTATCGGTTAATCTAAATGTAATTTTGTCTGTTACAACAAATGTAACAGAAATTTTTTAAATAATAATGCTTGAATATTCGGCATTCATGAAGGAAATGGCTTTGTCGTGAAGAGTTGAAAATTAGATTTTCATATATAGATCAGCACCTCTGCATTTCTTTTATGAAAGCAATTCATGTTTTTTTTTTTCTGTAGCCGGATGTTAACTTAATTGCATACAATACGCATTATATATATATAATAGCAGCTTACTTTCGATGTTATTTACTATCGCGAACGAAACGTTAGAGGAGTTGGATGATTTATTTTCAAGGTAGTTTTATTTCCGGGTCAGTTAAATTTCTAATTCTTCTGAAAAGATACATATAGATAGATATCAACATATACATAAAGATATGCAAATGGACGACCGGACATACATACGGATAATTTTCTGTTTATATAAATACACACCTGTATATAGATAGATATATTGTGATATATTTTGTTTGATTTTTTCAGTGCATTTCAATAGCATTGTTTATTGGTGGATTTGCCGTGCGTTTCGGGGCACAAACAATCAATTCAACAACCCTGCAGAAAATCAAAGACAGCGCTATAAATACGTACGGTATGGAAAATTCAGAAGACAGAGACTTTTAATACCGTTCTATGCTGTTGTATTTATTAATGTGATATATATATATATATATATATATATATATATATATATATATATATATATATATATATATATATATATATATGAAAACAGCAATTGAAACTATTTTAATATAATGCTAAGTTTCAGAGTCAAAGTTTTAATTGTCAGAGCATAAAATAGTATGATCTTTATATAGGTATTGATACAATTCTTGCCTATATTCCCTTGAGTTTGTAATCAAATTGTACTTACGAATGTGATAATATAGTGCAGAGTTTTGTAAGATATGCAATATTGTATAAACGTGGCAAATCCTTTCTCTTCTGAATAGATTATTTTCTACAGTTAATATTCTAAATTTTCCTCTTCCATATGAATAACAGGTGTGTATTTGTCCACGGACAATTTCCGACCGATAACAGAGAGCTTGTATCAGGCGTTTGGAACTGCTCTCATCCTGATTGGACTTTTCACAGCTCCATTTGGCGTGTTCGGATTCTATTCATTTTATCGCAAGAAGAGGAAGCTTCTTGTAGCGGTGAGGAGAGAGAGAGAGAGAGAGAGAGAGAGAGAGAGAGGGAGAGAGAGAGAGAGAAAGAGAGAGAGAGAGAGAGAGAGAGATGTTACAAGTATACCTGATGAAAATGACAGCTACTGATGGCACTTGTAAGAATGACAAAAATATTGTCAAGGTTTGAAACTGAAATCACTGAGCAAATTATACTTGTTCGGTTTGTCTGTTTTACTTATATTCATATAACTATAATATCCTACAAGTCGCTGGACCAAACTGTTTGATATATATACAGAGAGGATATTTGCTTGAAACGAGTGAATAACGGATATATTTCATCGAGTGGGTGAAAAACTCTGTATTTTCACGAGTGGTGATGTCACTGAAGTTTTTCACCCACGAGATGAAATATATCGGTTATTCACTGGGAGGAAGCAAATATTCTTTTCATTTTACGCTCAAGCGTATTGTCTAGCAATTTGTATAGCACGCTGAAGTTGCTGATTTCTTACTGCATCCCGCGCGATAATGTCAGCAGTTTACCGTTTATGTTATGTTCTGTTTTGTGTATATTTGCACATAAAATATCAATAGTTACATAATGCTCTTTCCCAATTCAAAGTAAAACAGCAGATAAAAAGAAAAAGAAAAAATTGCCCATTGATGGGTTTGAACCCTATTCGCCTGGATGCGACACAGCCATATTAACCTTTACAATACGCAATCGTGTTATAAAAGATTTGAAATTTCATATTTATAATGTTATCAATGTCTATTGACGGCCAGTAAAAAAATTATATATTTTTTTTCATTTTCTTTTTATCTTCTGTTTTACCTATTTGGGCACCTCTTCCAAGCATAACTTTACCGGGATATAATATCTTTAGTACATATTGTTGTATCTGGTCTAAGATGTTGTTGATTTTTGCCACTCATAGTTTCCGTCCTTTATCTCCAGACTGGAAGTGGGTCAAAACAATTTTGTTCTCTGTACGATAAAGACGTAATTAAACAGATCACCGAATCTTTGAATTTTGTTATATAATTCTGCTAATCTGCTAACAACATAAAATATATATGTGGCTTTCTCATTTTAAGACCGTTTTTAAATGATTTTTTCTGTCTTTCCCCATTATTTAACCCTTGTTTGTACAATCCCTCTTGTATTCGAACATGTAATATTCCAGATTTTCTCTTGTTGTGTGTTTAGTGTTTGTTTTGTGGATGCAGGCTGCTTCTTCCCTTGACAAAGAACTTGATTAGCGTGAAACGTCGGGAAACTGTTTTGTAACTGTGAACCATGACCAAAGTCTGGTTGTCTTAACTCTGAGTTTGATTATTTGATGATGATATTGTTACTGCTAGTATACTAAAATTTCCATTATAAATTCATTTTTTCAGTATGTTGTAATCGTTGGATGTCTTCTGTTCATTCAAGTCATACTGAATTATCACTTTATCACCAGTCCCGAGACTGTAAGTATGTAATATGTATTGGATTATAATTTACAAATTTTTTATAGTATCTATAATGTTACAATTACACCAATATTAGTATTAAACGAATTAGGAGCTGCTTTTTTACTCTTTTAAAGAGGCGATTGACTAATGTTTTTATTTACGGGATACCAATCTTGTTTTGAAGGATATGATAACTTTAATGGTGGTTTTACTGCCGAAAATCGCGATTTATCGGCGACGTGTCAGCAAAAACGGATATATGGGATAGTAAAATCACTTTTAACGTCCTCGGATCCTCAAACACAAGATTGTTGTCACCATTCTAATACACACACACACTTTTGTCGAAATATAGCAGAGAATTTAGGTCTCTTTGGTACTACGTCACAAGGGGAGTCATGGCGTCATAACGCCAAAAATTTCTAACAGTATATCGTGGAATAGACTATAGATATCTCTTTTTTAAAGGAAGAAGGCTATTAAGGTCCTTCCGCCATATCGTAATTTATCAGGATTCCATATAATTCATTCCAGCAAGATTTACTCGCCTTGGGTACTATTCTTATAAAACAGGAATAACTTTCCTTTTTTTTAAAACCGATTGAGGTCTAATTTTTGTTTTCTTGTTTTGATTTATGTTTCTTTTTTCTTTCCTGATTTTATTTAAATTTAAATAAAGTCACTTAATTTATTTCCTTGAACGTTAATTTAACGTTGACCACTGTTGCTATGTTGATGTCTGTTGCTAGGTTGTCCCTATCTATTTAAAGTTCGGTGTATGATGCCATCGGAAGATCCTAGTCTCTTTCTGATAACTTCAACTCTCTTAAAGATACTCGGGGGTAATTGTAGTTATACTTTCCAAATTGGTAATATTTTGTCAGACGAACGTCAGGCCAGATGTGCTAAGAACAGAGTCTTATAACATGACAGGTCTTGAAAATAACACTCGACAACGTTTCAAAAATCAATGAAATACCAACACATTTTTAATGTTGTTACTGCGACACTGTAATGAAAAAATTGAAAACAATCAATCGGTTTCAATTGTCTGCAAATATTGCTTGCGTTGATGTTAGTGATGGCATGTGATCTATTCGTTGTGACGTTATAAAGCTATTATGACATTATAACAACCACGGGCTTGAGGGCATTTCAAAATGGCAATTATTTACATCCAAGGTTTTATTCTAGCATGCAATGGAAAAAACCGAGGATGTTCCGATTGTTATGATGTACGTGTAGACATTATGACGTCATAAATGAAAACGTTTTTGCATTGATCCAATCAGAGTAACAGTTACATAGATACATATCGGACGCACTGGGTCTGCCCAGTTGTCTGTACACAAACTAATCGTGGATTGCAATGCCGCAAATTTTGACGTTCCACTACCCAAAAGGTGCGTTACAATTGCAGGTGCGGTTGAATATATACTTAAAGCCCTAGCTTTTATGGCAAATACATTCCTTCTAGACTGCCATTTTTGCTTTAGGACTAAATGTTTATTGCAAATACCACGCAAACATTTATTCCCAAGATTTTAGAATATTTAGTTTGAGAAAATCTATACCAGCAGAATCGGAGAATATTAAGACAAGATGAAGGATATAACTTCAGTAAACCAGATCTTGTCACTTCCCGGGAAAAGAGAGACTATTACGTTGTAACCCGTATGTGAAAACTTTGGATTAAATAAGTAAGATAACAGATCAAAGAGGACACAATAATAGATTTGGAACACATTTTAAAAATCATAGAAATATGTTTTATTGTCACCGATTCGGGATGGATAGAAATTGACATGAGGTTAAATTAATAATCTAAGACATGCAAGTAATATTAATGAAACCTGGAGCATTAAAAAATTTGTTCTGTAAAATGTATGAATAAAATATATCTTCTGATGAATATTTTCTGCCTTCAAACGATAAAAAAGAAAATATTGTTTTCATAAAAAATTAAAATCTTTACACGGTTGATTGACTTTCAAAGATTGCATACCATACTGTCGGGAAGTTATATTCAATGCAAAACATGTCTTAAGTGAAGAAGGAGAAAGAAAGTAAGAAGTCACAAAGAAAAATAAATATCAAACGAGATTTTGTATGCACTTTTACAGATATACGGTTTTAGAACATTAGTTATAAAATGTATCAAATTGTTCCCATTTTGGTCCAAATATTCGAAGAAAAATAGTAAAACTTCAAAATTCTGTCTTTTCTTTTATTTCTTTTAGTGTCTTTTTTTAGGTACAACAATGGATGAAACCGTACCTACAAGAAAAAATTAAAGAATATTACGGAATCGATTCATCAGACCATGTCTCTCTCGGCTGGAATTATCTTATGCAAGAGGTTAGTGTTGCAATACAAACATTTGTTCTGATCAATTGCTTTAGAATTAAGCAAGATTAAATTATCTTTGTCAAATACTGGTATATCCTCAGCTCACGTTCCATTTGCATGTACGAAAATTGTGTCTGTCGGAAACGTTTAATAGTGTTTTTCGGTCGAATAAGAACAAAACGATTTTTGCGCAAAAGAGTATTTAGGCAGAAATGTATCTGAGATTACAGTTAATATACCAGAATGAAAAACTAAAAGGTGCTTGTTGAATGATATGGAAAACTTTGTCTCCATCTAAGCGTGTTTACAGCCTGTTAATTGTACACATCAATACAAATCGTTGATGACGCCTTTTTGTACACTTCAACTGAAGGTAATTTTATTTCCTGTTTTCTCTTTAATGTTATTTGTTCTGTTTACTCTATCAACTCTGCTTTGTTTTTAGCACTAAATCGACTTCATAAAATATTAAAAACATAATCATAGTCGTTTTATTATTATAACTATTAGGAGATGAGTGTAATAACTTTCATATTGAATCATGTAGCAAGTTTTGAAATGTAACAAGTAGCTGACATTATAAAACTTTCAGACAGAACGCACTAATCAATGTAATATTGTGTATAAGACTGGTTCTTTAATATTATTTTTAGTCATTGACTGAGACCATATAGAAGACTTTATTCTGATTTTCATTTATTTTCAGTACCAATGCTGCGGAATAGATTCAAGTGCTGACTTCCAGTCATCGTCATACTACAATGCCCGAGGTTACTGTTGGTATTACACATATCATAATGTTCCCGGATGCTGCAAAACTCTTCCATTTTACAGTGCTTCCTCGTATTGTGGTGCATATCAAGCATGGTGTGGACAATATCCATTTGACTCTAATTACGCTAATTACTGGCAAGGAGTAAGGAACGCAAATACATACATATTTGTATACATGCATATATACATACGTAGATGCATACAGATAGAAAGACAGAAAGACATCAGAGCAGGTATACATGTAGATAATCTTGCATTCACGACAGGTTCCTTTCTTTAATGATCAGTACTATGTTTGACTTCATTGGTCAAAGAGTGTTAACATACTGTATGTTGGAGGAATGTTTAGTCTCTAAGAAGCGACATTTTGATATCAAGGGATGGGGGTGGAGGAAGGATGTTGCAGTAAACCGGATAATGTATGTCATTGTCTGGATCAATACATAGAGAAAACTCAAACTACATTGTTCGAAAAGGCAGTATGCTTTTCGTTGTCACGTTATGCTTGGTTCGCCTTCGTTTGCATCTTACAGTTATTATTATTATTATTATTATTATTATAATGGACCTCAGACATGGTGTGGACCATCTGCATATGACAATAATTACAGGCGAGAAGTAAGGTGTCGTTGCAATGGTATCCATATACCGTTGCAATGGTATTCATATATGGGTGCATTTCTTACACTTGACCCCTATGTCCGTCACATCAAATAGGTGTCTAATAAGTCTTTTCTTTACTAAATACGAATAGCACATTTTATAGCGTCAATATTTAACATCCTTTGTGGGGTTAGTTGTATTCACTTCTCTGTTTAATGATGGTACTGTTTATTTGCAAACTTCGTGCCATACTTATTGGAGAACTACCCTTAAATGTCATGCTCTTGTGAGTCGTGCAGGCTTTGGTACACCCATTAAGGAAATTGGTGCACTGTATCATCATCATCGTCATCAATATTCTTCTTCTTTTTTCAATAGCTACAATTCTGACAAAGGCATTAGTTAGATTGATTACAACAGAACTGTATTAATAAATAGAACAAGTTTAACTCTGGTGTCATGGAACTAAAATAATGAGCTTGATTTCATACAGAATAAAAAATAAAAATAAATAAATTAAAACAAATCTTATTACACAATGTTTCGTATATTTTAGGGATGTATACAGGCCTTGTTTAATGCAAACAATTCAAGAAACACCGGAGTAATATGGGCTATGACAGGCATAGGAATGCTTGTTCAGGTATGTACTTCTCGAATATTGTTTTAAGACTTTAATTTTATAATAGTTTTCAATGAATACATTATGCAGCAACTTAATATGAGAGAGCTCTTAACAAATGTACTACGGGGTTCACAATTTAGCATCATAATAGCGACGAAATAAGGACTAAGTCGTACGAGGGGAAAAACAATTGACACTGTATTTCTATTTGTTACAATCTGCAATGTATTCAAATAGTCTTGAAATATTCATCTTAGATAAATGAAGGCCGCAATATAACTAATATTCGAAAGGAGAAAACGTATATAAATATGTAATCGAGAACATTTGCTATCTATTTATATAGAGGTTTTTGTGTTGGTTTTAACGGCGCTTTTAACACATTATTGACTAGATCATAAAGGCGAAAGGGGAGCTAATTTCCTTTCCCATGGATACACCGAGGGAACCGATCCTGGCTGGTCTGGAAGTGTATAGATCCCGCAAACTTTGGATTACGAGCCCGACTCTCTAATCAACTGAGCGACCGCGGCTCCTTATTTATATAGTAGTTGAGATGTTTGTCTATACCGCTCTAATTCAAACAGAATATTAAAACAAAGGCATGAAGTATACACTTTCTTGGAATTTATTACTTACACCTTGTGACAAATGCATATATTTGTTTCTGAACTGCATACAAGAACAATGGTTGTACTTTATAACTGTATTCGTTTTAAAGAGACATATTGATATTCAGATTATTTTCTGGGTGTTTTTCCCGCATTGGGATCAAATGATAACCTTGCTTTGGCAACTAATATTTGTTTCCACCTACGTAATTTCTTTCTGGTTTGTTTCAGATACTTCTGTTTGTCTTTGCTGTCACATTGATCAAAGATATCAAGTGCAAAATCGAACCTTCTGCCTCATCGGTGACTTCTGAAACTCAGATCTGGACAGGTAGGAGATTACTGTAAAATATAACTTTAGGAAACAGTTACAATTAATTTAAGTTTATTTAACCGTTACTATACAGAGAGGGCATGCTTCTTGTGGATTAAATTATTTGGAATAAACTTTCGTTGTTATCACATTATACGAAAAAATTATTAGCAACTGAGTAATCTTATAAGTATTGTTATCATTTCAATGTATGTGATTGCATCAGATACCACTCAACGTCGAGAAATACTTAATGTTTCGCAACTCAATAAGTATATCATCTAAATCAGTAACTTTATTTCTAATACGAGCTTCCTGTATATTAGTGATAACAATTAATCATAAAATAACTTCTTGAAACAAAATCGACAGTTTAAAATAAGGAAATAAATTAAAGCTTCGCTTTTTATTGTGTCAGAGGAAATAAGAAAATTATTACATTCATCCCTTTGCATTCTTAAAATAAAGGACATTTCCATTCTATCTCCGGTGCGTTTTAGCCGAGAGCCATACACTAACAGGTACACCTAATCAATTACCACCACAAGCAACGACTTTACAACCCAAACCATCAGTGGGACGAATACACCAACCCCAAGCAATGACAGTAACTGCACCTCGCCAACATAGCTTATATTCCTCTCAAGTACCACCAACTACAGCATCAGCAGCAGCACAACCACCGGAACCACAACCAGTATTGCAAGCAAGTGCATCACCCCAAGACAATGTCTACCCTGCTCAACTTTTCCTTCCAGGAGCAGTCATGCTTGTCCCAACACCTCTCGACTACAGTCAGATGACGAGACAGACTTCATACATTCCCATGACGCCTATGCCAGTTTACAACATCCGGTCAACCCACACACAATTAGCGCCACGAACACCAACAGCACTACCTTCCCAAGGAGAGCAACCAATTTATGTACAAACACCAGCAGCTATGCAGCATGAGAACCGAAGGACTTTATCCGTGGTAAGTTCTGCATAGGACATATTGTGCTCACAATCCTACTCCTCGACCTCCACACACACACACTTTTACCCAACAGAGTATAACTTTTTTCATTCTATTTTGAGTACGAGGTCTTAGGTTGATTTTCTTTTCCCTTTTCAGACTGAGGAAAACTAAAAAGGATAGCTGAGAAAAGAATCACAGATTTATCACCAAAATGATCTTTATATATTACGGAAAACTGGTTTATCTTTTAAAACTCAGCCAAAACACAAACATGAAAGTCAGAACATTGTGTTAGGGATTGCTCTTTAAACGATATAATCGATGTTAAATATGTAACTAATGAATTTCAATAACCGTAAAGTATCGGCGTGGCAAACATATATATCTACTGATTTGTACCCGCTTTCTATTATTCAATGGATTTACTACCAATATATATATATATATATATATATATATATATATATATATATATATATATATATATATATATATGCCCACTAACAATACAATTTATAAGTTGAATGGAAGCTCTCCTTCTTAGAGAGTCAGACAAAATCTATATATCAAAATAATCTGGTAGCTCTCCTACTCGGAACAACAAAATGGTTCAAACAATGAACAATTTAAATTAACGTAATTTTTAAAACTGGATGAAATATCTTGAATATGTGGAACTACCGCACAACCCGATTGCAGGATTCTTAAAGCTCTTTTTCCCTATAACTTTACCGGGCCTGTACTAATCTAGAGTAAGATTTAATCTGATCACTGTTAGCTGTACTGAGTAAATTCACGCTTATCGAAGCCTGAGGGGGTTTATCCCAGAGTTACGTTGATCTACTTTATCCAGCAATCACAAATCCATATAATTAATCTGTGCAAAATGTCTGCAGAAGACCGACACCAAAACCGGTATTTATATCAAAAAGCTAGTCTTCTTCAGGCAACCCTCTGGTACCTGTATGCAGACCCAAATTAGGTTCTTTTTCTTCTGTCTCTCTCTCTCTCTCTCTGTCTCTCTCTCTCTCCACTGCATCGTATTCAACAGTTAACTTTCGACTGATTAAAATGCTTAAATTACCCAAAATGCTCGGGTTATACTTGCTAACTGAGTTTAACTTTTAAATGTCTGATGCAGGACCAACGGTACAAAATGACTGGGGAGAATCCCTGTAGTCTAATTGGCTAACAGTAAAGAACAGTTTCAATCCCGTTCTGAAAATCAGATGAAGATAGACTAGATTCAGTTATGAAACTACCGTAAACTTAAATCAATATTTATCTGACCAAAAACATTAAATAACGTGTGAGGAAATCAACACTCTTGCACAAACATATATAAAAATCGTTAGCTCGTGATTGGTAATAGCAGGAAATTATTTCGTGTTGTTTTCTAAGACCCACAGGAAACATTAGTTAGTCTCCTTACAATCCGAAAATTGTTTTATTTACAGTCGTCATCAGCTACGATTGATGTACATATGTAATTATTTTTACATATATGTTTCATAGGATACATTCGGGAATAATTTGTATACGTCAAATTTCTTCACACACACACACACACACACACACACACACACACACACACACACACACACACACACACACATTTGCATCGTCGCAAACCACGGTCAAAAAATCTGCTACATTCCTTTTTCACCCGCGGCTGCCTGCGACAAGATTTCCTCATTTTTAAAATAAAAAATACGTTATTAACAACACTATGAACCAATGCGCATCAATGAAAGTACCCTTCTTATCGACTGATCAGTGACTGTGTTTGGAAATTTTGATTGCTTATTCAAACAACAGGAAAAAGTCATGATGGTTCGCATTTCCGAGAAAATTATAATCGGGCTAGCAAAGACTGGTTAAGCAGGTTAATTCATATCCATTAGAGCCAATGAAATCTTATCGCAGGCAGTCACTGGTTAAAAGAAGCGTAGCGGAGTTTTGCTCGTGGCATTCGACGATGACACACATTTGTATAATAAACACATGTCATTGTTAACATTTTATTTTTATTTTTGTTCATTTGCAAAGAAATGTAATGAGATCAATGCAGACATTTTGTTTAGAGAAGAAGTTTTGCTTGACGTGAGCAACAGACAAAGGTTCTATATATAATAGTACTTATATCAAAACCTCAAAACCTTTTTCCCACTGCTTGATACTTTCGTGATATTTTTTCAAGTGTCATGTGTTGTGAGTGCGATAGAGAAAAGATATAATTGATGGACATACCTAAATATGCTTAATTATGAATAAATTATAATTTGTGGGATCAAAACATATCCTACAAATATCATTTTAATACGCATAAGAAAAATAATTTCAAGCAAACCATTCTAATATTGTCTTAGTCTACAGGTTGCACATCTGTGTTCTTTCTGCATATAGTTATAGACTATTCTTTGCGCTAATAAAATTGCAGACCTATATTCAAGAGAAGAAAAAAGATATTTAATAATATTCTTATTCAAATATAATGTACAATTCCCCTCTTGTTTTCGTCATTTTCTCTCTTCAAAATAAAATGAAATCTTTCTGAACAGTCTTCATCAGTTTTCACATGTACTTAAGGGGAATAATTATTCTTGAGAGCTATGGATTGAAAGTGATGAATAAGGTCTGCAATTATTTAATAACAGAATGCCTTTCTAGAATATTTACATTATTTTATAATCATAGGAAGATTTTTCAATGTCTTACATTTCTGTTTCATCTATTGAGTATTAAGTAATATACCCGTATTTGAGATTGAATTACGAGTTAAATGGAATTAAATTGTTAGTGTAAATATTTTCATAATCAATGTAATAAAAAATACCTGTACATAACGCAACAATAATCAAGCAACGGAACGAGAATCTCTCTCTCTCTCTCTCTCTCTCTCTCTCTCTCTCTCTCTGTACATATATACGATTATATCTCGTAAAGAAACTATTTGCCTTTTATATACATGATACAACGTACAGAACATGACAGATTTAAATATACTGAAATTATCCGGACTATATATGGTAATAATTTGTAAATATATTGACTTTTCTATAATCAGATCTTTCCACCTGTATAGGAGTTGTATAGGTTTAATGCCTAATCAAAATAGCACATAATTATGTAAAAAACTGTAGTCTTATCAGATTAACACATTTGTTTAATTTTCATGGGTGAAATTAAAGTTGGAAGGTAATAAAACACATTTGAACAATAATAATGTAGCAGAATAGTTTGAAATTCGGAAAATTTGGCAACAATAACCAGCTATGCAAAAAACTTGACGTCATAACTTGGAACAATGTCCGTTTAAAAATTCGTTTTCAAATTCGTGCATTTTATGTTAGCTTTTCAAATCTTGATTTAAATTCAATTATGGTTAAAAAGTGTAGTAAGAAAATCTACATATTAGGCTGTTCTTGCAGAAAATTATCATTAAAATTAGACAGTAAAGGAAACATAAAAGCTCCATTATTTATGACAGAAAAAGCCATTCATATCTGATTATCCCGAAATTAAATCAGTGAAAAGAATCTAACTCTTTGAACTTCATACATAAGAAGAAATCTCAAGGTAGTGAGATAAGCTCTTTTACATAGATATAATTAAGTTAGTACAAGTTGCTTTTCAAAAATAAAAGTCTTATTTTGTGTGATTTATGGGCTATTTTTATTTCTTGAAGTTAAAGAATACTTCATTATTGGACTGTTTGTAAGCTTATACAAGAAATATTGACAATAATCGGAGAATAGTTTACCGGCACGCACGATGTAAAGAGAACAGTGGGCCCAACAATATTGTACTGTCTTTTTCGAGTATAATGCGAGAGACCGTTTGAATATAACAGGAGAATGTTGTACCCAGCATAACATAAGCAGAACAGTATACCCGAGAAGAATCTATTGTTTCGACAACATCGTGTCCTCTTTCAGCTTCATGTGCATCGTAGCTAATGAGAAGGGGGAGTGGGGTTTGACCGAATCGTGCAAAACAGTGGTTTTGAGAGAAAATTCTTGATCTAAAATTAAAATAATAATTTTTGCTTTAAATAATTGATCTTAGCTCCTTCATGGACGTCCTTCGTACGTCAGACATATATTGTATAGTGCGCGTATAGATATAGTGGACACTTTATAGGTCTGACTGGACAAGGGAGTCTACATAAAAGCCAATTTATGGAAAATAAATTTTGAATGTGAGCTACTAAAATTAGGGCGATAGATGAGCAACAAAGAATCTTCACATGTATTGTAGTTAGATTTATCCAACAATGATAGTTATCCTGGCAAAGTAGGGCAGAAACTCTTTTCCCTAACAGTCTAGGATTTGTAGGAAGCAACATTCTATTCGGGTTATATGAAGCAATGTTCTGTTCACGTTATATTAGGAGATAATTCGACACGACGAGCACTTAAGACATATGTATCCGTCTTCATAAAACACGAAGAGATTAGCTTCGAAACGATTGATACAATTATTGTTTTTAACTTAACTCCAATCATATACAGCATTTCACAAAGAAGATTATACCTTGCTTAATAACAATATTCAATTCACCACGATGCCATCAGAAACAATTACAATTTTCCTGAATTTGTGTACATCAAATATGTGGACCTGTGAAAACTATCAAGTAAAGTCATTTAAAGTTAATGCAAAAAAGATATCATTATCCTTTAAATAACCCAATTTGTAGAATCCCGAGTCTAACTGGTCCAAGATTTTTTATACTTTTTATTTTAATTCCTTTGTTTTCGTGATTATCAATTGTCATGCTTTTGTAAACCCCCCCCCAAAAAAAAAAAAAAAAACCATGGATACATTAATGTATGAATAAGGTAGGTTTTCTGACTCTTTTCTCAGATTGACCAATGTCCATTCGTTCTTTAAATTCGTAGTTTGTTGAAACATTGATCGTCCATGAAAATGTATATCCGCTAAAATAGTTAATTCACAGTATTTTTTGTGAGTACTTATGTAGGTGGGAAAGAAAAGAAAAAAAAAACAAAAAACAAACAATTAAACACGAACCCCAAAAACATATTTACTTTCTTTCCGTGTATTTAACTATTTAACCTTTGACATTTATCATAAATGTTTTCCAAAATTAACCCGTATGCAGATTCTGTGCCTTGAGGTAAATATATGGGACTGAACCATTTACTACCCACAAGGGTAGTCTACATACTTACATCAGTACTTTATCTACGCAACGCTATCAGACTGTAATCCGTAAATTATTAATTTTCTAGGATCAGATTTACACCTGACTTCCTGTAAGGCGTATTGCGAACGCATATTGACTATACCAATGTTAATCATGCCTGGTCAAGCTGGCAAATACTATCAAAATGTCGGATGAGTTGTAGTACGTGCGAGAGCTATGCATATGTATGAAGTGACATTGTATTATATTGGATCAATTTATTTACCACTCAAGAGTCTGATCTTTTGATAGATTTTGATTAATCTTAATAAATAGAAGAAACAAATACAAATCTCCGTTAAGTATAATTATGAGCAAGATCTATCATTATTGGTGTGTGATCTTGCATCTAATTGGATGAATTTGTTAAAACTCTAGCAACCGTATTAATTATCAGATTGAATGAAACTTGTTAAATGGTCTTGAGTTTGAGCATGAGCAAGATATAAGCATGTTTATGATGTAATAGTATATCTAATTCGCTGAGCTTGTTGCCACACTGGAGACCAAATTTCGATCGGATTTTGCTCCAACGTGGTAAATCAGCAATATATTATCATTGTCTTAGACAGGTTCTATAATAAGTGAGACATTATAAAGACGATCTTGCATCTGTGTGGCTGAGTTGACAGGTTTTATAATAAGTGAGACATTATAAAGACGATCTTGCATCTGTGTGACTGAGTTTGTTACCTCTCTAGATTTAGAGAGTATATTTATCATGCAATTTCGAGGCAACATGGTAAATAAGTTTATGTTATCCAGATCTTGGAAGAGCTCGATTATGAGCAAGAGATGGTTCATAAATAGTATGCCTTTATAATTGAAAATAATTTTTTTTTATCCGACGACGGTAAACTAGGTGAACTCAACATGATATAAAGTTTTGGGGGTAGTATACATAGTGTTTTGTTCTTAAAATGGTGCATAAAATATACCAGGAACTAACATAAATAAATAAATAAATAAATAAATAAATACATACATAAACAAATAAATAAATAAAACAGTCTTAAACACTAATTTTTCATCTTGACGAAGAGGGACAGATATATAATTGTACTTTCCTCAGAAATACACCTATTGAGAAGTCATATTTACTGTTTAAAATTTGTATTACACTGACATTGTGTTCAAATCACTTATGTTATTATCGGATGTGTCAATAATAATAATAGTAATAATCATAATAAAAAATTAATCGTGATCGATAACGATAATGAGAGTGCTGATGGCGATAATGACAATAGTTCATTTAACATGTTTTGAGTTACATACATAAAATATATACTGTGAAAGTTTGATATATGTGTTGAAATAAATGTATCTGTTGCAAGACATTTTACAGGCTCTGTATTTAGTACAAATGTCCGCCGTATCATGTACAATGAAAATGAACGTTTTAGGACATCGTCACATCGTCAAAAGAGATACTTCGTTGACAAGATAGTATTGTCGACACCGTAAGATGATCAACAAGACACTTCGTTGCCTTATAGGTTAATAGGCAAAACGATCGACTTATTTGAAATTATGTAAACAAAGTCTAGAATTCATAGCTCTTGTATATGTGTGCGTAACAATTAATATATATTGACACGCAGAGAACACTAATATGCACAAATTACTCATAGAAAATCACTATCACTGGACAGAAATTAATTAACATATATGTGTTATTTAGAATAATTCCTTTCATTAATTCGGTATCTACTATCTTGTCGAAATTTTTCACAATATGTTCAAGGATGGCTTCAGACCTTAAGGCACATTGATTTATTTTAGCCAACACAATTTTGTCGATAGGTAAAACTGCATGACAATCTTTCACCTTCGATGCATCCAAAAATTCATTCACATAGTTGGATGATGCTGAGCTAAAGTCGTCTCAGATCGGCACTGTATGTGTTTAATGAAAATAATTTGGAGGAATCAACTTTCTGTTTACTGATTAATGGATTATCTTATTTATTTATTGGTTTCATGCATTTATTGCGTTCAAAGCTTTTATTAGTGTCCACCACACGTGATGAATTTACATTGAATATGTTGTGTGTGGGGAAATGATGGGTTGTAAGTATGGGTTGTATACGTTGATTGCTTTCAATGTCTGGAATCTCAAATTTATATATATTATCCAATTATTGCCACGGCGTCATTTCAGACGTTTCTTTTTAATTAGAAAATACCAAAGTATGTATTATTTAATAGGTATAAACTTCTCGAAGTTAGTTTTGTAAATAAATATTCAAGATATATGAAGAATATTCAAAGTCTCGTCTCTGAAGCTAAAAGCCATCTTCCTTTTGAAACAAAAATACGAATTATAAATTTCAATTTTATAATTGTCTTTTTTCATCAAACCATTGAACCAATATTAAGATATAATTGCGAGCAGTGGATATTTCTAAATACTACACATATTGTAAGAGCTCACGTTGAATTTTTACGATATCTTTAGACTTTAGAAATAATCTGAATAATTGTGGTTTCGGATCTATATGGATTAATCAAAGCCTAGATTAGTAAGATAAATCTACCGCTGAAATTTTAAATTAAATTGCAGATTAGTATTTGCAGACATGTCTTCCTGGCATTTATAGTTTTTTTTCTAAATGAAGAAGGTATTGTATTATGAAAACAAGTTTAAGTTTTGAAACTTATTTCCAAATGCTATGAACTTAGTCGATCTCCTTCAAAGTAGAATTGAACAGGTGTTTTATATAAATACTAGTTGATACACTTTAGTTGTCTGTAATATAAAGGCTTATACCCTCGTACTGTTTACTTACATAATTATATAGATTAGTGCAATTGATGTACCTTCTCCACACGAATTTGATTGTTAATTTTATTTTGTATATGCCACACATGTCAATGTAACTTTGACTGATTGTAATCAAGTAGAGTGGAGTTGAACTTTATATATTTATGTACAAAAGGTTGTTCCTTTAATTATTTTTTTCTGATCTAATTGTTCGTTCTTCTCAAATGCATTGGACACATTGTATAAATAGTGTTAAATACTTGTAGCGGACGTACCCTGGTCTAATATAACCTTCTATTGTACGTGCGACGTAATTGTCAGCTAAATGTAATAAACTCAGCGGGAGGCAAGTTGGAGATAATCGTTTTCTCTTTAGATGAATACTGTTTTTTTTCTTTTTCACATTAAGAAATTTTTTAACGCCAAAGCGGCAATGGCAATGGTGTATACAGCCTTGTTAAGAAATTGATTAATGTATGGATGGATGGATTCCCCTATATATATATATTTGAGTGAGTAGATGGTTGGATTGATTGGTAGGTAGTTTTTGTTTCGTTTGGGACAATTAAACCTAGACAGAGTCCGACTTTCCTTTTACCAAAACTCATGTGATTAAGGTTAAAAACAGCGGTTGTTTTTATGTCTTTTTGTAAAACTGTTTTCTAGTTTTGTTTTTTTTTTCTAAGCAGAATTTAGAAAATAAAAGGACGGTTTAAAAAGAAATGAATTCAGAGGAGACGGACATCCTGCTAATATAATATATGTGAAAACAGAATGGTTCTAAATGTAAGGGAAAATATATAGATGAAGACAAATGAAAGATAGAAGGAAAAGATACAGAAAAGCATATACGGAGGATATGGATCTATACAAGCAGATATCATGTCAATATAGAGATCTATCTAACTGCCTACACCAATTATTTGATTACATGCAACTGTTCACTAGAAAAATGAATAGCTAAATAAAGTGGGAGTGAGAGAGAGATCCTTAAAAGGAGGAGCTACGAAGGAAATCACGACAGGAACAACATAAAACGTACATCTATATATGGAAGGGTAGATATAAATAATGTTTTGTGTAAGGAATATCTTTTCATCAGCCAAAGATGAACTGTTGAAATAAACATGGCCTGGATAGCGCAGAGGTAGCAAACTTGCTTCGCACGTCTTCCCTGGAGGGTTCCTTCGCCGAGTTTGGTATGTGCGGGGGGGGGGGGGTTCTAGGGCAATTTGGGGGGTAATGTGGTCACCTATTCAAAGTCGATTATTTCCGCCGGGTTCTTCCAACACAAAGTATTAAATTGCCCCATCGTGTGAGCCGTCATGAGTGCTTAATAAAGTTGTGAGAATAAATCGATGTAATATAAATAAAGTATCCATTTTAAATATGACAGTATCATCAGTGATTTCTCAAAACGGTCACGCCCCTACTTTGCTTTGTCAAAACGATTCGCAAGATAGACATGTTATGCATAATAAAATGTTTGTATGGATCAAACATGCTAACAAAACTGCGTAACCATGTGGAAACAGACTTATTGTGAAAACTGAACTTTGCCAAAATTAAGTTTGTAATAATTAATTAAAATACTCAAGTGTGTAGATTTTTCTGTGACGTACACATGTTAAAATATAAATGCGACGCAAATGTACACGTGTGCCAATTTGGCTTAGCACTAACTGAGGAGTTGGTGCAAATATAAAAATCATGCAAATTCATAAAAGTTACATAACTATGGAAATAAACACAGGTATGAATGTTTGCACACGTGTATAGACTGGAAAATGTAAATGGCGTAATAATCTATTAAACGTTTCCCTCTACGGTCTGGCAATATACTTTTCTTCTTACACAAAGCTGCGATTCTATTTTTTCTTCTCCACCTTATTTTTTTTTCTTTGTCTGTCGAGCGAAAGTACGGTATAGGAAATACTTTCTTTGGATACAATGACAACGACCACGAACGAGACGATCAATCTACATTGATTAATATCAGCAGGACTAAGAATATATAGAGTCTCATCCGCGTGCCCGTCTTTGTCTTTCTCTTGTACCTCTTTTGTAACTTCTTCAGGAATGTCAAGTAATTTCTCTCTGATTATAATGGAAAGCAACGCTGATAACAACGATTACAACGATATCACCAAAGAAGAAAAAGAAAATAACAGCAGCAATGATCAGTAATAAAATCTGACCTAAACATTAAGAGTGCCTCAGTCACGCTATCACAAACTACCCGATTTTGAAAGAAAGTGCTGCTTCAATGGCTTGCCATCGATAGTCCCACATCTACACCCCCACAACATCAACTCTCAGTTCCCTCATCAGTTGACCATGTTCCAGAACCCGAAATGCATTACCTATATGATGTGCATTTCTGCTACGATTCAATGTGCAATGTTACATCAAAACAAAGAAAGACAAAATTAAAGACCCCCCTCCCCGAGGAAACACCACCCACCCTAATAGCATCCTTTTCTATAGCATCTATATGAATGCAACAAATTATATCACCTTTCTACATCCCTATCTTGCACTGTTTCCAAGTTTTCAAAGACTCTATCTAATAATCGCTCTCTCTCTCTCTCTCTCTCTATATATATATATATCTATCTATCTATCTATCTATCTATATATATATATATATATATATATATATATATATATATATATATATATATACAGTTACGACTCTATGTCTGAAGATAATGTAACAGAAAGTGCAACCAACAATGTAAGTAAAATCAACAAGCAATTTATTTCTAGACAACGAAAGTAAAAATTCAAAAGACTCTTACAGTAACATGAATTTGAATCAAAATAATCCAATAATAAT
This sequence comes from Margaritifera margaritifera, assembly GCA_029931535.1. Classification (NCBI taxonomy): domain Eukaryota; kingdom Metazoa; phylum Mollusca; class Bivalvia; order Unionida; family Margaritiferidae; genus Margaritifera; species Margaritifera margaritifera. The sequence goes on along the minus strand of JAQPZY010001525.1, from coordinate 3,577,920 downwards.
TCCAATAAATATTTCAAATAAATAATTCCTATTTCTGAATTTGTTCTGCATTTTCACAACACAGCTATAAACATCTGATTATTAAAATGATTCTTCATGGACTGACCATTTGAACAAGAATGAAATATTGTCCACTAAAATCTCTATATGTAAACATAAGTCACGTGACGGGACGTTCTACAATATGCGTAACTTAATGGAAAATTTCCTCTGCCTACGTGAATTTTCTCACAACAGCCATGGAAAATTCCGATCTAAGTACTAAATGCTATGTAAACAAGACTAACCTTGAACTCAAATGCAGTAAACATGTTGTTTACATTATGACCACTAAAGAACTAAAGTACAACTTACCTCATGGACACATATTATAAATTCAATATATATACATATATATATATATATATATATATATATATATATATATATATATATATATATAGATAGATAGATAGAGAGAGAGAGAGAGAGAGAGAGAGAGAGAGAGAGAGAGAGAGAGAGAGAAAGAGTCTTTTGGAGCAGATGAAAGTTCTGCAACTTTTAACAGAGGTAGTGTTTTTGGGGATGGCTATTCTATATTGTTGGTTTGCAAACAGAAAACAAAATTGAGTATTCTCCATCGATGCTGCATATTAACGCTTATGTCGGAAAAATAAGATAAAGATGTAAATTGGCCGATAAAGTACAAGGATTGAAAAAATGTTCATAACAGTTTTACTTGCTGCTGAGGTGAGAAAAGAAAGTGTATTATCACGGTGCTATCCAGGCCATCTTTATGTCAACAGTTTATTCTATTGTTAAGAACGATGTTGCGACTGCCATGTTTTTCTACCCATTGTTACGACTCTAGGGGTAATGTAACAGAATAAAAGACACAAACAAGCTTTCAAGATTAAAATGCAAAACTTTAATTTCCTAAAATATTAAAAGAATTAAAATAGTTCAAGAAACAATCAAAGTGAAAGAATTAAAATAACTTACAGTATAGAATATCCTAAAAAGTCCTAAATTGTTTTAAAGTTCACTTCCTGATGTTAATCCGAGTAATCCGGATGTGGTATTCCGAATGAAAATAATCTGTACTGTTTTGAAGCTGACAAGTTCTGATAAAATCCCAAATAATCCTTGCAAGTCTGGAATCTCACAAGTTTTAGAATAATGTCCGATAATTCCACGGAGCTGTATAGTAATTCAGATAAATTACTAATTAAATAAATTCCACACTGAACTGAATAATTTCAATAACCTCTCTTCGATCAAGCAATTGTAAAGAATGATAATTCCCGAGATTATTCCCTATATATCTTTACTAAGTGCGCAGAATTAAAAGGGAATGTCCTTTCTCCGTCTTTAATAATATGGTATTTCAAAATAACACAACCGTCTAAGAACCAATCAGGAACTAGGTTACGCGTCATTTACCCAAAGGTCTAGCGTACTAAAAATCTTAAAGAGTAAACATAATGTTATTGTAGTATGGAAAGTGACCTTTCACTGTCGATTTCCAAAAAGTACTAAGCCAGGTCGACTTCATTTCCCGCGCAATTGATCATGTGACCACTTATTGATCGAGCATTAGTCGTATCTATACTGATATGCTAACCCCTATTCAGACTAAAACAGAAATCATAAATTAGTAAATTAAATCATTATAAAAAGGTAAAAAGGTATGATTAACTAACACCCTCATCCATCAACGGAAAAAATAAGGATTTATGCAATAAAAACTTATTTTTTAATATGTACTTCCAACATACAAGTAAGTAAATCAAAAAGAAAATTAATACATGATACAGTCATGTATACAAAACAGTGTAACGGTGGTATTATACACATGAAAATACATCATCGATTAAATTTTACTAAGAAATAGCCGTAACCTTAGCTTCTATTGATTTTATTTGTCCATGTCTCACAATCATGCCCTAAGAAGGTAACACAGGCACGATAAAAGTCACTTTAATATTGATGATCAGGTTCGCTTCGCTGAATCTCTTGAAGAATGGTTCTATTATATCTTGCCACATGTCGTTGCAGATGATGACATCATCGATGTATGCATCGCAATTTCTATTCGGATGTTATTATATTCATCAGACGTTGGAAACTTGGGGAACCTTCATCCCAAATGGTACGACTTTGTATTGGTAAAGTTCTGGAGTCGTGAATGCAAATTTTTCCTTTTCTCTCCGGAAGTGAAATTTTGTAGAATCTTCGCAATATGTCAATATCTTGCGACGTATTAGTCATTTCCAATCCAGTCTAGAAACTGGAAATGAATATGTCCCGGTGACTATTTACTTTCTATACTTTACACGTATACGGAAAGTGTTATTTTGTTTCTGCACTGAAACATGGTAAACTCCAGTCACTTTTATTTGGTTCGTGTAGAATGTCTGTAAATAAATATTCATTTTTCTTCTATCAACTATTTCAGTTCGTAAATCTCAGGCGGCAGTATGTGCGAAGAGTTGTGACTTCAAATCATCCTATCGGATTTCTCATCTTCATTCAAATCTTCAATGTGTGAGACAAGTACTACTAAAGTAATCGATAATTTATATGGCTATCTCTATCTACATATTGTTCTAACATTCTAACATTTTGACAAAGTTGTTTCTGCTTTCTCCTCCCAGAAGTATTAATAATAATTTAAATTCCCTAACCTTTTGTCAGTAGTATAAGGACCAAAATACTTAACCTAAAGAGGATTTTTGGGGTATAGGTAGCAAAACTAATACTCTATTATCTGATTAAAAAAAACTCCTACACTGACCCCTCGCAGCAAACAACAATAATTGGAAACCTTCAACCTACTCCCTTCCTGTTCCACAACAATTCCCAATTATATACCATCTCATAACAATATGTTACAATAATTCGTTCTAAAGCCTGATATAGTATCAGCTTCAGAAGACCAAACAGTGTGAAGAACCCGACCAAAACTCTCACTATGGTCACAGTTTTAATATTCCACAAAGGAATAGCTTTTATAAAACTTGTAGACGCACACTTCGCCGACAAGTATTGGTTGCCTAACATCGTTTCATTTATTCCTAAACGATCAGACAACGACGTTTCATGGACTACACTAAGTAATTCCTGACGATAGTATCTAGGAACTACTATTTTACTAACTGACCACTCATCACCAGCAATTACCCTAAGCAATCTCTGTTTCCGTTCAAGGACTTCACTCGTCAAGAAGTAACAAGTACCTTCTTGCGTGGCTTCAGTTTCAGTCATAGCCCCCTGAAACAAACAGGAGATATCCGAATCTCCCTGTTGTAAGACATCTAGTGCTTGTCTTATTACACCCTGACTATTTTTATGAGATTTAGTAGTTGAAAGAGTATCACTATCAATACTAGATTGAGGAGCAGAAGTGACCTCATGAAAGCCTGACCCACAAAGGTGTCCGCTAAAGGAAATACATCCTGTTCAACAACAATATTCTCAAGAGCATACTTTGCCATAGCTCTAGTAACTTCACAAGCTGAATTTAAACCAGGGATTTCTACTTCAATATGATCAACTCTTTGATCCATACTAAGCTTGTTAGTTACAAGTGGATTAACCACAACCTTATCTTTAGCTAGGTCATTACCTAGTAATAAATGGATGCCCTTAGTAGGCAAAGAAGCCACTGCTCCTATGGTCACAGGTCCCGAAACTAAGTCCGATGACAAATTAACACAATGAAGAGGGACATTAACATATCCACAATCTACCCCCTGTATTAATATACTTTCACTAGTAGAAGACTTCTCAGAAAACGGCAAAGTACTATCTAACAATAGACTCTGAGAAGCTCCTGTATCTCTTAATATCTTAATAGGAGTAGCCTTATCCAAGTCACCAACAAGTGACACAGAACCCTTCGACATGAATGGTTCGTAATTCTTCATTATAAAATCAGACTGAGGTAAGGTAGCCTCCAAACAAATATCATTCTCATTGATAAATGACCCTGACCTTGACTTCTGGATAACTAGAGCATTTGGAACTGCTCTATTATAATTCTGAGGCCTAAATTGCAACTTTAAGCAATCAGAAATAACGTGTCCCTTCATCTTACAATATGAACACGTGGGCAGAGATAAGGTTTTCTGATATTCCCTATCAGAATTTTGATTCTTTACAATCACATCACCCTGAGGTCTGAAATTACTCGAACGAGTTTGAAATAATTTCTTAACATAAGGTTGTTGAGGAAAAGTTTTAGTTGTCAATGGAACCTTGTGTATTGAAGAATATTCATCAGCTGTGATGGCTGCCTTTTCTAAAGTCTCAACTCCTTTCTCATTAAGATACACCTTAATATCATCACTGACACAATTCTTGAAATCTTCAATCAATACCAGTTGTTCAAGATTATCATAATTGCCTTCAACCTTCTTAGATGTACACCATCTTGTAAACAAACGTTTCTTTTCCCAAGCAAATTCTACATGAGTTTGATGTGTTTCCTTTTTACATTCTCTAAAGTTTTGACGATGAGTTTCAGGTACCAACTCATAAGCTCTTAAAATGTATTCTTTGACCACTTCATAATCAGCAGATTGTTCAGATGAGAGTGCAGTATAAACATCACTAGTTTTGCCAGTTAACACACTCTGCAATAATGAGGTCCACTTCTCTTTTGGCCATTCCAGATTCTCGGCAATTTTCTCAAAACTGAGAAAATATTTGTCTATCTCCTTTTCTCTAAAAGGGGGAACCTGTCTCAAATGTTTGGCCAAATCAAAGTATGAACCCTGATTGTCATGAGAATACCCTTTGCTGGTCAATTCTAATTCCCTTAGTCTAAATTCCATATCAGAATTTTGATTTTGAAATTCTCTAATTTTGTCTCTCTCTTTCCTCATTTTCTCTTCCTTCCTTCTCTATTCCCCGTTGTATCTCATTATCTCTTACTTTATCCTCCCTATCTCTTAATTCTTTCTGAATTTCTCTTTCATTTAATTTATCTTCCCTTCTTTCCTGATCTTCCCTTTCCCTAATCTTTTCCCTTTCCTCCCTTCTTTCCTGCATCTGCATCTGTTCCCATTGAAGTTTGATCTTTTCAATCTCTATGTCCTTAGCTATCGGTAATTTCTTTCCCAAACCAGACGGAGATTTTTTCTTAACACTTGAAACCCCCTCTTCAAAAATACCTGATTGTACCAAATATTGAATCAAGATACTTCTAATATCCTGCTTCAACATGGAAGCCTTCGCTTCAGTAAGACTATAATGTTGAGCAATTTCAAGTAATTCGTCCTTCTTTAAGGACTCAAATTTCTCCTGGGTAGGATCAGCTAAGAAACTCTCTACTCTGGATGTCATTATGAAAGCCTGTTAGTTTCTCTTTATTTCTTAATCTGGAAATCAAAAAACCACTAAAATTTCAAACAATGAAATTCAAATCCCAAAAAGAAAACTTTCCGAAGTATCAAAATCTCTGAAATATTAAAACTTCGAAAATATTTAATTAAATCTAAATTTCAAAATATTTAAATTCGGATCCCGAAATTATTCTAATTTCTAATCCCGAGACGAGCTCCCCAATTTATCCTGTTACGACTCTAGGGGTAATGTAACAGAATAAAAGACACAAACAAGCTTTCAAGATTAAAATGCAAAACTTTAATTTCCTAAAATATTAAAAGAATTAAAATAGTTCAAGAAACAATCAAAGTGAAAGAATTAAAATAACTTACAGTATAGAATATCCTAAAAAGTCCTAAATTGTTTTAAAGTTCACTTCCTGGTGTTAATCCGAGTAATCCGGATGTGGTATTTCGAATGAAAATAATCTGTACTGTTTTGAAGCTGACAAGTTCTGATAAAATCCCAAATAATCCTTGCAAGTCTGGAATCTCACAAGTTTTAGAATAATGTCCGATAATTCCACAGAGCTGTATAGTAATTCAGATGAATTACTAATTAAATAAATTCCACACTGAACTGAATAATTTCGATAACCTCTCTTCGATCAAGCAATTGTAAAGAATGATAATTCCCAAGATTATTCCCTATATATCTTCACTAAGTGCGCAGAATTAAAAGGGAATGTCCTTTCTCCGTCTTTAATAATATGGTATTTCAAAATAACACAACCGTCTAAGAACTAATCAGGAACTAGGTTACGCGTCATTTACCCAAAGGTCTAGCGTACTAAAAATCTTAAAGAGTAAACATAATGTTATTGTAGTATGGAAAGTGACCTTTCACTGTCGATTTCCAAAAAGTACTAAGCCAGGTCGACTTCATTTCCCGCGCAATTGATCATGTGACCACTTATTGATCGAGCATTAGTCGTATCTATACTGATATGCTAACCCCTATTCAGACTAAAACAGAAATCATAAATTAGTAAATTAAATCATTATAAAAAGGTAAAAAGGTATGATTCCATAACACCATCTGCAAATATATTTGTCTTTTTTTTCCTGCTACGTTTTGTTTTTTTAGTCCTGCCTTTGAGGATCACTATTTTTCTCTTTCGCTTTGTCCTTTCAATTGTCTATCGAATCATTGCATGCAATCCCCCCCCCCACACACACACATCTATATATTCCTTTAAGTTATGTTCTTTCTCATTTTTCTTCAATCTTTCTTTGTTGGAATTTAACCAGAATTTTCGAACCTTATTGTTCAATGTTGACAAATTCTCTTAACAAAACGTCGACGGCATCTGGGTCGTTAGGTTCACACTGAATATATTCCTGTGTGAGGAATGTATGGGTTGTTATTAAAGTTTGTTTTCGTCAATCGCTTTTAATATCGTTACCTTAAAATTTATTTTTATTATCCATTTACTGTCATAATGTCATTTCAGACATTTCTAAAATAAAAAATACCAAAACCTGTATTATTAAGTGAGTATAAGTGTATAACAAAAATGGAAGATTTATGAAAATATTTAAAGGTTTGTTTCGCTGGCTAAAAGTCCAAGTTCCATTCGAAACAAACTACAAATTATAAATTTGAATTTGTCTTTTGAATGTCAGTAAACTAGTCCCCATCTAACCATTATACCTCTATTAACATATGGATGCAAATTTTGAAAACACTACACATATTTTAAGGGTTCATACTGAATGTTTACGATATATTTCAAACCATGCAAAATCTCCTTCAATTTATAATTTGCTGGGAGATCTTAAAAGAACACAATTATTTATATATATGTATAATATAATTACAAGTCAAGTTTCTGGGGAAAATCAATGCTAGGGAAATAAAATCAAGCTATCAACAACCAACAGTAGTGTTCAACGTGTTATGTCAGCTGCACAAGAATGGTGAATTATGTAGTAAGTGGATAACGTGCATTAAAAATAATCTGAACAATTGTGGTTCCAGCTTTATATTACCATTCATTATTATTATTTTCATAAAGTTATGAGTGAAATATAAACTAGATTCGGAGATCAGTACTTGCAAATATGACTTTCTGACATTAACAGTTCTTTTAAAGGAAGATTGCACCGTGTTTTAAAAACAGATTTTTGATTTTCGAAAATTATATGCAAATTATATTCCTAGTAAAAAACAAAACCTTTTCTGTAAACGTGGGACATCTGACTGCCTAGAAAGAGGGACGATAGCGTAAGTTAGATTTGGAGAAGAGGTCGCGCAATTTGTGTCATGCAAATAATATTGGGGATGAAATTAATTATTTATTTGAAAGCTTTTATTTTACTACACTTAAAAAACATATATATATGTATACCAAAATTGGATTACAAACGCCCTAATGTTCTGAAGTTAGTTTTCCTGTCTCAAAGTAGAAATCAGCAAGTGTTTTGAAATATTAGCAGATTTATGCAAATAATAGTAACCTAATGCTTATGCCCTCGTAGTGTTTACTTACATGATTATATAACTTAGTGCAATTGATGTATCTTCTCTACACACGTTTGATTGTTAATTGTATTTTGTATATGCCTCATGTGTCAATGTTACATTGACCTTATTGTAATAAAGTAGAGTAGAGTTGATATAAATTATTTATAAAAGGCAGTTCGTTGAGTTCTTTTTATTCTGATTTAATTAATTCGTCCTTCTCATGTGCTTTGAACACTTCATTGGAATCTATGCTAAATGCTTGAAGTTTACGTATGAAGGTCTGAAATATACTTCAATTGTATGTGCGACCTAATTGTCTGTTAACGTTAACAAACTCAGTGGGAGGTAAGTTAGAGCTCGGTTTGTCTTTTCATTTTGAATACTATTTTGTTGTTGTTGCTTTTTGTGTTATTATTATATCAATATATTACGACATTTTTTACGGTCAAGGCCTCAACGGTGGAAACGGCTGAATAAATGAGTGGATTCACGTATATGTACTTAAGTGCATAGATAGATGGATGGATTGGTGGATAGTTCATATTTCATTTTGGTAGAATAAAACCTAGACAGTATCAGACTTTTCTTCATGCGAAAACTCACGGGGTTTAGGTAAAGGCGGCTCACTTTACTGAGTTGAAAACATATGTTGTTTTTTATGTTTCCTATTGTTTGTTTGTCTGTTGATGTGCTTGTTATTTGTTGTTTCTCTTAGTGGAAAATAAAGACGCACTGTGAACAAGAAATGAGTTTAGAGGACACGGAAATACTCTGCTAATATAATATACCTGAGAAGAGCATGGTTCCAAATATAAGGGAACATATATAGGTCAAACATTGGCAAATATATGTAGGACATATCAAACTTAAACTCACTTGTATTTATAACAAACCTTGTACAATTATCCTTTTAATCCATGATGTACATCAAACGCTAAGGACATGTAACATAATACATGATTCATGGCAACTTCTAAGTTGAAAGGGGGCGGGGAAGCTAGACTATTAGACATTTTGATCTGCGAAAAAGGAACACTCATATTTGACCCATGTCATCGTGACACTAAGCTCCAGCAATACTAGGCCCCATTCAACAATCCCATCGGCATGTGCTGGGAAGAATTTCAAATTTTCTCAGTGTAAAAATACCTATCCTTGAGTTGCAATGTTCTAAAATTATGTTAAATGTAAAGAAAAAAAGGAAGATAGAAGTAAAAGAGAACGAAACGCCTAAACAGAGGATATGGAGGTACAGAAACAGATAGCAAGTCATTATATTTATCTGTAAAAGCCATTTATTTGGTGACACGCAACTGTTCGCTATATAAATGAATAGATAAACAGAGAGAGAGCAAGAGAGAGAGAGAGAAATCCTCGAAAAGAAGGAGTACGAAAGAAACGTGGCAGGTAAAGAAGCACAAAGTCTAAAAATACTACTGTTTCGCGTAAGGAAGTTCCCTCTATCAACCAAAAATAAACTGTTGTGACAAAGACAGACCTGGATAACGCAGTGATAAAAACTTGCTTCGCACCTCTGCGGTCGCGGGTTCATTTTCTGACTCTAGTATGTGCGGGGATAAAGTGGTCTCCCACTCTAGAGTCTGTATATATGATCTAATTTTAATCAAACTTGGTAAGTAGGCTAATATTATCAAAATGTTGGATGAGTTTTATTATGAGCGAGAGGTCGGCATGTTCACGAGATGATATTGCATTTCTTTGGATGAGTTTTTCTTTACCACTCTAGAGACAATATTTATATTATATACATTTGATTAAACTTGATAAATAGATGTATATCATCAAGATCTCGGTTAAGTATGCTTATAAGCGATATCTAGTATTAATGGTGTTTGATCTTCCACTTGACTGACTGAACTTTTCAGCATTTTGCATCTATCTCAATGATTATATTTTGATCAATCTTGTTAATGCTCATATATCATTAAGATTATTGATGAGTTTGCTAATGAGCAAGATATAATAATATTTATGAATTAATCTTGTATTTAATTGGCTGAACTTTGTAATTAAGCTTAAGCGTCAATGTCATAGATAGTTTCTATAATAAGTGAGATAATAAAATGTTTTTGCTTCTGATTGGCTTAGTACTTTTACTTCTCTAGATCTAGAGACTATATTTATCATGCAATTTCGATAGAACTTGATAGATAGGCTTAGTTCATCCAGATCGTGGACGAGCTTAAGATTATGAGCAAGAGACTGTACGTAACAATTATGCCCTTATCGTTGGTAATATGTTTTTCTTTTTTTTTTATCAGACAATAGTAAATATGTAGAAATCGACAGGACATAAAATTTGGGAGAGAGTTTGCAGTCTTGTTCTCTTACAATACTGCATACCTCTGCTTAATAACATGCATCAGAAACTACAAAAAAGCGAGTTAATCACTAAGCTTTCATGTTAAGAGAGAGAGAGAGAGAGAGAGAGAGAGAGAGAGAGAGAGAGAGAAAGAGGTAAAGAGAAAGAGAGAGAGAGAGAGAGAGTGAGAAGGAGAGACAAAGATATATACTGTACTCAGATCAGAATTACAAATTATAGTATCACCCTTTTGCAATTTGCTAACATGGGTAAAATCTTTCGAGAATTCCTTACTGTTTGTTATTTTTGTTTCACCGACGTTAAAATCAATTATCTGCAGTGATACTTCGGTATTTTTGTTGAAATAGTTGTATCCGTCGTAAAGTAAAACGTTTTACAGATATTGAAAATGTGTGCCTAGTTCAAATATCCACCCTATCATGTACTCAAGACCTCACGGGATTTGCACAACTGCGCTATTGAGTCTTTGCTACCGATTGTCTCCTAGGTACCCCTGCCTGATTTAGCCGTTATTTTAACAAGCTTATAGAAAATGTGGCTGTCTTTTGCGGTTTACGATTGTGACGGGCGTGAGGTGACCGAGGCCATTATTTTCTACACAAACAGATAAGTTCTGGCGGCCAGAGAACAAGGAATTGGGTCGCATTATTATCGGCAAATTTACAGCCGGTAGTGCAAACGACTGCATGCTCCTGTATCGCCGGGGAGAGCTGGACTTTCTAGTGCGCACCAGCCTCGAGACCAACTCTCTGGTTGGTTATGACAAGGCACCGCTCAGGAATTTCATTACTTACTACAACGGCTATCAGACGCATAACACGCACCTCCGGACTTCCGTGCTTGGCTACGTGGAAACTAACCTTATCAAAATGCTGTAAAGGTTTCCTACTGAAGTATGGCTTGCACCTGACTATATTAACATCAAACCAAAGCACTTGCCCTGACTAGATATGGTTCGAGCTTATGCAAAGACCAAATCCATCTACTACAAACTCGCAGACATTTTGTGCAACAAATCTTGTCAAAAAGACAATAGTGCTCATTTCTGGGGACAGTGGCGTGTTAAGGATGAAAAGCTCCTGGCCCCGCAGTTACATCTCAGCCTACATACCCAGACGTGAATATTGGACTTGCTTGAAGAGCAGAACTGAACTGCCAGACTTAACGGCTCCCTGGGCCGACGATCCGTTGGCAACGCGCAGTCTTTTCTAACTAAACAGCGGAGGAGGCTCTGGCACGACGATACGTCCAATCGTCGTCTTTCGTAACCGTAGCCCGCTCGTTCTTACCCCGACCCACTGACTCGCAAAAGAAATGCGGTATCGGTGTTTTAGCGATATCTGAGCACAAAAATCTATCACAGCTTCTTTCACTGGAACAGACCAAAAGAATGGACACCAGAAAGTATGATGAGAAATACATTCCGCGGGTTATTATTTAGGACGAGATTTGCACAATCCCCAGCCACATTCTCGAGTCCTTTCGAGTGGCTAGAGCTGCAGGGCGTTAACGTTGTCTCCTGTAATGACCAAGGCCAACCTCCACCCATAGCTGGATTTCTGCCGCATGACTGTCTGCGCGAGTTCGCGGATTGCGAGACAACCGCGCCAAGGAAGAGGCTCTTAAAAACCTAAAACGAGGATGCGTCTCAAATCTGACAGTGTAAAGCGACAGAAGATGTGCAAGGCCGTTCTAGTCTGTCGCTGTTGGTGTCCCTTTCTGCAACAGTGGCAGATCGCTTGCACGCTTATGGCCTCCGGCTCAGCCGTGCGGGACATGGCCCACCATTTTTTACTCGAGCGTCACAAAAAGGAGTTTGCAGACACACCGGTCCAATTCCTGTATCACCCACGAGACAGCCCGCGCCATAATATCCTTGTTACAGTTCGAGGGACAAACGAACAGCAAGAGCTTGTGCTAAATGATATCGTCGAGGTGACCATTGCAGCCGCTGAGAGTGCTGTCCCTTCTGCAATGAGCACAGACTAGCGTTTTGGCTATGGAGTTACTGTGCACCGCTCCAATAGGCTTACCGTCAAAAACCACCCCAAGGTATGGATTGTCAACGATTACCTCCAATGGTCCAACCTCGCGTATTGGATTGTGTCCCTCGTAGAGTACCTGTCTCAACTCGAGCGTGTCGCTGCACCACCGGTTAAGGGTCACTAGGTTAAGCGGGCTCCTCCGAGCAGGAAATCATCAAGGCCGTTGAGAAATAGCTTCTCGCATATAAACACAAAGACGAATCCCTTGTTGGCACTAGTTCTGCTGTGTTAGAGCACTCAAGGTCCACGACATACTACGCCTAAAGCAGCAGTAAAATAACATCTGTGCCGCCTGCAACATAGAAATCCTCTGATTCTTCGAGCCAAAAGACAGTCATCAGTTTAGTATAGACCACCTGGCCAACGCCCAGGGATACTCGAAGGGTACTGTGATGTTGACCTACTTTGAGTGTAATCACAAAAGAGGGGCTGTGCCGCTTTGCTTTCGGAACGACTGGAACATCAGAAATAATTGCAAGCACCGTTAGAAAGACAGCGAGTGCAAAGTCGGTGGAAACCGTGGGACGAATCGAAACGACAGATGTCGGGATATGACCTCAGCGACGTATATGTTGAATGAGGACACTGTCAAGTGGTAGTTGTGTGTCAGCAGGCATAACTTGCAGCTCTTCACGCAGAAGGGGGCCATTAGACCCTGCACCATCGGTGATAATCAGATAATATAGTACAGGCGAGCCGGTCTTAGCAGCCTCGTGCTATAGCCTGCAAAACTTTACGGACCACATAGGGTCGGTGGAGTGGCATTGCCCACCTTTCAGCTCTCCCGGTGCCTATATATACTGCACCAGGGTATTTCTCTTCCAGACTGACCGGCCGCATCATCGATGTCGCAGACGTAGAGGAAACCACTATGCTTTAATAGTAGCATATCATTTAAGTAAATGGATTTAATTATTTCTGATCCCGGACCAAATTCCAGAGACGTGCGCTCAGACGTATTGAATGAGATCATTGAAAGATACGGGTGTCAGATATCCGTACACTCTGATCAGGGTAGAACATTTGCGAGGGAATTTGTTGTATAGCTTGTATAATGCTTGAAATCAATGCGATAAGGACTAAGTGAATAAACCCATAATGTATTGGACATGCAGAGATGTTTACCTGAATATTACTTCAGATAATAAAGGCATATTTGAAAGGTGAATGAATTGAATGGGATTGAAACTTTGGGTGTCTTTCTGATGATTACCGTTTCACGCCAAGTGAGTCAATTGGACTAACGCCAAATATTTTGATGCTTGGTTGAGAAATCCGTCTTCCAGTCGATGTGATGTTTCGTACAAACCCCAATTACCATGGTAACAAAGTAACATCCTACGGAGACTATGTTGACAGACTCATGGATCATATCCATCATGCATGCTCTGTGGCATGAAAACATCTTCAGTGAAAATGCGAATGGACAGCGATTAATTAAGGTTGCATTAATATAAATACAAAGAAGGGGACTTAGCCTGATATTTCTTGAGCAGACCAAACCAGGAACCTGTCCGAAGTTACAGCTAACATATGGGGGTCCTTTTGTTGTTTTTGAAAAAGATAAATGATCTGAATTATATGCTCCAGATGAATGAGCAAGGAAAAAAATACATTCAGCAACAACATGATGAAGCCTTACTTGGATGATCATACTCCAAGATGGGCGAATAAAATAAGTAAACGGTGTCAGAAGTTAAACACGTAAGTTTTATAAATCGCACTCATAAGCAAGGTTTATCACATCTTTTTTTTTATTAAGTACAATTTGTTATTACCATTATTGCTTTTCATCCTTCTCATTTTGTATTAAAATAAATTATCAGTTTTTTTATTGTTCCTGATAGAATCATTTATTAACCAGAGAGCCTACACAGATAGGTTCCTATTTCAGAAATGGCCAGTCAACTGAACCTGAGTATACAAAAGGTTAGACTGTATGCGTGCATGATTTGCAATCAACGCTACGAACGAAGGAGAGGTATAACCTGTTACCTGAAAGAGCACATTAAAGACCTTCAATAAAAGACCTTTTTGTACACAGTATGTGACTATAGGACCGCCACCTTTAAAGATCTTCAGGAACATGGTCGTCACTATGGCAAACATAGAGTCATCATTAAAGGGTATAGAAAGAGTGGTATGATAATTGACTAGAGGAAGTATTTTGCCTTAAGTAACAACCACATTCCCATTGGAGGAGAGGGATATCCTCAAGTATGACCTGGATACATCAGTTAAGTACTGGGAAGTAATATAACTCTCCCCCACCCAAGGTGCCAGCCCAGTCATGCCTTCTCCATCTCAGCCCATTAGTCAACAAACAGTGCAACACGAAACGATGGAGGACAGTACTAGTATCCCAAGCTTACAAGATCTGATTGTTATAGATGTAATGCCACAACTCCTCCCTCAAGAGGATTACCGGATAGACGACACCACAAGCCCAGATGCACCTACTATGACAGACGCTGCCCCAAGTTTTACTCACCCACGTGTGTCTAATTGCAGTTGTGGTATCGCTGGGCAAAGCATATTTAGCGCCTTAAAAGAAACCTTGGACATGATAATGCAGCACATAATAGGGCTCTTGAACTTATAAAACTTCTTTTTGCAGAACCTAGCTAAGAGTATACTAGACCTTACCAGGACAGTGCAGGAACGGAAGGCCAGCATGACAGTGATAAACCAGACTAGGAGGCAATTAAGGCCCAGGTCACAACGAGTGACACCTCGTACAAGGGAACAAAGTACCCAGAAGAAATCAAGAATGGACGCCAATAAGACAAATAAATCATGAAATACTGGCAGCAGGAATAATTTTGATTGCCTAGTGTTTTGACTGCTGTAATCTTCAAATGCACCGATCTATTATGATGACACAATACTATGTAATGCTCGGTAAAACAATAAATAAATACATAAAATAAAAAAGAGGCTATCCTTTTTTGTCGGAGTTAAGTGCAGAATGTAATGTATCGGACGGAATTTTTATAGTCTTTACGGTAATTGCACACTGAGCGATTAGGACGAAAACTGTTCGTCAAACACTGCAATCTGCGCTTTTCAAGATTATCACCCTGTCTCTACTACACACACGATATTTCTTTATGGATATATACTTTTCTGATCAGAAGAAAAAAGTTGAAGTTGAGCCTAATAATGGTTGCCGAAACTATCAGCTGATTACATACAAGATATATGTATGTATCTGAATTACTGACGATTTCGAAGGACGTTTTCGCACATGTAATATGATAAGGAGATCATTTAAAGATTAGAGACGATTTCGAATACAATATTTAGTTACCAGAGATCATATTCAATAGATTTCGCCACCTCTTATACAAGCCTATTTGCTGCATTTGATCCATCATAATATTGCATGTTTATAGCTCACAGGGCACGAGTTACCGGACAGCGGTTCAAGAACAAAGTTTGAATACATTTACAATAAAGTGTTTTCTCCTGATGTCAATTTCACCAAATGTATCCGTGTGGTTGCAAATAATTATTATGTCTGCATAGAGTTCTAGTCTTAAGACGATTCTCCAACTTCAACAGTTTTCCAACCCAATTCCAACAATACGGTATTTAAGACCCAGGACTTTTCGAATCTGAATCCAGCTAGCCGGTTCACAAGCGACAATACTCCTGAGCGTCTGAGACCTAAATTCCTTGTGAATGTATATAAACTTATTACGGCCACGATTCAACGACTCCAATCCTCAAAATAGCAAGACATAGGTTTTTACTTTAATGTTATATTTCAGTTACTGCTTTAATTTATTAAGTATTTATTCTGGAAATGTGTTTCTAGAAGTTGCAATCAAACCAGATGACAACTTACAATCTATTTAGATAATCGGAAGAATAATTTCATTAATTTCATTTGTCATTTGGGGTTAAGGCTTTTCCTTTTCGTCACATTCTGAAATTTAGTATTTGTCTTACTTGCATATTTTATCTAGGATGCATTTTCATGAGTTTGAAATATTTATCTATTCGAGACCTAGTCCCTTTACTCTGAAAATATTCGTTTGCAACTCCTAGTTGTACAACTGTAAATGATTTCGTTTTGATGGAGAAATAACATTGTAATTATACATCTATGTTTGGGTGATCATTGGTGATGTTTTCTCACCACATATCACCTTCTTCCTATTAATTTGTATGTGGTTATTGAACGAGACAATGTTCTCTTCACCTACCTCACTTTTACTCATGCAAGTTGTGTGTGGTCATTGGATGAGAATAGTTCTCTCTATATATCACACTGATTCCATTCTACAAATGTATTAGTGGTCATCGAATGAGCATACTTCTCTTCAAATATCATATTTTCCAAAAGTGAATTTCACGAATTTGTGTGAGTTCGTTGGGCGACCAAATTATTTCGGTATTATTACCACATAGCACTTGTATAGGATACAGTTCAAGGGACTAGAGTCTTTTCGGTATTGGAAACAGTCACCGAACAAGTTGTCTCCCTTGAGCAATGCTATCCCTGTAATTCCGGTGATCATTATCAGCAACAATTTCAAGTAATAAAATCGTCCTCTGCCCAAGACGGTCAATTGTACTAATAAAGAGAATCTTTTCATTAGTCTTCCACCCCTTTTATCAACATACTTAAAATTGGGAAAGATAAACTAAGCTGGATTCAAGTGACACAGATACAGACAATTTTTGATTTTATTCCCTTCACATCGCTGCCTGCGAGCAAGTAAAAAAAAACACCGTACAAGAAAAATACCGGAATATATGATCCGATGTCAAAGTTTGCATGTATGCGCCGCAGTGAAGATTTCCCAAGAATCCAGACGATTACTGATTATTTGATTTATTGCTGTATGCTTTATTTTCATTTTGGATCTTGAATAAATGTGTACAGGACGCAATTAAAAGTATCACTCTATGATAACTTCTATCAAGTTTATTACAATAAGGTTCTTGCAAATAAAGAGTCTGGTGCTGTTGTATTAAAAGGTATCACAGAAACGAAGTACCACATAGTCAAAAAAGTTTGACATGTTTTGATCGGTACCTAACAATAAATCGATCAATTAATCAATCAGTCTATTGAATAACCAATCAACCCATCTCTTTTTCATATTAAATGTTCGTAAGATAAAAAATATGTTTATTAAAACATGCATTTTGCATTATGCGCAAAAAATGAGGAAATGATAGTGAACGCCTTTTATTTGGACCCCAAAGCTTCACAGGTAAATGTTTAAAACTGACACTCTTTAAGAAAAGTAGGAGGAACAATAGAGAAAAAGGGCAAACTAAAGTCACACAAATACCCGATAAATAATTCGGGAGGTGGAATTGGCTTAATCAGAAGTTTGGGTACACTTTCCAAGTAAAGGACGAAATATCGACAGGAATTTTGGATGTATATATTCTCGACGATCAACAAGTGTACTTTGTTTTGTATATTGCTTTGAACAGCTCAAATTACATGACAATGGCGCACAAGGACTTGATTCACAGAAAAGTTATTGTATTACAAACTTTACTACACCTTTCAAGCAAATTGCACGTTGTTTTCTGGATTTTATATCTCTGGCCTCGGTACAAAAAGATTTTTTTGAAGTCTTATAACGAAAGAGGTATTAATAGGGCTCAATAAGAATTTCCAGTACGAAATGGATAATGAAAAGATGATTCAAACAGTTATTACTATAACTCCAGGCTGCCAAAAGTACAGGAATTATATGGTTTAAAGTTATCATCATGATCATCATCATCGTCATCATCACGATTATCATCATAATCATCATCACAGGATCTCAGTTTGTGGATGTATTAATTTCTTCAATACATATTCACTTTTACAGAAATATATACTTTTAATAAGTCGTTGTTGGGTCAGATTATAGTGCCGTTGTTTGCGATTTCCTTGTTTATAAAGAAAGAGAAGGCCAGCAACTAGCCATCGTTAATTTTACTCTATTTATTACCTTCGAGGGATTCCCTGCTAATTCGTGTTAAAGAACCAACCTTAGGCATATAACCAGATGTTGTTCTTTTTCTTCAGAACGTTATCCCGTATTTTTTTCTAATTTGTCTGTTACACGAAAGAATATAAATATTCCTCATGTATCTGTCAGTGTCTGGAAGTGTACGTAACTTTTCAGGGGACGTCGCATTTAAAGGGACTTTAACGAACTTCCATATACCTGAAATACAATAATAATGCAAGTGCTCGTCTAGAAAAGTGGGTACGCCATCTGGGGAGCAGTTTGCCACGTGTTTATATCAAAACTCAGATTGATCGGAATTCCCTTCCCATGTTATTGAACACCAGGTATTGTTGTTGTTGTTGTCTTCCTAACGCACTCCACTATTTTGAGAACCACTGCAATTGGAACTCGGCATTGTTGTCTCAGATTAATGTCCCCTCAAAAGTAACTTCCATATCCGGGTACGGACAGTTGAAGGAGAGAAATATGCATATTTTGTAAAGTGACAGAGAAGTGAGCCAATAATGTAGATATTAATTACGGACTACTGTTTTGCAGAAAAGGAACGACACCGGATAATAGGCCTCAACACCGATTAATTAAAATGACATAATGTTGGAGTAGAGAGCATTTATTGAAGAAATTAACAACCCTACAATCCGAGCGCTTGTGATCATACTCTTTAAGGCAAATATGTCTGAATTTTAAACAATGGAGAAACACGATATCAAATAGAGTAAAAGAGACGCTTCCAATTTTCATTTCGTTGAAGATCTGTAAGTTTTACCAATGTTCATGAAATTAAGTCCACTTTAACATCTTCGAAATCAAGTAAAATATCAAAGACTACGAAAAGAGTCATGAATGCAAAAAAAAAAAAAAAGGTTTCTGGTAACTTGTGCACTGCAATTGGCGATTAAAATTAGCATGAGTGGTCAGCATTCTTCGCTTTGTTCCTACAATATTATTCTTCTTCTTTTTATTATTGTTATTATTATTATTATTATTATTATTGCTTTTGATATTGTTGTTGCTGTTTTTGTCGTCTGAATCATTTAATATTGCAGACTCCACACAATGGATTACCTCAATTTTGAAGGATAACACCAATGTCACAAAAACGTAATTTGGTGTTAAAATGACACCTGCAGAAAACTGTACGGTTTGATAACTGCATCACACTCAGTTTTGATAACATTTTCTGCAAACTATTCTCTACAATGGCTTTGGTGCAGATTGTGCAGATTGTGCCTAATACGTAGGAGGAAAAAGTAATGACGACATTATAGGGTAGCACGCGGAAGGTGCCACAATATACCGATAACGTACCAGTAAGTGCATCTCAACTGCTTTACATATTTGTTTATTTCTCGTTTTGTATTGGATTTCAATCGGTGATTTGAGAGAAAAGATAGGATCCAGTCAGTGTTCTCATCATGTAATAATGCCCGGAGACGATGGACTAAGATTTAAATGACTCAAGGGTCAAAACAGTCTTATGGTAACAGGAAACTAATTATTTTATGATCTACGGAACCAACCTATGCTAGTGTGGTGGTATATTAAATACCATATTAAGGAGAATTAAGGTCGCTCATTGGCTGAAAATAATGACCGGAAAAATTAAGATAATTTTTCAGAAGAAGCCTTCGTATTGATAAATTGTATGCACTAGTAGACTTGAACCTAAAAGTGATTTTTTTTTTATCGCTGTCGCCTCATGGGTACTACTTGATGTAAACGGGGAGATCTAACCTGACTAACTTTTTATAATAGGCACCTACAAGGAAATGTTTGTTAAAAACGAGGAGCGCTGAATATCTTTTTCCTCCTTTCAAAAGTTTCCTCTTGGATAGATCATTCATAAGATGTAAGCGTGATTTGCAGATCTTACAAAAAAAGTTTAGCAGTTTGGCCAAATATTTACATTATGCTCCATGGGGACTGAATTAATTGTCTGAGCCCAAATGGCAGCGATTATTTCTGAACCAGTGTGAAATGTTAGGAGCGTGCTAATATTGTTGTCGATTGCAGTGCTGATTTTGTAACTAATAATGCTTTGCTTCACATATCATTTGGTGATCAATTCCGGGTACGACACGGGCATCTAACACCCTTGTATATTACCCTTGTCGAACGCTGAGATACCTACGATCACCTTCACCTGGAAAAGATGAATTCAGCTGAGATTAATTTTCCTTTGCTTTTTTTTAATTATACCTATAAGTAGTCATATGTGCATATAAAAATGACGAGGAAAGAAAAAAAGATTACTCGATTCAAAAATGTATTTTAGAGACAAAAATCGATTTAAAGATTACAGATTACTTTGTAACAATCCATAAGTGAGAGGTAATTTCGAATTATTTTAAAATTTACATATATAAATGCTAATAAGACTTTCTTCCCTTTATATTGCATGTTGTCACACTTTTCTTCCATTTTTCCATTTGGAAATACTTCAATAGCATTTACCTTTACCCCTTATAGAATCCAACTAAATACAAACTCTTATTATAAGCTACATGTATGCAGTTCCATAAACATAGACAATTATATACATGTATACAAAGGAACTGATTGAATGTTCGGACTTGAATTATATCAAGATCGTGATTTCGAGATATATAAAGTACAAGGTTATTAATTCAGTATTTATTGATTAATTTTATATTTTAGCATGCTGTATTCCACGCCCTTCCCATGTCGGTTAGATAAATCTAGCTACTTTTTTGCATGTGTTCGTTGTTTGAACAATCATAAAGTGTGATGTCATTTTCACATAAATTACAACCGCCAACCACGGCTTCCCAGATGGAAAGATTTAATCCTTTTCATAAATAAGAATAACAACAGATAAACAGATCAATACGCATGGCAAAAATAATTGTTCTTGCATATGTGGGACAAAAGAGTCACGGTCTTGATTTCATTAGAAAAAAAGTACTTTGAGCTAACGGCAGGACTTTTATCTCTTTTTCTTCGATGTTAATTTCAAAAGGATATTTGTTTGCAAAATTGTGTTGAAAGCATATTCAATTTATTTTTTCTTTAATTTTTTTTTACGCATTTAGCAGGTCAAAGTTCAAATTGTGTAAATTTCCTCGAAAAAAATCATACAAATATGATTTTGTAGGATACAGACCCAACGTAAATTTGATACCCTGAGAATTATACATGGCTGCAAAAGAATCTTTGAGATTTTTATCAAAAAAGTTGAGTGTTGTTAACAAAAGGCCAGCCTATAAAACCACATTTATGTTGTCTTCATGAGTTTGTGTTATACATATTTTTTAATTTAGTTTGAGAATAATACAACATTACATTTATATGTGCAAATATGTATTGATACATTTGCAATTTTTAATTTGGGTGCTCGGGATCATCAAATAGGTCTTTTATTATCATTTTGATTGATTATATTTCGATTACTATCTAGTTATATGTATACGCGTATTAGTTTGTGCGTTTTGCAGGGAACATAAATTACTAGGAGATGCTTTCTTCAGGTTTGCTTTAGAATGTGACACAGAATCATTGAATGTGTGTTAGGAAACTCCGGATTTGAGATGATTAGTATTTTATAATATATAAAATTACACATAATTTACATTTACTATATGTAGAGAGGTATGCGTGTCTAAGATTTTATTCATCAGGAAAGTGAAATTTTACTGCTTAGTATAGATTTTGCATTAGAATGTAAAAGTTTTTGTAATATTGTAGGAGACTATATTTTATTTGTATTTACTCTAGCCTGAATTACTGAAAATCAGTTCACAGTTTGAGCAAATAAAAACAACTTGCAACCTGTGTGAAGCTCACATGGAAACTGATGGCTGGATTTTAAAATCTCACTTGAATCTCTAAACATTATTAAAATTTAAATGAAGATATTCATTGCACAAACAAATTAACTGGAAACAAATCAAAATAGCATAATCCTTTTTTATATAATCGTGATAAAATACATAAAGCGTAGAAATTTAGTACAATAAAGAATGTAATGGACCAATAATTAATAAATTGAGAAATGTATCCATATATACGATACAATAACTTTTTTAACTTTTATGATTTGTTTTTTAAATATAAGTCTTTCCAATCCAATGTCTTGTTTACCTTAATGAGTGCCAGTTGTTTTGAAGATCTGAGTATGCTTGGTGTCTGCAAATTTTCATGAATATATTGAAATAGTTTGAAAATGAGATTTCGAGTCTTATCCGAAACTGTTGAGATGCTTATGGTCATACTTGATATTGAAGTGCTGAACAAAGAACAGAAAATACGATTTTTCTTCGTAATGTGTGCCGACTATTAAACGGAATTAAGAGAGGTAACACCACAACAATTTATCTTTTTATTTTGGTGATATGAGATAATATAGGTAGGTGGTGTCAAACGTACAGAAATAAAACAAAAAAAAAGTCTATCTGTATTCTTTCCATGGAAAGAAATTGAATGGACTCCATGTATTTCACCATGTAATCATTCTAATATAAGTTAGCACTCAAAGAAAGACAATGCATAAAAATCCAATACAAATATGCTATTCTCGGGATAAAATAAATTCACAAAGTCGGGTACCTAATATTAATCTAAACTATATTTAATTCAGTCGATTCTTGTAAAACCAAACTTTCCTTCAATGAGTCGTAAACAACTCGCTAGCAAGATAAAGGATCTGGGGTTCATACATTTTGAATACGCTTGAGATACTTGTACCTCTAGATGAATTCGATTATTATTTTTTGAAGGAAAGAGACTTAGCCCAAAATGATCCCAGGTCATTGAATACGAAAGAATTTGAGTTTGTTTTGAGCTAATGAAATTAACGGATACAGACATAGATAATCACAAATATTCAGAGAAGAGGCGACCATGCAGTGACTATGACTTCATTATGGAGGTGTATAGATGATCATATGCTAATTAAAGGAAGAATTCTATCACATCGACCCTGTTAAGCAACGGTTTATTAGCTAGACAATCACATTCCAAATAGAGCGAAAATGACAAACATCATTGTAAATGATAATCATAAATCATTTAAAATGAAAATAAATCCAAAACAATATAATAATGCTTTTCAAATTTACCCTTAATATATGGTTTAATTACGATATATTGCAGATTGCACTCCACGCTTCTCTGTATAGAAATAATCAAGTTTTATAATAGTTTATAAGTTTTATAATAGTTTATAAGTGCTTTTACCAGAAGTCCCACGAACGTTCTTAGACCCTTTTTGTACATGATGTACAAAACTTTACTAACACAAAATTTTTATAGTTAACACTGCCGCCGCGCAAGCAGCCTCTGGAATGAAAGCCGCCGTCTCCGCCGACGTGTGATAGCTAGTTTTGCTATCTGCTATGCCGCGGAATTTAGTGGTGCAAAACAGTTTCATCCTTGTTATTTCTATGATTAGGCGGTTAAGAGACAGTTCCAACATTTTGCTTTAATTATGTGTTTCTTTCTAGGTATCTCATATTTAGTGTTCTATCTATGATGTGAAAGGTCCACAATATTTGTAACTCAGTCTGAATGAAGCTCGGGTGAGTGAATTTGGATTAATGTGGATTTTTTTAAAAAACAGTTAAATGCAGGTTGATTACTACCATATTTTAAATGAAGCCATACCAGTCTAAAAGTGTATTATGTTTTATAAATTATACATTATTTTGATAACTAATTGAATACATACATGACAAATGATTCTATTTTGGGATTTAGGAACACAGACCTCGATCGCCTATTTGCAGTGATTAAGTTGGTAAAGTGACTTCTTATTTTTGTTTTTGTACTTGACCGATTAAGAGTATATATTATGGGTGATGTGCTTTCAAGGTTATAAAACAGTTATGTGCCTTCAATCCTCGGGAAATTTGTTTAAAACAGACATATGTAGAGTGGTTATTGCAAAGTGAAGTTGTTGATCTCCATGAAAGTTTAATACAATCATTTTGAATAATCATTTGACATGATATAGGTAGGTTATATACAATACTAATTGGGCAAAACACTTAATTTTCGAAGCATTTCATTAAGAGCAACTCATCTGCAGATGTTATGAATCGCCTTTGAAGGTATACGCGTGGTATCCGTTCGATTACTGATCATGTTGTATATGCATTGAATAAAATAAAATATGTTAATTAAAAGTAATGCATATATATTGAAACAAAGTCAGTCTGATATCGCACATCAGGTACACCTTGGTCTAAAAGGCAAATGCAATTATAAGACATGTGTCTTGGCTTTAAAGACATCTATATGGATAATTTCCAGCTATTTGGTATACATTGGTAGTCATTAACCGGATTTCTACCTGAGTAACCTCGGCTGGACTAAATTTCGCATTGTCATATTTTGTACGAGCGTGAAATGTGTTTATGCTAGAACTCCACCTATCACACCTGGTCTGAGACAGTTGTGGAGACAAAGTCATTCTATGATAGTTTCTATATATTAGTAACAGCTAGGCATACTTGATGGGACATAAGTATCATTTGTAGGTTTTCCACCCGCTTTCTGCCTTGGAAGCAAACCGTTGCTAAGGGCGCTACCCATGAACACAATGTTGACAGAGCAAGTACTAAAATATTGCATACCAAGTTTGATTAAAATTAGCTGGACCGTTTTTAGAAATATGTTGAAAATATGTTTTCCATATGTTTGGCATGACAGCTACATTATTGATAAGGGAGTCATGTTGAACACAATTTTGATAGAGTATGTCCTAAGAAACTCTCATACCAGCCCGTTCTAGAAAAGAAGTAAAAACTAGTTTTTCCACCTGGTTGCTAAGGAAGAAACAGTGTTGCCAGCGGAGCCACCCAAGACATATGTTTTGATAGAGTATGTCCTAAGAAACAATCCTACCAAGTTGTTCTGAATTTTGCTCAGCCGTTCTAGAGAAGAGGTCAAACATAGGCTTCATATGGTTGCTAAGGAAACAACACTGTTCCTAAGGAAGCAACACTATACAATACAACATATTCGTTGTTATGATGTAAATGTTATATTTATTACATTTGTACCAAGGTCTACATTAGTCGTCTGGACAGCACTATGTTTTATCTTCAAGAGATAAGTTTGTTTCAGCAAAGTTGTCCGTTGAACAGATACGTTTAACTAGATCGGGGCAATGTTCTATCCATATATGTATCCGGGCATATAGAATTGCTAAGGCAATTTGAACTCGTCCGGACAGTATCGCCAATCGGAAAATAATTCGTTTTTGTATTGCTTCAAAATGCACATTTTCATAACAAATGAAAATTTCAAGTATTAAATAGGCACATAAGTAAATTAGCAGGTATGTAAGTAAATAACTGAGTGAGGGAATGAGTAAGTATACACGCACGTAAGCACTCAGTCAAGTGTGATGTATGTATGTATGTATGTATGTATGTATGTATGTATGTATGTATGTATGTATGTACAATGCTAAAAAGTAAATCCACAACTGATGCGCGTATACTTTAAAGTGACGAAAGAATACAAAACCAGAGGCAAAATGACTTTTTTCAATTTTTATACTACGTAGGGTTGTGTGAGAACAGTTACAGTAAAGCAAATTATTGTTAAAACGTTTAGATTGTTTTGTTTGTTTGGTTTTAAAGGCACTTTCAACATATTATTGACTATGTCACGCCGAATAAATGGGAGATAAGTTCCTTTTCCAAGGACACACTGAGGAAGCCGACCCAGACTGGCCTGAACAGGCATCAAACCCTCGACCCATTGATTACGAGTCCGAGGCTCTACTAGTACATGTTTGACTTGTTAGGCATAGAGTGATGCTTTCCAATAAAGTATTTGTGGGTTGTTGCATCGGTACGGGAAAATATTAACTAGTTTTTCTGAACTATATTCAACAATGTTGGGAGAACACACTACTAGATGCAAAGTTTTTTAATTTTGTCAAAATATAAACTACTTGCAGCTGTGGTTAAATTAGCCACACGAACACACACACACACACACACACACACACACACACACAACTGTATTCATGAACACATAGCAAAGCTCAGCGACCTTGACTTTTTAGCCTGTATTCGTTCAAAAAAAGAAAAGGCATTTTGGTCTACTTAAAATTGAAATTTAGAGTAATATTATGAATGACTGTGCCCTTGGCATAACTTTTTCAGTTGGTCTAGAATGCAAAGATTTGTGTTGTTCTGCAGATGCAACTAGATTATGCTTCTCTAGTGATGGATCATATTTATCATCTGAGTTAATCTCGTACAATCTACATGTGGCTGAAGGGACTAGCCTTGAGGGCAAGCTGCACATCTTTCTTTGTACTGTCACAGATAGTTAAGAATCATAGGCTATACAAATATGAAATTCTTTTAATTGAAATGTTCATGGTGATAGAGTTTTTCGTGTATTATTCAAAGGAGAACAAATTCTTTTCGCTTTTGTGTGCAGTATTTTCTCGTTCGGAATGTATTTTCTTTGTAAATGTGGTCTAGATTTCAGTACAACTGTTCGAAGATCGGTTTTCGGAACCTGTGATTCTTATTACCAAGAATAGCCAGGAAAGCCCATTTTGGGTAACTTTTGGAAGCAGAAAGGTAAGTACATTTATTTCCATTTGTATTACCCGTTTCTTTATGATAAAAATTAGATCAGAGCACTCAATTCTCTATTTTTAGACACACGTGTCGTTAAGCATGCATAGGTTAAAACAATTAAAAGAGAAAATTTGAACGACTTTTTTCTGAGCTATACTGCACGGCTTTAGTTGTGCAGTATAGCTCCGATAAAACGATTTTCATAATTTTACATCAAAGTGTAGTAACTTATTAATTATATAATTATTTCTATATCAAAGAGTTTGTCTAAAATAAACCCTTTTCGTGTCCCTATACAATGCATGGAGAACAAGAGGTACTTATCTTTCACAACATATGCCTCTTTTTGAGGCCTGAGCTTTTCACCAACAATAACGTGCTTTAATACGTGACATTCCTACGTCGTAACTTAAACATTAGGGAATTATTTAAAATTGCTAAATTTACAACAAAATTTATGATTGAAATGTATATATTGTTTTATTTGATTATTTATGAAATTATGATGAAGAAGCACAAATTGTAACAAACTTGTTTTATTTCTGTTAATTCCGGAGGAATACACAACCGTATGCAAATAAACCACATACAAAATCACAACCCAATATTCACATGCGCATAGTACCAATAACTTGGTAGCGTGTTGTGCATGTGTTGTTAAGTATGGTGCAATGCAGTATGGAAAAATATTGCACATTTTGATATTGTTGAACTCCTCAAGAACGAAATGAGTATAAAATAAGGATCAGCATTTTAAACAAGATTAGTGGTCCTAAAGATGTTGGAATTAACACGCAAAATAAACACAATCAAATCCCAAATCAAAACCATTTGTTAGCTAAACCCATTGTATTGCCATTAACAGAAGAGCAATGGAGTAGGGCAAGAAGTTCTCGAAATTATATAATGCCATTCCCCTAAATAATTGTATGATTGCTTTTATATTCATGATTGAAACAAATCTACCCACCTCTTAAATAAAATTCTGTAAAAGTTTCAATTGTTTAGACTTTACATAATATGATAACAAACTAGAATAAAACAAAACTGTATAGGAAGCATTAATTGATTCAGATATTGAAACAAAGTTCCACGATGCACTATGTAACGTTTACATTCGAAGAAGATGAAGTGAAAAGCATTCTTTAGGTTTTCTTTATACTTATTTAGTGCCACAAAAACAACTATTTATTTTACTGCTAGCTATCCTGGCTCTGATATAATGTTTGAAGTATGACGTCAGCGCAACATGTGGTTCAACAATGAAGAGCGAGGTCAACACAAATTATTGTACATGCCTTTTTTAAGTTACTCATGTGGATTTCAAAGTTTAAGCATATTTTGTAGTTACTAGTTTTATTCAGTACAAAGTTGCAGAACGCTTTATGTAACATCGCCTTCAAACCTGACTGAACTGTCTGCCTTTAATCACATGAATTTTGTTAGGATAAGTTTTGGCACAAAAGTGTATAGGTCGTATGGGTTATAAAAATATATTTTTCGGGAAATCAAGCAAACATGTAAAATTAGCACAAGTACAGGCATCATATTACTTTACAAAGTATTCCCTTTCCTCTGCGATACAATAAAAATAGGATCAATAGTAATAATGTTTGCTAACAAATGATATGACCTGTACCGGTGAGTAAAATATTATTAGGACCTATTGTAAGTTTCTTTTCCGTTGGACAAAGCACTACAATCGTTACAGTAATGACTTGGTCTCAATGTAAAGTGCTTATTATTTTTAAATAAAGACTTATATGCATGTGGAGGATGATACAAGTCCCCTCCCGTCTCTTAGATTGGTACTTTTCCTTTGCACATTTTATGATCTTCGTTTATAGTGTTTTGTTTAGAAATATGAAAAGGTCATGCTTCCAATGATGACATATGCATCTGTTTTGTTGTTTTGGTTCAAATCTGCATCATTTTCATTTATTTGTTTTGAATCGTACAATTTTCATGCTTGAAGTCGATATCTAGCGTATTATTATATTTCTTTTCTATATGGGACTTTTTGTGTAAGTTTAAATAAAAAGCGCTGATCATAACTTTTAGCACAAAAATTTGTGTCATACATATACCATTTTCTACACACACACACACACACACACATATGTATATATATATATATATATATATATATATATACTTAAGTGTGATTACAAAAAAAATATTGGTGAAATATTTTTCATATTTTTTTTATTTCTATATTTGCATTAGTGAAATATATATATCCTGATATTTTCATATGTGAAAATACAAGATTTCACATCATGCCATGCGACGCTTGATTGTGTGTGTCAATCTAAGTGATATTTGCAGCAAGAAAAACAAGCCTTTTGTGAGCTTGAACAATGAATTGAAACTGCATTACCTCTCCGGCATGAGAATTAGTACTAGTCGAAGATATCTGACTCGTCAACGTTTGCTTGTTTAGGAAGTTATGACCCTCTTACTTTACACACATTAGAAAAACAAAAACGGTGTGTTGCATCGCGCAATCGAACTTGCTTTTTGTGGTCAGATATCGTAAAATAGTTTACCAAATGTCACAAATGTTAGTTATTGCAACAGATTAGTTAATCCCAAATTGAACAGTTCTCGCAAATCGCTGTTATTTTTATTATCAGCCAATAAATACGATGGAAATTGTGGTGAATTTAGGAATAGGGGGTGGTACACGAAAGAGTGAGTTTCCTCTTCGTGTTAGCTGAAGCAGAATATCACATATAAATAACCAATTTCGTTAAAGACCTCTCAAGCTGACGAAACTATGTAGAATGACGAACGCTGCGATTACATCTTATTTTATAGTTTCTATACTGCGTCTTTCAAATACCAATAAAGCCCATTTCTTATTCCGTCTCAAATCAACAACTCAGTATTATTCATCTTATTAAAATGATTCATCCGTTGCATTGCGAAATCCAGGTCAGAACAAAAGTGCACACGCGCTGATCACGTGACATGACTAATGCTTCAAACGATAATATTAATTTTCCCAGGACCAATGTGCTGGGTCACATTGAAATTACCGTATATGTGTACTCTGCAAAACGACACCTATTAGACTATTATATAGAGGTCATAAAGTAACAAAACTATACCATTTTTTAAAAGAAATGATACATAATTCCGTAGCATTCGAAGCTTTGATTCAGAAGCTTCGAAGAGTAAACGCCATTCGTTAAAATATCACCTTTTTAGTCCCACACGAAGAAATATATATATCCTGTATATAAACCAACGTAAATAAAGTATGCCGTTAATAGTTACCGATATTAGAAGCTCACGTATGGTTGAGTTAGGAAATCAAATGGATAAAATAATAATTTTTGGAGGTTAAACTTTACCATGTACCATATTCTTCCAGGTAAGTAAACAACACCCGTGACAAGATCACGTGAATTACCACGAGACCTTGAAGTTAAACTCTGCAATTAGGTCTGATGGTAATTCAAATCACAATCAAGTGCGCAAAATATGTCTTTTCTGTTTCTTCTACTGATTCACTCTGTACATTATTGTACGCACACATGTATGTATGTATCTGTCTAGGTAAAATCTGCAGATACTGAAATTCTAATTCACACAGGACGTGGGAATAATGTAAAATTATCAGATTGCGAACTATAATGACCTGCAAAGTAGGCAATGTTATTGATCAAATAAGTGACGCACATGCGTATCTTTATAACAATAGATGTGTAACTGATTCGGTGCCGTCTATGTTATTTTTGTTTCGAGATCATATCTCCTAGATCTTAAAATGTTTTTGTCAACTGTCGATTACACGGCAAGCAAACAATACTATATTTGTAATCTGAGAAAAATCAAACTATGAAGTGAATGACTTCCTGCTAGTCATACAAATCTGATATCAAAACGATTGATCGAATTCCTGCTCCATGTCTTTTCTAAAACTTGGTATATTCGTTTTTTTCCTTTCGAGGTTTTGGCTTCCGTTTTTTAATTGACTCACAATAGTGTCAATTGACAATCAAGCATCACAAGAAACATTTATCCTGTACATAGAAGCAAGTAGGTATATTGGTGCTAGAAATATATTGAAAGTTTATGATTCCGTCTCTGCTTCTGGTGTAGAAGCTACGCAGCTTGGTAGGATATAGGTAAGACGAAAATTACAAACATAGTGACATGATATGAACCGTTCGTTTCTACAAATACAGTATAATATTTAAGTCTTATATTTATAATTTTCCTTATCGGCAAAACCAAGAAAAAGAAGCTTAAGCAAAAATTTCTCTGGATTTTTGTTTGATAGGAAAGCAGAATTGATCGTTAAAAATACTATGCTTCTGCTCGAGTGCCATTATCTAGATGGGGATCTGACTCAAGCGTAAAAGTTATTGATGCCAATAGCTAAATTTGTCACTTATCTGATATATGCAAACGTGAGTACAAAGTTATATATGTATATAATGTTAAATAGTATTTATCAACGGACTGATAATTGAACTATCTGAATACGTTTTTAGTGTTATGTACGCTTATTTCCTTTAGTATTATTTCACAAGCAATGCTTAGTTTGAAAGTTTTGCCCCATTATTTGAGTGTGATACAATTTGGTGCGTAAATGAGTATGAACATCATTATATCAGGCTACTTCTACATAATATTATGCAGACATTAGTACCTTAACTGTGTAATTGATGATTTAAAAATAATTTTAAATAATCCTTAAAATATTGTTTCTACGACAAAATATAATACAAAATGAATTACTACCATAATATATCATTCCTGCCACTATACATATGGCTTTTATAAACATATACAGTAAGACATTTTTGAAACAGATTTTCAAATTTGAAAAGCTATCATGTCTTTTAACAAAAGCATTTACAGTTGCATTCGTAATGTAGGTCTTGTAACCGCGATTACAGGACGACATAATAATAACTTACTCACAAAGATATAAATATTGTAAAATACAGACATTTAAAAGCGTATTTTATTCTAAAGCTCTGTTTAGACTATTACCTGTGCACAAATGCCTCACTGTATTAAACACAGGTCGGGACTTCTTTCTAATGGGACTTTTGCATTGAACCAAACTCTGACGATATTTTCTCTTGTAATCAAGACGTTGCCCAAATACAAACTAGATGAAAAGGAGAAAACTTACACCTTTGTTTTTAGACGCGTCATCCATATTGTTTTGCCAATCGGCTACTGGTTTGGTAAAATATTAATTTCTATAACTAGACATACTTTCAGTTATATGTTACGGTGCGAGAATAGTAACGTCATTTTCATGATGTTCTTCTCTCCATTAGACTTAAGACAATAGAAGTATCTGTAAGAAACTGCGACAGGATAAAGAACATGGGTACCCTAAAATATTGTAAAAAGAAATTTACAAAGGATAATTACTTCAACTACGGAAGGAAATTTGCATTGGTATCCAATGTTCTATTTGAGGTAGATGACCAGTTTTTATAACGCATAAGAAACAGGTATGGTAAAAATGTATTTTAAAAGGATATGTGAATTATATGATGATAAAAATTGCTACGCTTCATGTTGACCTTGCTTTTTTACAAAGCATTTATCCACATGCAAAGACTTTCTTGAAATGTCGACAAACTGTGCCCTAACTTGAAAAGCAAAGTTAAAAGTCTACCTATTTAAATTATGTGTTCAGTGTATATATATATAGATATATATATATATATATATATATATATATATATATATATATATATATATATATATATATGTGTGTGTGTGTGTGTTTGTGTGTGTGGTTTGTAATGATCAAGAATACGTTTGGAACGATTGTATTTTCGAAGACGGCTTACTTTGAATTTGGCTTATTTCCAAGTTAGCCTACTGTTACAAAGGAGTGTAGATAGTGTTTGTGGATCTAAACATATATTTGTACATTACAAGAATGTGAAATAATTTATTACAATAGTAATGCTTTCAAATTCGGCATTTTGAAACAAATAGTTCTGTCTTGAAGAGTTGACAATTAGGTTTTCTTATATAGATTAGGACCTCTGCATTTCTCCTATGAAATAAATTATTTTTTCTTTAACCAGTTGTTAACTTATTTACAATACGCATTATATATACTGTCAGCTTTCTTTTGAGACTGCTTACTATCGAGAAGCAAACTTCGTTGGAGTTGGAAAACTTATTTACAACTTAGTCTTATCTCCGGGGCCGTCTTCATTTAGAATTCATTGGAAATAGATATATGTAGCCAGAAAAAAAAAACATACAGATAACGACGGACAGACATAAATATAGTTTCATGTATATAGACACACGTCTGTAAATAAATACACAGATAGAAAGATTGATAGATAGACTGTGATATACTTTGTTTTGTTCTTTTTCTTCAGTGTATCTCAATAGCATTGTTTATTGGTGGATTCGCCGCGCGTTTCGGAGCACAAACAATCAACTCAACAACACTGCAAAGAATCAAAGACAGAGCTAAAAATACATACGGTATGGAAACTTCAGTGGACAGAGACTTTTAATATCGATGTATGTTTTTGTATTTATTAAAGTGCAATATATATATATATATATATATATATATATATATATATATATATATATATATATATATATGTGTGTGTGTGTGTGCGTGTGAAGGACTGCAGTTGAGACTATTTCAGTATAATTTTAAGTGTCGTTTTCAAAGCTTTAATTTGCAGAGCGTAACATAGTACAATTTGTATGTAAGTAATTTGTTGTCATGAATGGAATATTGATAAATCTGTACCAATGTTCCCGTGACCTTGTATTCAAATTGTCCTTACAAATGTGATAATATTGTGTAGAGTTTTGTAAGAGATAGATAATTTGCTACAATTAATGTTCTGACTGTTCCTCTTCGCTATTTATAACAGGTGTGTATTTGTCCACGGACAATTTCCGACCTATAACAGAAAGTTTGTACAAGGCGTTTGGAATTGCCCTCATCCTGATTGGACTTTACACAGCTCCATTTGGCGTGCTCGGATTCTATTCTTTTTACCGCAAGAAGAGGACCGTTCTTATAGCGGAGAGAGAGAGAGAGAGAGAGAGAGAGAGAGAGAGAGAGAGAGAAAAAAAAAATATATATTCTCCCTTGATAAAAATTACAGTTACTAATGACAATTGCATGGACCAAATATTTTCAAGGTATTAAGTGAAATCACTATGCAACTAGCCAACTATACTTTTTCGGTTTGCCTATTTTATTTCCAAGTTAAATCCTTCAAAGGACGTATCAACTTTCGGCGTTTAGAAACATATAATATAATATTTGCTTGTTTCTTCTTATGCCTTTTAATGTTATAGATTGAAATGGTGTCAGTCAGCAAAGAAATGTTACTGATATTCATGTATTCATATGAATGCATGATATCCGTCAAGTCGTTGGACTAAGTTTAATTTCCTTTGCAATCCACACACGCACAAACACACACAAACACACACACACACACACACACACACATATATATATAGATAGATAGATAGATAGATAGATAGATAGATAGATAGATAGATATATGTGTGTGTGTGTGTGTGTGTATTTGGAAATAAAATAACGTTTTGTTCCTGCCGATCCAGTAAAAACTTGTATATGGGTAAAATCCGGTTCTCTTAAACCGGAGGATGTTTTTGTTTTGTGATGATGATCTTCCTACTGCTACTACCATTACTACTACTACTACCAGGATAACTCTTGTTAGTACTATACGTCATTTTTCATTATAAATTCTTGTTTTTCAGTATGTTGTAATAGTTGGATGTCTTCTGTTCATTCAAGTCATAATGAGTTATCACTTTATCACCAAACCCGAAACTGTAAGTGTGTAAAATGCAGTGCATTTTAATTTGCAAGGTGACGATTTATTTTCCAATTTTTTAAATATTTTCCAATATTTTACTAATACGTGATTACTGGCATTAAACCGATTAGAAATAACTATTTGACTCTTTCAAAGACGTGATTGATTCAATCTTTTTAGGGGATAACAGTCTTGTATTGGAGGAGTTGATGACTTTAATGGTGTTCGTTTTATGGCCGTAAATTGAGATTTATCGGTGACCCGTCAGCAAAAACAGATATTTACGGCATTAAATCCACCACAATCGTCCTCAAATCCTCAAACACAAGATTAAGAATGTTATTACCATTATGACACACACACAAATACACACACACATATATAGCAGAACAGTTACTTATCTTTAGCACTACGTCACAGGGAGAGTCATGACGTCACAAGGTAAAAATGTCTATAGATATAGATATCGCTTTTTCGCAGAAGGAACAAGACAAGTATGACCCTGCCGCCACTTGCGCTTTTTGTAAGGAATTTCTTATATATTCTTTCCTGCAAGATGTACTCCCCCTAGGTAGTAATTTTCTTTTAGCTACGAAAGGAATTTGTTCTAAGTTTACTGAACTTTGAATATAGCGTATACAGACCAATCGTACATTGTAATACCTCAAATTTTGACGTTCGACCAATCAAAAATATGTTATAATTGCAGGTGTAGCCGAAATATTCACTTAAACCCTTGTCTTTTATGCAAATAGATTCCTTGTAGATTGCCCCTTTTGTTTTTGGACTAAATACTTATCGCAAATAACACGCAAGCATTTATTTCCAAAACTATCCAAGATTCGCCTTGATAAATTGTATGACAGCAAAATCAGCGAATTGTATGGCAAGATGAATGATAATGCACAAGTAAACCAAATGTTTTGACCTACATGGAAAAGACGGTCTAGTCCACTATAGCTCGTATGTCAAAACTATGGATTAAGTAAGTAAAATAGTAGATACAAGAAAACACCATAATAGATTGGGCACACATTTGTAAATCTAAGAGTTATGTTTTTATAATCCGGGATAGACAGAAGTTGACATGAGGTTAAATATATTATCTAAGACATGCAAGTAAAGTTAATGAATTTCTGGCATTATAAACTGGTTTTGTATGGTCAAAAT
The DNA here is from genome assembly GCA_029931535.1 of Margaritifera margaritifera. Lineage (NCBI taxonomy): Eukaryota > Metazoa > Mollusca > Bivalvia > Unionida > Margaritiferidae > Margaritifera > Margaritifera margaritifera. The sequence continues at coordinate 3,542,142 of JAQPZY010001525.1, read as the reverse complement.
GTATGAATAGAATATAGTGTTTGTAACATTTCCAGGTGAATATTCTCTGCCTTCAAACGGACAAAAGAAGAAAATATAGCTTTAATTTTAATTTAAAAATTGATACATGGTTGATTGACTTTTGTACAATACTGTTGGAAGGTTATATTCTAGGTAAAACATGTCTTAACTGAAAAAAGAAAAGCATAATAGAAGTCAGAAACAAAAACACATAAGAGAGATTGTTTTAGCCATTTTGTTTTAGTTGTGAAATATATCAAAGTGTTTCCCTTTTGATGAAGATGTCTAAAGAGAAATAGTAAGGCTTCACAATTCTGCTGTTTTCTTTATTTCTCTGAATAATTTCTTTTAGGTACAACAATGGATGAAACCGTACCTTCAAGAAAAAATTAAAGAATATTACGGAATCGATTCATCAGACCAGGTTTCTCTCGGCTTGAATTATCTCATGCAATAGGTTCGTGTTGCAATACAAACATTTGTTCTGATCAATTATTTTGGAATTAGTTAGATTTGAAGTATTTTTTATCAATCTCTGATATGTGCTAGTCTCACGCTTCGTTTGTGCGTGAAAATTGTCTCTGTTAGAAAGGTTCAAATATGAATTTCTGTCAAAAAAGAACAAAAAGAAATTTGCAACATTACAAATTGCGCAGGCGGAAATGTAATTGGGATTACAATTAGTTCTAACGAATATATGAGAAAAAAGTTGCTTATTGCAGGATATGGGGATTTTTTGTCTCCGTTTAAGAATGATGAAAGCCTGTTAATTGCACACATCAGTATAAATCATTTATAACGCTTTTCTTGTACTCTTGTACTATAGGTAATTTTTTTTTTCGTTATGTGTCTTTAATGTTACTTTTTTGGTTTACTCTATCAAATCTGCTTTAGTTTGTAGTATTAAATCGACTTTATGAAATATCGACAACACAATCATAGTCGTATTACTAAGTTTAATTTTTATGAGAGGAGATTAATAACTTTCATATTAAACCTATAGCAAGTTTTCAATGTAACGGGTAGCTGACCTTTATGGAACTTTCAAGTAGAACACACTAATCACCGTAGTCTAGAGTATAAAACTCATTCTCTATATTTTAATATTATAAAGTCCTTGACGTAGACTCTATAAGCCGTCTTTATTCTGATTTTCATTTATTTTCAGCACCAATGCTGCGGTATAGATTCAGCAGCTGACTTCCAATCATCGTCATACTACACTTCCGAGGTGGCTGTTTCTATTACGGATATAATTATGTTCCCGGATGCTGCAAAACTCTTCCAGTTTACAATAATTATTATTGTAGTCCACATCAAGTATATTGTGGAGCATACTCATATGACTCTAATTACTGGCGAGAAGTAACGAACTCAAACACATGCATACATATTTATATACATGCATTCATACATACAGACAGACAGACAGAATTACATACAAGTATAAAGCTGACTTCCAATCATCGTCATACAACACTGTCTGAGGTTACTATCCCTATCATTATTAATATTATTTAAGATATTATTCTGTTACCTAATGCTGCAAAACTCTTCCAGTTTCCAAATATTACAGTTACTATTGTTGTAGTGGATTTCATGTATTGTGTGGAACATCTGTAACTGAAGCTAATTACTAGAGTGATGTAAGGAACGCAAATACATACAAACATACATATTTATATACATACATGCATACTTCAGAAGTCCATCCAGTACATTTCAAGCAAATGACTTTAGAAATTAATGCCGTTAGAAACAAACAAATAAACACTAGCCTTAACCTGAATTATCATTGGTCAGGTTTTATTTTTTATTCCCTTATACTTATATGCGTAAAATATTATTTACTTCATAAATTCAATTTCAATGTCAGCCAGCCGGATAGAAAGACATAATGACATAAGATCAGGTTTACATGTAGATAATCTCGCATTTGCGTGCGGCTGCTATCAGTCTGGATTTTGGAGGAATTTTAGTCACTACCAAGCGACATTTTGCTATCAGGGGGTGGGGGCAGGGGGAGGAGGTGGGATAGGGAAGGATGTTGCGGTAATCCGGATAATTTACGTGATTGTCGGAATCAAAACATGGCAAAATCTCACACGCAGCTATCAAACTACACTACTTGAAAAAGAAGTGTGTCTTTCGTTGTCAGGTTAAGCTTGGTTCACCTGCATTTGCTTTGAGGTCTAACCTGATCTTGTACTTTTCAAATGCTTGGACAGTCTATTTCAATAATTTCAGTACAAGCATATGAATTGTGTACCCTAATACAGTTAAAAATAGACACTGCCTTCGTCTCAAGGTCTCTATCCAAAAACTGATTTTCCTTTATATGATGCACAAAAGGGTCAGAACTACTGGCACCATTGCAATGGTATCGATGTCAATTGCCGTTGCAACGCAAAAAATACCACTGTGACAGTATTTTTAACAGTGGTGTCGCTGCAACGGTATTTATATTTGTTGCAATCGTATCCTTATATCGTTGCAACTGTATTTATATACCACTGCAACGATGTTCAAATATCGCTTAGACGGAATTTTTTATTTTGCTGAAACGGTATATTTTATCGTTGTAATGGTATATGTTATCATTGCAAGAATAATTTCACCTTTGTAACGGTAATTTTTATCGTCACAAAGCTTAAATTACACTTTACCGTTGCAGTGATAATATTACCGCTGCAACTGTAAATATTATCGTTGCAAGGCTAAAACATTAATATTAACAAATGATCACCTCGCCCCACCCAAGCAGAAAAAAGAAACACGAAATTGAATCAAAACAAGGGGATGAAAATGAACTATAAAGACTATAGAAGATAATTTGTAGTGTTGATAATTCAAAGATACTTTCAGCAGTGGCAGATTGCTAATTCTTAATTGCCAAGTGCATTGGAAATAAAGGAGTTGAAGACTTACCAAACCGCCTCTCTTAATTTTATTTTCTCTTTCCTTTTTGACCCCTTTAATTGTATTTACAATAATGAAATTCATTTTAAAGTAATTACGCAATGGGTTCGTACCTCTTATTCGTATTGCGTACAGGGGAGCATGCAGCCATCATGGACCACTGACATTCGGGAGGCGATCGATTTTATATATAAAATAAATTATTATTTCAACCTCTTCCCCCTTAAAAAAACTAACTGATCCGTTACGTAAGAAACTTATTAAACAGCCAACTAAATAACCGTCATAATGTACAAACTGTTTCATTTCACAATGCTTCTAAATAACATACAGTAAGCATTCGCAATATACTGTTAGGTTACACGTATAACAATTTAATTTTGAAGTAATTACAATTCGTTTATGTCCGTTTGGGTTCGTATTCGTTTCCTTTAATTTTTTTTTGGTTGTAATTCGCTCACTTTTGTTCTTTTTCATTTATTTTCGGTTTATTGTTTTCACTTTCGCTCGTGTGTTTTCATTTTCGGTGATTAGGCATGTCCTTCTTCAGCCATGTACCCTTATTGACTTATGGAGCCCCTACTATGACCTAATTATCATCTGGAAAATCGAAAGTATATTTAGAGAGGACAATATTAACATGCATATGACCTCGCAATTTCTACAATAAAGTTATCTGGTCTGCCTTAACTTTTGAATGTGGCTATAAAAATGTAACGGTAATAGCTGTACTGGCATATTTTCTAGTGTCACGGGAAATAGGAAAATTATCACATTCATTACTTTGTGTTCTTAGCATAAAGTACATTTTATTATATGTCCAGTATGTTTCAGCTGAGAGCCATACAATAACAGGTGAATTTAATCAACGATCACAAACACAAGCAACTTTAGAACCAAAAGCATCAGCGGCACGAACACAGCAACCTAAAGCAATGACAACACCAGCAGCAGCAGCAGCAGCAGCACCACAACCACAACCAATGTTGCAATCTATCCAGCACAACATTTCCATCCAGGAGCAATTATGCTCGTCCCAGCATATCTCGACTACGGTTCAAACATTCACATGCCGTATATGCCAGTTCGCAACATCACGACAACCCACACCCAATTGCCTCCACCTACACCAACAGCATTACCTGCAACAGGAGAGAAACCAACTTATTTACAAGCACCAGTAACTATGCAGCCTGAAAACCGAATTACTTTGCCACCAACTCCAACGCAATTACCGCCACGAACAGAAACAGCATTACCTGCACCAGGAGAGCAACCAACTTATGTACAAACACCAGAAACTATGCAGTCTGAAAACCAAATGATTTTGTCCGTGGTAAGTTCTAGATATGACACCTTGTGCTCAGACTCTAGCACCTCCGCGCACACACACACACACACACACACACATATATATATATATATATATATATATATATATATATATATAAAGAGATTTCCACAATATATGATCACAAGCTTATTTTTATTTTGAGTACAAGGTCTTACGTTTGATTCTTTTCCCTTTTCAGACTGAGGAGGCCGCAGAGGAGAACTGAGAAAAGAATCATATATTTAAAACGAAAATGATCTTCCTGAAAATTTGTTTATCATTTAAAACGCAGAAAGACAAACATTGGAAACAATAACATTTTTTTTAAAACAATATAGTCCGGTTATATATATATATATATATATATATATATATATATATATATATATATATATATATATACCACATACATTAAAAACAACATGGCTTTTGAAGTGTTGGCATTAAGCACTTTGATATGCCAATACTGTTGGTACATCCAATTGAGATTCGCCCATGGCGTATGAATACGCATATAATTTGGTTTCAACAGTAGATTATTGTTTCTATACTCCCCAGATCAGTTATAAATTTACACTTATTAAACCATAATAAAATAACAAAATGACAAAGAAAAATAATAATCCCCGTTTTCTAAATGAATTGAATAAGTGACACAATTGTATCGAAATAACATCTGCTCTCTCTCTCTCTCTCTCTCTCTCTCTCTCTCTCTCTCTCTCTCTCTCGTGACAAAAATACATGGAAATATGTGGAGTGAGAAAGAAAAAAGAATCTGAGCTGGTAAAAACTTTGCATTTGAACTTACACCAAGTAACCTGGAAGAACCTAAATCCTCATAATGGCATGTGTACCCTTTCCATGTGATTTTTCTACAGTGTTACACGATGCAAATGATACAACGTTGCAATTGCCTCTGGAGACGAAAAGACCGTACTGTAAATTCCTTGGCATACACATACTGTAAGCAGTTTGTGCGTTATTTTATTCTTTTATTTTTTAACCAGTAATAATGTTCTAAATTAGATCATTTTTAAATATTAAAATGTCTGAAGTCCGCTCTCCTTCTCTCTTTCTCTATGAGTCGGTGTTGGTTGCTCAGTCATCATGTCAGTTTTTTTTTTTTTTTTTTTTTGTCTCATCATTCTCGCAAGCCTCAAGGAAACATCGGTGAAAAAGGAGTGTAGCGGATTTTCGCCTGTGGCATACGACGATGTTTCTGGACCTATGATGGTGAAAATGGCAGACAAACCGACCAACAGAGAGAGAGAGAGAGAGAGAGAGAGAGAGAGAGAGAGAGAGAGAGAGAGGATTATAACGAGTTTATGATCAATAGCGGTGGTAAGTAAAGCATAACGATAACTCAGATCAACTGTAAATAACTTTAAATGTTTGAATTACCTCTTGCTGGTTCGTCATTTTGCTTTGACTATTCCCCACTGGTTTCGATAAACTAGCCAGTGATCGAATGGCCGCGCTTTCACTGTTCGGGACGCAAGCCATGCATTTTTGTGGTGCTCTACTTTCTTTATGAGCAGGTTTAAATCGTGTGTCAGAAATTTAAAAAACTGCATATTGCAGGAAACACTGATGATAAAACACTGACTTTGCTCTTACCATTTGACCCTAAAACAGGAAGATTGATTTACTCCCGAACATACACACTGAAGGGAACCCGGGGAGGCCAAACATGTCCCGAAATAACCATCCCACTGAAGCAAATTTGGAATTCGTTGATTATCACCTTTGACCTTTCGTGTAAAAACTGCATTTATTCATCCAAGATACCACTGACTATCTCCAAAATACATCGAAAACGAATCTTCCAGATAACACTCCCCTCGTCACTATGGATGTCGGTTCCTCATACATCAACATCCCACACGAGGAAGGTACCAAAGCCTGCAATGAGGCTTGGGATGCTCGACCCGATCCTTCCACTCCTACGTACTATTTGTTTAAACTTTTAAAACATGTTCCTAAGTTGTATTCAACAGCCAACACTTCCTACAAATTAATGGAACATACCTCTAAGCTGATGCAGATTCATTGACGACATAGAATCAAAGGCATCGAAATGGGCTACAATTTCAAAATGTTTTTGAATCCGCCAATAACTTCCATCCAAAGATTAAATGTACGCCAAAGTCATCAAACAGTTCCAACATATTCTTTTATACTAAATCTACCCTCCTGTAGTGGAATATATAAACTGACCTGTATTCTAAACCAACTGACTCTCACCAGTATCTGCTCCCGATCAGCTGCCACTGCAAGCACGTAATAAATAACCTTCCTTGTGGCATCAGCGTTCCGACCAAACGCATATGCTCTATTCCGGATACTTTTGAAACGAAACTTGGAGATCTCAAGAAGCACCTTAGAAGGATAGGATTCAAAATTTGATACATTAAGGAGACTATTAATAAAATTAGACTCGGTAGAGGAGCCCTCTTGAAACATTAAACCAAAAAAACCTACACGCGCGTCTCCTTTGTGGTTACTTCCACCCCAATGCCCCAAACTTAAAACAGTTCATTCAGAAGCATTGCCACCATGCTGAGTCCTCCGAGCATGTCCAAAAACGTTCCTATGGTTGCGTACCGTAGACTTAAAACTCTTAAGAACATTCCGGGACGTGCCAAGGTAACTTCAAATAAGACCACAGATCCAGGCACATAAAATCTAACAAGAAGTTAACAAATATGCAAACATATGCTTGAGAACAAATCGTTTAAAACTTCCACGATAGGAGTTATCTTTACTATCAATGTATATGCAAGGTACTTTTCTGATCATTCGCGGAGAGGCCATTTTGTGTTCCGATTGTTCGCCGTTAGGTTCGAGCGCGTTCCGATTGAAGAAGCTACGAATGGAAGCTGGAGATGCGGTGGCTATCTTAGCGGACTAACAACGGAAAGAGTGCGAGCTCGAATCCTTCCATCGGATCTGCTCAGGTCGATTACTCTTTGAATGTCTTCTGATTGTCTCGGCACTAAGAAACTTGTAATTGTTTTTTTTTTTTTTGTTGTTTTTTTATTTTTTGGGCATTCTTGTAGTACAAGAGAAGGCTTAATTTGCAGGAGCCTGCTTGGTTTTCTTTGGCAGAAGAACAGCCTGGATGTTAGGCAACACACCACCCTGAGCAATGGTTACTCCGGATAGGAGCTTGTTCAAATCTTCGTCATTTAAGATGGCCAGCTGCAGATGACGGGGATTGATACCGGTCCTATCTACCTTAGCTTTTATACCCCCAAGAGGTATTGAACTGCACAGTGGCGTTGACGAATCAGAAGGGCGCTTACATAAAATCTAACCAATCAGAAGGTTGCTTATATATAGGATTCGGAAAAGGATGTTTTCGATCACGTCCGCGTGAAAGAATTTTTTTTATGTTATTGTATTGTTATGTATTTCTTGTATGTTATGGATGTGTACTTGTTTACATTTCTTTGCTGCTAATGAAGAACAATACTTGAGTTAGTATTGCTGTTGTTTGCTTCATGCTTTCATTGACCTCTTTGTAAATGTGTGCACAGTACCGAATACTTGTAAGGGGTTTTGAAGAACATCATACCCTTGCTTGGTGGTTCTCAATTTCTGCAAGTCTATTATAACTAGGTTTTGATAGATGTAAAGGGAACTATTGCTTCTTTAGAAGCATGGCAACCTCGGGAAATACTTCTTTTCTTGAAATATGTATGGCCCTGAGAAGGGCCGTTTTGATATTTGGATATACACAGAACGCTTACTTACTACTGGTGTACTTTGTAACAGCCTTGGTTCCCTCGCTTACGGCATGCTTAGCACGTTCAGCTGGCAGAAGTCGGAAAGCTGTCTGGATTTCTCTGCTAGTGATTGTAGAGCGCTTATTGTAGTGTGCCAGTCTTAAAGCTTCTGCAGCGATTCTTTCGAAAATATCGTTGACAAAACTGTTCATGATACACAGTGCTTTCCTGGAGATAGCGGTGTCTGGGTGTAGTGGTTTCAGAACTTTGTTTATGTAGATTCCGTATGATAACCTCCACCTCATCGTCTTCTTCCTGTCCCAGAAGGCTGGGCCATAGCTTTGGTGGCGGCCTTTTGGGCTCCCTTACTTCACGAGGCTTGCTAGCTGCCTTCTTCTTTGGGGTCTAGTCCTTCTTTGGCTTTGGTGTCTTAGCCTTCTTAGGGGATATGGTCTTCTTAGGCTTAGGTGTTTTGGCCTTCTTTGGGGTCTTTACCTTCTTCGCTTTTTCTGACTTTTTCTCTGCAGTTGATTTTGTTAGCAGTCTTCTTCTTCTTATGGCTCTTAGCCTTGAGATTTTTAGCTGCTGTTGCTACTGCTACCTTAGGTGTCTTGGACTTGGAGAATGTATAGACATACGAAGTGACTCAGTAGACAGCGACGCTAAGAAGTTAAAAGAGGGAAAACCAATCATACTACATTTTTGATTTACTAGTATGTATTGTATAAGGACAATGTTAAAACGGGGAAAAATAGCAGAATAATGCAAAAGGCAAGGGTAAAAGAAAGATACCGAAGAAGGTCAGCAACATTAACAATCGGATTTCTTCATATTAATACTCGTATGTAAATAATGACAACAACTACTCGCCAAGGCAATAATCTATCTTCATAAATGAAATGAATAAATGAATGAATGAATAAATGAATATGGAATATGTCACTCCTTAGTTTTATTCCGTGCGTGCGTGTTTTTGTGATCTCATTCATTACCAGTTGTCAATATTAAGGCATATTCCTTTACGAAAATAATGGGTATTTTTGTTATTGTTTTGTATTTTTTTGGGATTCTTGTAGAACTTTAGAAGGCTTATTTTGCAGGAGCCTACTTGGTTTTCTTTGGCAGAAGAACAGTATGGATGTTAGGCAACACACCACCCTGAGCAATGTTGACTTTGGATAGCAGCTTGCTCAAATCTTCGTCCTTTAAGATGGCCAGCTGCAGATGACGGGGAATGATTCTTGTCCTATCTACCTTAGCTTTTATACCCCCAAGACGGATTGAAATGCACAGTGGCGTTGACGAATCAGAAGGGCGCTTACATAAAATCTAACCAATCAGAAGATTTATTGTATATAGGACTCGGAAGAAGATGTTTTTGATAACGCCGCGTGAAAGAATTTTATTTTATGTTATTGTATTGTATTGTATTTCTTGTATGTTGTGGATGTGTACATGTTTACTTTTCTTTGCTGCTAATGAAGGACGATACTTGAGTTAGTATTGCTGTTGTTTGCTTGACGTTTTCATTGACCTCTTGTAAATGTGTGCACAGTACCGAATACTTGTAAGGGGTTTTGAAGCACATCATACTCTTGCTTGGAGGTTCTCTATTTCTGCAAGTCTATTATAACTAGGTTTTGATAGATGCAAAGGGAACTATTGCTTCTTTAGAAGCATGGCAACCTCGGGAAATACTTCTTTTCTAGAAATATGTATTGCCCTGAAAAGGGCCGTTTTGATATTTGGATCTACACAGTATGCTTACTTGCTACTGGTGTACTTTGTAACAGCCTTGGTTCCCTCGATTACGGCATGCTTAGCAAGTTCACTGGGTAGAAGTCGGAAAGCTGTCTGGATTTCTCTGCTAGTGATTGCAGAGCGCTTGTTGTAGTGTGCCAGTCTTAAAGCTTCTGCAGCGATTCTGTCGAAGATATCGTTGACAAAACTGTTCATGATACACATAGTTTTGCTGGAGATAGCGGTGTCTGGGTGTAGAGGTTTCCGAACTTTGTAGATGTAGATTCCTTAGGATTCCCTCCACCTCATCGTCTTCTTCCTGTCCCAGTCCGCTGGGCCTTAGCATTGGTGGCGGCCTTTTGGGCGCCCTTACTTCAATAGGCTTACTTGCTGCCTTTTTCTTTGGGGTATTGGGCTGTTTTATGCTTTGGTGTCTTAGCCTTCTTAGGGGATATGGTCTTCTTTGGCTTTGCTGTTTTGGCCTTCTTTGGGGTCTTTACCTTCTTCGCTTTTTCTGACTTTTTCTCTGCAGTTGATTTTGTTAGCTGTCTTCTTCTTCTTATGGATCTTAGCCTTGGGTTTTTTAGCTGCTGTTGCTAGAATGTATAGACATACGAAGTGACTCAGTAGACAGCGACGCTAAGAAGTTAAAAGAGGGAAAACCAATCATACTACATTTTTGATTTACTAGTATGTATTGTATAAGAACAATGTTACAACGGGGAAAATTAACAGAATAATGCAATAGACAGGGGTAAAAGAAAGATACCGAAGAAGGTCAGCAACAATAACAATCGGATTTGGTCGTATTAATACTGGTATGTAAATAATGACATCAACTACTCGCCAAGGCAACTATCTGTCTTCGTACATGAAATGAATGAATGAATAAATGAATATGGAATATTTCACTCCTTAGTTTTATTCCGTGCGTGCGTGTTTGTGTGATCTCATTCATTATCAGTTGTCAATATTGTGGAATATTCCTTTAATAAAATAATTGGGTTTTTTGGTTGTTGTTTTGTATTGTTTGGGGATTCTTGTAGAACTTTAGAAGGCTTATTTTGCAGGAGCCTGCTTGGTTTTCTTTGGCAGAAGAACAGCCTGGATGTTAGGCAACACACCACATTGAGCAATGGTGACTCCGTATAGGTTCTTGTTCAAATCTTCGTCATTTAAGATGGCCTGCTGCAGATGACGGATAAAGATTCTGGTCCTATCTACCTTAGCTTTTATACCCCCAAGAGGGATTGAAATGCACAGTGGCGTTGACGAATCAGAAGGGCGCTTACATAAAATCTAACCAATCAGAAGGTTTCTTGTATATAGGATTCGGAAAAGGATGTTTTCGATCACGTCCGCGTGAAAGAATTTTATTTGATCTTATTGTATTGTATTGTATTTCTTGTATGTTGTGGATGTGTACTTGTTTACTTTTCTTTGCTGCTAATGATGGACGATACTTGAGTTAGTATTGCTGTTGTTTGCTTGACGTTTTCATTGACCTCTTTGTAAATGTGTTCACAGTACCGAATACTTGTAAGGGGTTTTGAAGAACATCATACCCTTGCTTGGTGGTTATCTATTTCTGCGAGTCTATTATAACTAGGTTTTGATAGATGTAAAGGGAACTATTGCTTCTTTAGAAGCATGGAAACCTCGTGAATTACTTCTTTTCTAGAAATATGTATGGCCCTGAAAAGGGCCGTTTTGATATTTGGATCAACACAGTATGCTTACTTGCTACTAGTGTACATTATAAAAGCCTTGGTTTCCTCGCTTACGGCATGGTTAGCAAGTTCACTGGGTAGAAGTCGGAAAGCTGTCTGGATTGCTCTGCTAGTGATTGTAGAGTGCTTGTTGTAGTGTGCCAATCTTAAAGCTTCTGCAGCGATTCTGTCGAAGATATCGTTGAGAAAACTGTTCATGATACACATAGCTTTGCTGGCGACAGCGGTGTCTGGGTGTAGAGGTTTCCAAACTTTGTAGATGTAGATTCCGTAGGATTCCCTTAACCTCATCGTCTTCTTCCTGTCCCAGTCCGCTTGACATTAGCTTTGGTGGCGGCTTTTTGGGCGCCCTAACATCACGAGGCTTGCTAGCTGCCTTCTTCTTTGTGATATTGGCCTGTTTTGGCTTTGGTATCTTAGCCTTCTTAGGGGATATGGTCTTCTTTGGCTTTGCTGTTTTGGCCTTCTTTGGGGTCTTTACCTTCTTCGCTTTTTCTGACTTTTTCTGTGCAGTTGATTTTGTTAGCTGTCTTCTTCTTCTTATGGCTCTTAGCCTTGGGTTTTTAGCTCTTGTTGCTTCCTTAGATGTCTTGAACTTGGAAAATGTATAGACATACGAAGTTGCTCAGTTGACAGCGACGCGACGAAGTTAAAAGAGGGAAAACCAATCATACTACATTTTTGATTTACTAGTATGTATTGTATAAGAACAATGTTACAACGGGGAAAAATAACAGAATAATGTAAAAGACACGGGTGAAAGAAAGATACCGAAGAAGGTCAGCAACAATAACAATCGGATTTGGTCATATTAATACTCGTATGTAAATAATGACATGAACTACACGCCAAGGCAACTATCTAGTTTTGTCTCTTGTCTTCAGCTTTTGAAAACACTTTTTTGCACTACGACCGTCATCAGTCTGAAATTTGCATTGCTCCTTCTTACTCACCAATCAATAGTAATGCATTCTTTGCTTGATTAATCCATGAACACAATGACGGCCCCTCCCCACAAAAGGTGCCTTTTAAGATCACTGAATAATAACATTAGACTCTAGATGAGATGTTGACCTTTTTGTAACATTCGTCGCAAGCAAGACCATATCGTATAAGAATGAGACGTGTCAACGAAAAGCGTCAAGTGTTTAAGGTATAAAATTGTTTCAAACGGCTTACTTTTTAATAAAATCTTTCCAGAACTTTCTTTCATTTTTCGCCATCATTAACACATCACCTTCTCCTACACCTTTATCTTCGATCCAAGCTGGATTGACCATTTCATCTCTTTTCTTGGATTCAACTATGTTGTCGATGTCCTTAGTCTCTATTTTTCCGCTATCTTGTAATTGTGCGGTTATATTTTTATTAATGGTAACTGTTTTTTCTTTTCTCTCTTGAAACGACACCTCTGTCATTTTTCCTCCCATGATTCCTTTCTCAGGTCTCTTTTCTCCTGGTATTCTCCTGGCCTGCTCGTTGTTAGACTCGTCATATTGAATAAGGTCACTGTCTTCTTCAGGGATCATTGAAACGGTATCATGAGATTCCGATTGAAGATCCGGGGTCTTTGGTGTCATCCCTTTTTGTTCCATATGCTCCTCTTTGTTCTTTGCAGCAAGACGTGCTATATTTTCATCGAGTGATTTTATCATATCAACTAACTTTTTCTCTTCTTGAGAATATCCTTGCTTTGTGCAGATGGGAACAGTCTAGCAAAGAATCCCAGTTTATCTGCCTTTTCTTTCTTCTTTCTTTCTTCTTCTGTCTTTTCCTCCGCAAGTTCCTTTTGTGTCTTTTTCTTTTGTACCTCACGCGTTCCCCAAGTTATGATATTAAGGTTGACGAGGGAATATAGTATCAGCAACAAGTATCCACTTGGAATGAGAAGGAAATATAAGAGACCAAACACAATGTTAAACCACTCTTTTGGATGGAGCAGTGCGACAATGATGTATATGCTTACCAGAAACGTCAGGAATATCACACTGGGATGGAATATGCCTTCCTTGATGGCTGTGCCAATGGTGCCAACTAATACAGCCATCATGATGAAAGCGTACATTATTGTTAATAACTCCGCAAACTGAGAAGTAAAGTATCGCTGGGACAAGGGATATCATATACCTGTACCACAGTAAGCCCAAAAACAAGAAGAAAGGCACCGGCTATCATCATCAAAACAGTGGCTGGACCAATCAGCGAGGACACCAGAAGGGCGAACTGATATAGTATGTACAACATACTAATGTTACTATTTGCAGAAATAGTGTTTTTGTAATCAGTCAAAAGGTCCACAATGTTTGCAACTGTTGAAGGTGTCCAGCGTTGTCTTTGATTGAAGTATTCCTCAAAACCCTCAGGGGCGAACGTGTAAGAATCGCAAGCTGCGGCGTAATCAACTCGGTATCCTTGTTGCAGAAGAAGAGTGCAGAGCCATCGGTCCTCGCCTAGGAATATATTGACATATGTAAATGTTTATTATTTCTTTATCGCCTTGATATGTACAACTGAACAAATATATTTTAGTTAATATGCATGTATGTATTTAGGTAGGTAAGAATGTGGATAGATTGGTATGTAGTCATCATGTCCATCGCTAAGTATGGACCAATGGATGGTTAGGGGGTAGGGTTGATAGATGGATAAATGATCTGATTGATTAAGATATGCATATTTGTGTGATCAGGAACAATCTTCATAAAACCATTACATTGCCAGTTTTTACATGTTTCAATAAGAGAAGGGAGAAAAATATAGCCAATACGTAGATGATACTGTTGCACATGCATACATTTCTTGCTAAAGCTTTCAAGAAAATTTGTAAAATCAGTTAAACCCTTCAGTGGTTGATTAATCAATGCCTATTTAAAAACAAATAATGCTACAACCTTTTATCTCAAAACATAATAAAATATGAACAACAACTTTATTTCTTGAAGCCTTGAGGTAAAACGGCGATTGTTTACAGCTACTGAAAAATGAATACCGTAGCAGTGATTTAAAAGTGAATATGTCGTATCCATGTTCGTATGAATATATCAAATTTGTATTTGCTGATCTTAACAATATACATCACAAAGAAATTTCTGTTTTTATAACTTTGAGAGCAATTATTCACTATTCTATTCTTTGCTATCATTATTGCATAACTGTTCAAAGCCACCTATTGAAAATTAAATTCTGACTTGATGTTTCACCCCGTCATAAAGTTCATTATGTCCTAAATCTTATACAAAATGTATGCTTAGAACGGCTGAAATTTATATCTTCGCGACAAGATGGTACATAATTGAACAATAAGCAGAGAACGTTTTATGAGAAAGTCTGGTCATATATATATATATATATATTTATATATATATATATATATATATATATATATATATATATATATATATATATATATATATATATAACAATAGGCTGCATTTAAGTTTGATGGTTTCTTTAAGTTTGGCAATTCCATTCTTTGTTGTCAAATATCTTTAGAAATATGCATTATTTTACATTTTGTGCTAAAATTATTAAATTGGCTTCGCATCACCATATATATCGACATAAAATTGATAAAATTGACAAATATCTTGCATTTACCTAGATCATATATAATATATTGTACGGCCCAGGTAGCATTGGTGGCATATTTTCGCATCACGTTGTCGTCCATGAGCGCCGACCCGCGAAATAGTGAGAAACATCCGGGACTACACAAGACACAGCCAAGTACGTGTTCTGTAGCTTCCTGTAGCCAGTGGGCTGTTGCGTATTCGAACTTTTGGTACCAGACTAGGGGTCCTGAAAATTGTTTCAATAATGCATTCGTCTAGATGTACACCTCTAATTCAAGCACATACGTTCTATGAATACAAGTTATTTTTCCCCGACGTTGTCAATTGCTTACTTAATCATTGTTGATTATATATACATGAATATGTGTAGATGCACTGTAAATGCTGTTATTGACTAACAAGCTGACCTTACAGTAAAATACCTGAGAACTTCTATTTGTGCTTGCGAAACCTTTCTGCAATGTAGAAGTTTTGAATTGAGCCATGATGCGCTTTAATTAATGTTACCTATTATTTCTTTATTTCACAAACTTTGAAATCATAGAAAAGAGAAAACCAGCGAAGCTGTATTTATTCTTGCTCCGTGGCAGTGCTTCTGTTAACTGCGTTCTCATACTGTCTGAATGTAAAATTTCACAAGAATATCCTAGTAGGACTTACATAACTAATTCAGCTTCCAAGTAAACCTGTGGAAACATAATGATATTAAAAATTCAATAACTTGAAATTTCTGAATGCTCGTGATCAAACCTATATTTATAAATAAAGACATATCCTTGGTGCAAGCTACTCTGTAGAGAAAACCGTACGAGCCGCGGCATTTTCTGGATCTACATGTGTTTTGTGTTTTCAATTCCCCAAAAAAGAGTCAGGTGCTAATTTCAGAAATGAGTTTTCCAAACTCAAGTCTGTAAAAGGACTGACATTTCATCAGTAAAACATAGTCTCTATTTAGTTCAGTTACAACTAGGATAAACTCTCAAAAGATTCTTTTCACTAAAATTTTACTTTCATTATCAACCAATCAATCCTGTCCAGCCAAACCTATATATACTCTATTTTATCTTCACCTATTTCTAGACCGGTTCCCATTCTTCCATATCATTAGAACTGTGAGTACTATATCTACCCTTGATTTACTTGGTATACCTAAATATAGTAATATAATGTATAAGTAAACAGTGCGCATAGTTCTGCTTGTCAAATATTACATTATTGTATATTAAATTATATTCATATTTCATGCATACCAACAATAGCAATGGTGCATTTAAGGCAACATTAAAGTATCTGAGCTTCATTTCAGAAAATCAGAAAAAAATGTAAAATAAATCTGTCTAATCAAGAGTTAAATAGTTAACTATCACCATTTATCTCTCTTTAATTTAAGATTGAAATATATTATAAGCCTTGTCATATTGTGCAATGAATGAGCAAAATGTCAACGTGACCATGTATATGTGCATGTATTACTTTAGAAAAGGAGATTTAAATGACATACGTTATTTAAAATTCCTGCAGAACACATATAAATTTAAAACTAAAGTAAGGTAGGCATAAGCCAATTAAATTACAAAATATGAAGTTCCAAAATATTTACTGAATGAAATTGGGGGGACACAAAATTATGAGGGGACATCAGCATTAAGTGTGATGGTAAAGATCTAAGTGATCATATTTGAAGCATAATGTTTGAAAACACAACTCGGAAATATAAAAATGCTGAGCATAATTACTCTGTAAATATTAAATTATGTTAACCTTATATATTTGATTGCATAGATATTTACCAATGTGCAAAACACCTCACCTTGTATAGTCCAATCTACATACCCTATAACACTGTACCCTCTTCCCCAGCCCCTCCTTCATGGCAACAGTTGCCATATCTGAAATTATGTTTAATATACCACTGAAAATCATTCTGAGATTGACAAAAGGTATTCATTTTGCTTGTTATCCACAAATAGAACCAGAGTTTTGCATTGATAGTTAAGTTGATTGTAGATGCATATGTGGAACCACTGTAAGGCTGTTGTGCTTTATAGGACTCACGGTACTAATTCAGCTCCCACAGTAAACCTATTGAAACATCATGATATTTAAAATTCAATAACTTGAAATTTCTAAATACTTATGATCAGACCTATATTTATTAGTATAGACATATTCTTGACGCAAGATTTTTTTCACTAAAATTTTACTTTCATTATCAATCAATCCTGTCCATCCAAACCCATATGTACTCCATTGTATCTTTACCCATTTCGAGACTGGTTCCCATATTTAAATATCAGGAGTACCGTGAGTTCAGCAGATAGCACCATCATCTTTTCTGAATGAATTTGGGTAATGTATATCTTTCCCTTCAAGGTCATTGTCCTTGCAAAGAAAGATGATATCTGACAAACCACCATATTTTACTGACTTTGTCGATACTTTAGGCAAGGATGCGAGAATTTCTTCCCTTGAGCATGCTAAGTAAGTAAACACCCGTAAGACGAATTTTGCAGCCGTTTACTGGCTGAAATGTAAATTTTTGCTAACGTAAGAAAAACCCGAGTGCTACTGCAAAATAGAAAAGCATACTTATGTGTTTAATATCTGCAGTCGAATTGATATAGTGTAATGCCCATTCTTGGAGAAAGTTGCGAAATGTTATACAAATATTAGATTCGATAAAGGAACATCCGTGCGTAATTTCTATCTGATTCTCTTATTTTAAAAATAGGTGCCAAAGAAAAAAAAAAAAAGGGAAAAAAACCTGTTTCAATCGGGTGAATTCTTCCACACGCCGCTCCCGTCTTTTCGTTTTTTTACATTTTGTCCAACATAAGTCTTACAGCACCTGGGGTAAAATCAACATCTCCGTCCAAGGACAAAAGGAACGTATTTTCAGCCTAAACACAGAACATGAAAAGTACGACGTAAGAAACCGGGTAGTCCATATTTATTCAGACAGTGTTACAGTTTAAAGCATAAAACTCAAAACGTTTATATCAACTGCTATAAAACACGCCTTTAAGTTAAACAGGGCTTCTTGTGCCGAGATTATTATTTAATGACTTTTATTTCTAAATTTATTCCTATTCATTTCAAAGTTTTGCAAGATTCATACACACTGAATTTTACATAAACCCTGATATTTTAGACTTAACTTTGGTGACTTACTACTCATTAAATTCTCAAAGAAGTTTGAATTTATTTTCCATGTTTCAGATATAGATGATGCGTGAACAAATATGTACCTTATTGTACGTCTATATAATGATATAAAAAGGAATAATAATAAGAAACTATGTTTAAAGCCTTTGAACAGAATTTTTAGAGGCTTTTACATACAGCTGGGTTAATTGATAAGGATGGGATTATATTTTCATAATTATAATTTTTTCAACAATATAGTAGTTGGATCGTTCTTTTAAAATCCTCTACGTTAACTATCTCGTCATTTTGGAGATTCATGAAAAAGAATCGACAATAATATATGTATATATATATATATATATATATATATATATATATATATATATATATAATATAATATAATATAATATAATATAATATAATATAATAATGATACAAATAATAAAGTTAAAGGATAATGATCATACAATTGCTGTTTAATTACTTTCCGCAAAACTTCTTCGCTTAACGCCTGAAAAACATTGCTTTTTCCGAAGTTATCTTCAGCATCTTCAACAACAACTTCCTCACATTGACGAACGAGTCTGAATCCCAGAAGGTAATATATGTACATAACCTACACAAAGGAGAAAGAACATTGTTTGAAAACAGTCATTAAATAGAGCAACACGACAACATGTTACGGTTTAATATGACCGCATGTTTCCTTTGTTTACATGTTCAAACAGTGAAAAATTAAAATTCAGTCATTGTTAGAACATAAAATATAGTGTGGGCACACACACAGACACACACACACATATATATGTGTGTGTGTCTGTGTGTGTGTGTGTGTGTGTGTGTGTGTGTGTGTGTTGGGGAATTGAGTGTCTTTACTGTTTGTTAGTCAGAGAGTTAGTATCAGTATCTTAAGCAATTCAGATGGTAAGTATGCAAGAGGGGTCCATAAATATTAAGATGCTTTAGAGAGGAAAGACTTGGTTACAACTCTGATCAAAGTTAAATCCAATGGGGCTCGGACCATGCAAATTATATTTCGCAAATATATGGTTGAATATTTAAAACTTCATTTAATATATCAAGACGAATTCCTGTCTTTAAAACTATTTCACTGTATTACATAATACTATCAAATTAATGGGAATTTCATCTTTATATTTTGGATAATAAGCACGTCTATTCATGTGAAACAATTTAGAAATCGGTGGAATTGTGTCAAGTGGTAACTCGTGTATGCCTACAAAGTGCATATCCATGTACATATTTATGGTGATTATTGTATTTTGGATTTTAGCGTTACCACTAGACCGAGACATGACTTGGCAAAAGCTGTAACAAATCTTAATTTTGGTCTAGAAGATGACCGAATAATGTCAGATTTAAGGTCAGAAGACATTGCTTTGTATGCGTTCGGTTTCTTAATAGTACACTTTACATTTAATTTATCCACAAACCTGGGACCATCGTTTCTTATGACGAATTTTGTTCTTGTCCTTCATATGAAGAAATAACAAATTGCCTCCAGGCATTAGCCATACCAGTTGACCTCCATAGGGAGTTGGAATTCTTATTGGGCTATCAATCTCTGCATGTTGTTCATAAACAGAACTGAAAAATTGCAAGAATAATGAAAGGTTATAATCACTTGCTTATGAAACTATACTGGAATTATTATTTGTTTAAAATGATAAACCCAAAACACCTTTACTATAAACTTTGTCCATTATAAAATTTTCCTAGCCCATTCCGTTCTTTCTATCGGCTTATCTTTATTTATAATTTTCAAAGCATATTTATAAAATTAAAAAGTTTACAAGTATTCATCAAGGACTCTGTTGGTAGAAGACTTACTAAATACACTGAAGGATTCATGTGGTTATGTTTTGTATTACTATTGCGCTTAAGTGGTTTTCCAAGATCAAGCTAGTTATTGCAGACGGTTCTTACGACCCCGAACATTTCATGACTAGTTTTAGAACAGATGTTATCAATGACTTTTAATCATACGTCCAACTGCCAAAGAGTTTTAAAATGATTATTTATTTGAAATGAGTATAGAATGCAAATCTTGCGTCAAACATTAAATTAGTATGGTGTTAGCGGAATTCTGAACCCCGTTGAGCAATATATCTCGAAACAAGGAATGAAAGTTAATTCAAGTGTGGGCAGTACTTTTCTATCACCCCGCCTTCCTCGCATCCTATTGCTTTCCGCAAACACCAAAACGATACAAACATAATTGGATCGACAATTAGTATTTTGAATCATTGTTGTCATCTACTGATCCTTGTTAAATATCATAGTAAATATGACCACTCTTTTTCAGTGGTGTAGATATAATTCAGGTTGAAAGAAGTGTTTACGACACCTTATACACGTCTTCTTACTCGTTGCATGCATTTAGGATCCATAAATCGTTTTGGTTTACTCGTCATAGTAAAACATGACCGTGACCTTTATTCACAGATGGTTCCATCCTATATTCGATATCTACGTCAC
This sequence comes from Margaritifera margaritifera, assembly GCA_029931535.1. Taxonomy (NCBI): domain Eukaryota; kingdom Metazoa; phylum Mollusca; class Bivalvia; order Unionida; family Margaritiferidae; genus Margaritifera; species Margaritifera margaritifera. The sequence continues at coordinate 3,521,474 of JAQPZY010001525.1, read as the reverse complement.
TATCGTTGTGAAAATTCATACCAACTATAATCTTTCTCCGTCAATAGGTATAGACTGAGTTCAAGGTACATGGACAACACTGATTGACGGAAGAATGGTCAAAACAAATCATATTATCTGCCAAAGTAAGAATGGTCAAAGACGATCACATTGGATATAAAAAGAATACATTTTAGAGGATAAATATGTGTGTAAAATATATATGAAAAAAAATTAATTCCAAATTAAGAAACAACGACATACCTTGCTGCCTCCTCTATTACGTCTACAAAACGTTTCACATACTCATTTGGGACAGACTCTTGGTCATCCGTCAGTTCCATAGAGTCATCGAAAAATATATGCGCTGCGATAAGCATGGAACAACGACTCAAATATTAAGGTATTATGAAAGTACTGGGATTCTAAATGATGTTAAATCTAGTTCATTGTTCCAGTCCAAACATATTACTTTATTTGAATATTTTTCTGGCGTTATTATACGTGGTGGGATTTTAAGTAATGTTCTGTAAACTAAATAAGCTATGCCTCTTGAAACGGCCGTATAAATGGCGATCTATTTTAACCAGATGTAAATAGAACAATTATTGGTGGCACTTTAGTTTAGAATCAATGTCTTTCTTTAGCCGTTGCAGTGACATCTTCTTTTTTCTCATTTTCGTTTTATGTGTTTTTTAAAAGGGAGGCATATATGATCTATATTATAGATAAGAATTGTTATTCCTCGTCGGACTCGTCATATAATGGTGGCGGGTTCGATATCCGCACATGCCTACACGGATTGGTTCCCTGTGTGTCCTTGGGAAAGACATTTAGATTTCATTTCCTCGGCTTGATATATACAATAACGTCTTAAAAGTGCCTTGAAAATAAAAAAACAAACAAAATCCGCTTTTGCCGACAATGCACATATTTTTTTATGCTAACTGCATTTTGGGACAGATCACCGCATTCCAGTGATGTTCCTGTGTAATGTCATAATAGCAAATATTTGTAAATATTGTTATCTTACATTGAATAGGCAATGAAATGTATCAATCCCAAGCCTGAAGGTTATGTGAATATAATTTTTAAAGGTTGACTATTCTTATATCAGCCTCATAAATAAAATCAAGAATTTTAACGTATGATCATTTGTTCCTCATTGTCATTTCAGTAATTGTAATTATTTTACTTTCGTAGAGACTTAAGAGATCAATGTATACACTATATGCAGTATCACATATATTACAAACGTAATGGATTATCGATCATGAGCTTCATTTGCATATCTAATCTAATTCTAATTAAATTAATTGAAAGAGGAAGGCGTGCTAACTATGATTAGCGTGTTTGTTTTTGAGCATTCTTTGAATAGCCAACAATATCCCATGAAAACTTACCTTCATAGTCATAATAGTTCCTATGTTGCTTCCCAGATAGTGTTTTAGAGATTTTCTTCAAGAACTGGTCCTGGTCCATTCTGCATAATTTACGTATCAATTTAGCTTGTAAGTAATTTAAATCAAAATGAATCTGTCATAATAATGCACTCTAAATATTAATGTTTTTATTTTCCTCGTTTCTATACCAATATGAAACAGTAACAATAATATTAGTTTATGCCTGTTTGCTGAGTAAGTCGTTTGCAAAGTGTAATCCGATTTCGTTAAATATAAATTGTTCCATATCTAATCAAGTTGTAGAATACTATTAATGTATTTATCTATAGAAGAAACCAAAGGCTTAGTAGTGTTATATTGGATCATTTCTAAACGATTCTACGCCAAGATAATACATGTACCACATATCACTTTCTTCATTTATTAAGTTGGTGGTACATTTTAGGCAGATATAAATAGAAACAGTTATACCTGTATATATGTCACTCTTTTTGTCACATTAAACTACTTGTGCATAATCGTGACGATGCTAAAAGAAACGAGACCATTAAGACATATCTAACAGGAATAGCGTTTCATTGAACAAGTTGGGAGATAACGATCGACCCCAACCTACAACAATTAAATCTCGTAATCGCAAAAAGGTATCTTATATGTTGTAATTAAATATTATTGCGGACCATGCGATAAAAGCCTCTATGTTTTGTCTATATAATTGCATCGAGTCAATCAGTAAAAAACTTTTATGGAAATTAATACTAGAAGATATGGCCAACCTGAAAAGTGATTTCAGAAGCTGTAACATCTCGTGTTTCTCCTCGTGCCACATGGTTGCACATGCGTATATCATAGGAGGGATCCTGACCTGTGCCGTCTGTGTGTCATCGTCACCGCTGTCATCTGCGATTTCGTTTGTGTCGTATTCGCTCATTCTTACAGCAGAAAGATACACGTATTCTGATTAAATCGTCACAGAATATTATATCACATAGCTATGAACAAAATGGTTAAAACAGAGGAAACTGACAGAACTAGAAATACTGATTTCATACCTGTAGCAAACTTTCGTTTCTGTCTTTTCACCACGACGAGACTCTCGAATTACTTTTCTGTTGTGGCGCCTGCGATTTAAAACTAGATTCTCTTCGAAAAATACACTGCAGTAAAACGGAGTAGTAAAGAGCCTGAAATGAGAAACTATTGACGTGACATACATAATTTAATCAATGTATTGAATAAAGTTGGATATTAAGAGGTCTTTTGGATCGTTTTCCATTGGTAGTAACATTATGCTAAAACAAACAAAAAATACTATAATCCTTTTCTACTTTTCTTCCACCTCATGCTTCTCGTCCTTTTCTTCTTTATTTTTCTTCTTCTTCTTCACCTGCTTTTATCTTTGATTGGTACTGATACTCTCACTGCCACATCCAATCATATTCATTTAATGGCAAATAAATATCGGCGCTTTATTTGCTTGCTTGTAATCGAGCGCATGATGCATCTAAACTCACAAAAACAGTATTTGTAGTTTCCAGGTATTTCAAGGTAGGTATGTATGCTATTTTTATTTATAATTTTTAAATTTTCTGTGCATAGTGAATTTACCTTTCAACTTTGGACAATCTCTCTTGCGATAGGAACCATATATGTCTCCCGATCCAATATAAAGACCCCCACCATACGACTCCCAAAAATAAATGCCACCAATAGGGCACAACGCTCCAGCCATCATTCCCGTTCAGACCTCCAAACCGATTCTCAGAAGAGAATCGACCCAGTATACGTCCGTTGTCGCTGGGACAATCTAAGTAAGCAAGCACAAAAGCAAGAGGTGAAGAAAGGAATAATGGAATGGAAAATGAACAAATCTGTAGTTTGAGCTTGCAAGCCGTATACGCGGCATAATAGCCGACAAAAGTTGTCACGGTGAGAATGAATGCAGATGATTTCATAGGCGTAGGTAGCTTATTCAGGTGGTCAAAAGCGCGCCAGGCGCTCTGCAAGAAATCTTTGTTTTCTCTGAAATTTAGGTCCAGATGAATTACATACACTGCTCCAAGTATGATTGCAACTTTAATGAAACTTGTGAAGAATGTAATTTTTGGTCTGCTTTCTTGTAGATCAAACTTTAAACTAAGCATGAAATGTTTCAGTACGTTTCGGTCTCCAAGTGTTCCGCAAAATCGATCATCAACAAAGTTTTCCCACATCGAAAATGACACCATGAAGACCATGAAAGCTACTTCCGCTTTCCTTGCGAGATAATCTTCAAGCTTGCTTGCGTTATCACCTGGAAAGTATTCGAGGAGTATTATGACAGGAATGGCAGTAATTTGGGCAATAAAGGAAAGGGCGTCGAACGCTAGCCGTGCAATCTAGTTTATATATTGTTTACATGTATGTTTTTGCTCATACTGGATATAACTGAGGTGTTGTCTGTACAGTTGTTACTTGGACATTTGGTCGGTTTCTTTCTCTTGACTACAGAGGAACATTCCTCTTTTTCATATTTACACTTGTATCCTTGTAACATAACGCAAACTGCAAATTAGTAATGCTGATGATACAAACATGAGAAATACGGCAATGAAGGTTTTATTTCGGGCACGTGCAGACCATTTTGTAACAGTTGCATTTGCATATATTTCATCCCCACATATATTATGTTTGGAACGTATCAAGTTAAACCGATTTAGGCAGATAAGTACACCGCTGCTTGCACGAACACAAATAAACTGATCATATATCTAGCAAATATATAAGAGATACACGTGCTCAAAAATTCAGTATAGGTTTGTTCTATAATCTGATATAATATAGCAGAGGAATCTACTGAACGTTCTTTATTAATATAAATATTATATAAACCAAATATGAACAAGTTCATGCACATGTTTATAGAAGAGGTGTATGTAAGAAGGAATGGAGAGACAGATGGATGTGTGTAGTATATTTATATGTGTATGTATGTATGTATGTGCATGTATGTATGTGCATGTATGTATATGTATGTGTATATGTATGTATATGTATGTATATACGTGTGCATTAGTATGTATGTGCAATTGTAGTATGTTTATGTGTATGTATCTGCATGCATATATATAAATATATATGTGTGTCTATATGTATGTATGTGTATATATATGTGTATATGTGTGTATGTATGTATATATGTATAAAAATTCTTTAACCTATATATATATCTATATATACATGTATAAACATGTGTATATATGCATATATGTATACATACTTGTATCTGATGTGCACCAAATATTAGCCACTACTTGCGTGAGTGCGCATTACGAAGATGCAGACCCATTACGAATACGGATCTGATATCATAATAAAAGGTTCAATCTCCTTTTGATAATGAGTGTTTCATTTTTTTAATTATTATGCAAGTTCCACAAGGGATTTATCTGTGCCAAAGATGAATGCATAAACTATAAGGTGAAGAAACTTGATAAAAAGTGTTTGTCATTTGCTTTTGTCAATGAAGTATTTACAAAATGCTTCAGCGTTTTTGTGAGGTTTACTATGAACTAGTATGTCTTTCTATCAGAATAATATTGTATTTTTATACTTTTTTTTCCGTGTCACTGTATCAGTCCTGTTCCTACTTTATCTAACCTTTTGTTTATACAATACTTGTTTCACTGACAATATTGCTGTTCGAAATTGTGTTTCATGTACTTTTTTTCCAGGGACGGTGTCGGCCCTAAATATATCTTCATATCTATGTAGTAGACAGTTCAAACTTTATCTCTTAACATTTACTGTACAAAGTATGTCAAGAGGTACGATTTCAAAACTCGTACAATGGATAATATAATTAAAATAACATCCTCAGACTGTCAGGGACTGGGAATGCCAAATAAAAAAAAATGTCTTGTATTTGTTAAAAGCAAAAAAAAAAAAAAGACAAAAAAGAAGTAGTATTGTGAACTTACAAGATACTCACTTTATATCTAAGGAAGAGAAATATATTGAGACACAATGGAGATATGGTTGTATTTTTACCTCACATGAGCCAAATTCAAGAGGAGAAAGTACAATCTACAATAAAAACTTTGAATTTCTATTCTACAGAGAAAGAAAATATACGGGGAGTAATTTACTGATGATAGACTGGAATATAGCAAACAATTGAGTATCACTTATTAACTTGTATGGCCCTAATTCAGATGACCTCATTGTTTTGACAGTGGAATAAATAATCGAAGAGTTTAATATTCCACTCAATAATTTATGTGGTGACTTAAATTTAGTGTTGGATCCGACTTTGAATTTAATAACCCTGAATCAAGAGAAAGATTATACAAACTCATGGATGATCGTAGCATGGTTGACTAGTATATAGTACTTAATACACATCTAAGAAGATACACTCGGCGCAGGAACAATCCAATACAACAAGCTAGATTAGATTTTTTTCTTACGTTTGAATGTCTAACAAACTTAGTAAATGGCATGAACATTATATCAGGTTACAGATCGGATCACTCGATTACTACCCTTGAACAAGAACTGAATAACCTTACGCAGAGAAAATAATTCTGTAAATGTAATAAAAGCCTTTTAAAGGATCCAAAATATGCTACAGGAAAACAAATACAATTAACGGAGTAGAAATACAATGTGCACTTCCTGTTTATAATCTTGATGAATTAAATAATATAAATGTGGCAGATATCTAGTATACAATTGATAAACGTCTAGTGTTAGAAGTATTAATACATGAAATAAGGGCCACAACTATCTCATCTGCTACATATAAGAAAAAAGAAAGGGAGAAAGTAGACAACAATCTAGTTAATGAAATTGATAAAGTTAATGAAATTGATAATGTAGAAAAATACTTTCATACATATAGTAGAGAAATTGAAGAGGAAAGAAATCTGCTCCAAAATGTAAGAAATGATAAACTACAAGGGTATGCGATTAGGAGTAGAGCCCAGTGGATTGAATAGGGCGAAAAACCATCCAAACATTGTTGTGCCTTAGAGAATAGAAATTGTATAAATAAATCGAGTTGTATAATAGAAACTTCAGAAGAAAATATTTTATTAGATCAAAAAGCAAATTCTTAATGAATTAGAATTGTTTTACAGTATCTGCTACTCAGAATTAAGATATATTTTAGATGTTGATTTGGACCAATTACTCAGAGAGTTTAAAGTCCCAAAATTAACAAAACAACAAGTTGATTATTTGGAAGGAGAAATTCAACTAGGTGAACTACTTTGTTACTTAAAGGATGAGAATTGACAAATCTCCAGGATCGGATGGATTTACTGTATAATTTTTTAAAACTTTTTTGAATGACTTAAATTATTTCATCTTGAGATCAATTAACGAAACTTACGATAAACACTAACTTTCAATCAGTCAGTGACAAGGTATTATTTTTTGTTTACCAAAAGGAGATAAACCAAGACAGCTAAAAAGCTCCCCAACGTTGGCACCGTACATGTCTGGGAGAATAAAAAAGCGTCAATTCAATCATGCAAGTAACATTAATATTACAAAAGTGAACTTCACTAAAATATACTAAAAAATTCAAACCTATATGTGGTTCTTTTCTTATCGTAAATTATAATTTAAAATATACCTCTTTCTCTTCAAGAGGTAGCAAGTCTTGCTGTGTCGTCTGTTTAGTCATCAGGGTGATCAAACTGATCTTTTGGGCGATTGCACAAAACAGGACAATGCCAAAGATGACAATGTAGGTCACGACCTTCAAGACCTGGAGATCGAGTTGTTCATGGACGTCTCTGCCTTTTCTCTCTCTTGGGATGATTTTGAAAATGTCCCAAAACCTGAAATTATTTCAGAAATATAGATCAAGGAGCTGATATATATTAAGTTGCAAACATGTTCTAAAGTGACACAGTGCATATACTGCGCCATTATATATATGCAGGAAGATATTGTATTGAAGAAAACTACCTAAAGACGACTAGAAAACATGGAAGTGGAGATTACATTTTACAAGCAACATATGGAAAATTACGGATAAGCAATAGAACAGGTCATACTATTAAATATTCCTTGGAATATCAGTTAGATTGGGAATGATCTGAGTGTATTTCCCAAGGAATACAATTTTCCACTCAGCTAAACAATATGGTTAAATTAAACTATGATAACAACATTGGAGATATTAAACATTTTCTCCTGATGTGGTTAAAATGATAACTAACCCAATTTGGTAAAATTACAGTCTTAAAAAGATCGGAATGATGAAACCTTTGTCATCTAACAACGTGATCACCATATACCACTCCCAACGCTAGATTCTCTTGTTTGTAATATTTTTTTAGTAGGACAAGAGACAAAGTTACAAGTAAAGTGGCTATTGACTATTATCATGAATGCGACCCTAAAATGGTTGATATCAAAATGTTCGTTTGTTTCATTATTATTACCGGAATAAGAAGAATGATTACTCTAGGGTCCAAATGGGAAAATATTCTTTTTTGGATCTTTTCTTAAACATATCATGTTTTACCTAATTTGAATGGATTTACATAAAATATTCAATGAATGCCTGAAGACGTGTTCGGCAGAAAAGTATTGTATCTGCACATTATTGTCCATATAAGTCCACTACCTTGGCATTTTGAATCAACTTGTTTGACATTGACGTCCGGTCTGTAAGCCCCCAAAAGCTGTGAGTTTTAAACACTCAACCAAAAGTGCTTCTTTTGTCACCAAACAAGGCAGCGTGATATCGTTATAGGGATAACAAACACTTGTAATGGAACTTGTCAACTCTACGTTATTTTCAAGAGCTTTGCCAAATTGGGGTCTGGACGTGGGCTCTACGAATATGCAAATGTAGGGAATACTCAGTTGGTGGCAAACATTCATGCTTTCGTTTGCCCTCACGAAATTGTGCATGACGAACTGAGTGAATGGAGTCAATTTATGATGCTGAACTATAGAGCCTGATTACAAATTCGTCAGCTTGTGAGCAAATTAAACCACTGGGTTGTTCTCCACACTCCATTGGGGCAGTAGATGACGTGCTCTGCAGAATACCTTCCATGTAGACTTCCTTGATATGCCGAAACATTGTTTCACGGTACCACAACCCGCCGTAGCATGAAAGACCGACAGCCTGTCTCGTATTTCATAATCCAGTTTGCTTTCGTGTATATCACTGTAAAGTCTATCTTTTGTTGTCTCCACTTTTATCCACAGTTCCTTGATAAGTCTGGGATAGACGATTACAGCGCAAGGTTATCTGTATTGCTGCTTGTAACAATAGGCTTGTCATAGCCGGTGCACTTCCCCTAATGGGCATGCAGCAACATACGATTGTATGTCTCCTCATGTGTTGCAGAAATGTACTTTATTATATCGGTACAACATGCAGAGGTCCGTCATGTCCACGTCTAACTTCAATTTATTCGCTCCCTTTTTGCACACGTCTTAGGAGCTCCGTCTTAAGGAATTTTGAAAGGTTTCCAGTGTTCAAATAGTTTTACGGCTCTATTACTCTTTTCTCTCCTGATTCCTCTTCTTTTTCTAGCATGACGTTTTCTGGTTGCATCTTTAACATCATGATCTTTATAGTAGTCAAAAACAACATATTCTCTGTTACAATTTGATTGCAAAGTTTTAGTTGATTTTTCCCACCAAAACTTCAGCTAGGTCTTCAACAATGTATGAGCACAATTTGGTTTTCTAATGTTCTAAACGAGAGTCATTCATTGACAATGAACGTGCCAAGCCTTCACAACCAGCAGCACCTTTGCCCATTCTGTATACATGTTCCATTTTTTTTCTTTCGGGGTGGAATAGTTTTTCAGACTTATATTTAAAGAAGAAAGTACAAGAGAACAACTTATTTAATTAAGAAGAAAGGTCTTAAAAAAATATTAAACTCACTTCAAATGTGTGTCACCAAGACCATACTAAATGGTTGACACATTTTAAGGGTTGTTAAATTGTAAAAAGAGTGTTTGTTACATTCCATAAAATGTATTTTTTTCTTGCTCTTTTGGAATGAATGAAGATGAAACCAAATTCTATTGTTTTGTTTACCTTGAATGAAGATGAAACCAAATTCTATTGTTTTGTTTACCTTGAACTATCCTTATTAAACAAGTAAAACTAAAATGAAGGAGATCATGCATTAGCATGACACAGTACAATTTCAGAAACCGCCTCTAAAATCCAGGCAAAGGAAGACGCAATGATCTACAACATAAATAATGAATCGCATTTATTCAGGTGAAAGTTGAGGAATTTGAATGAGATATAAATATTGCCCCATTGCAGAGAAAAAAACACTTACTTTTTCTGTTCCTTTTTCTTTCTTCGAGAAGCGTCTGTAGACTCTTCCTCCCTGTTTTCGTCGATGCTTATTGGTGAAGTCAGCGGACGGTCCTCTCCCTCTTCAACGGTTGCATTATGTCTAAGATGAGTAACTTTACGGCTGGAATTGCTGACTGAACCTACGCTTGATCGTGAGTCAGTTGAAGTCCCCTGTATGAAGTGTTCATAGGTATCTATTATGCATAATGCAGGTCAATATATTTGCCATTTCTTTTCACTGGAACTACCAATTAAAGTGTGCAACGATGATACAAAATAGGTATACGATTACAAGAAAAGAGAGGAAAATACGAACAGATAACATTTCACACATATACACTAATAATTTTTTCAAAGATCATTAAACACGGTCCAAATATAGTCTCTAAAAAATCTTGTTTTAGAAATTTGAATTTGATTTCGATACACCTTGCTGCTCATTCACCGAGAAGAAATAAATTTACACGAAAACTAATTCGTTGATCAATGATACAGATATATTGATTCATTATAATACTTATTTCAAAATACTATTTCATTACATTGTAAAGAACTTTCATTCAAATGCACTCCTACATTTCAGAGAGTAAATTAATATTGTACCTCTTTCTCCAATATATATATATATATATGGGTGTATAAACTATTTCCTTATTTAAAATGTATAAGAAACAAAATAAAATGGAGTAAAACACACATCGAGACTCAACGACTTATTATATCAGGACTTAATCTCTCCACGAATCTCAAGCTTTATGTGGTAATTATTCCTACCGGAGACACTGACTCCACCGGGGAATCAGGAGAGCTTTCTGGTATATTCACATCCTTTTCATTTTCAGTCTCCTTGAAATTGCTTCCTTTATTCATAGTTATCTCTTTTAGTAGTTCCTCCTCTGCTTTCTTTCTTTTTTTCTCCTCCTTCTTTGCATTATTTTTGCTCTCCTCTTCCTCCTTTCGTTTTCTTTCCCTCTCCTGTTCTTGCCTTTTTCTGTCTTCCTCTTCATCCTCCTTTCTCATTTTTTCCCCTTCCATCCAGGCTATAAGTCTATCTTTCAGAAAGACCTAAAAATCCATATCTCTTTAGGATTGAATGTATCCAATATAACATATATATATATATATATATATATATATATATATATATATATATATATATATATATATATATAACAACCCGCAATGTGGAAAACGGAGCGAAAGAAAAAACAAATGTTTATACATCTAGACCTAAAACAAGGTCTTAATCAGGGACCAATAATGTACATACAGAGAGACACACAATATAGTGGCACGCGTAGAACAATAAATATTTACATTTTGGAACAGAGAATAAAACACTCTCCAGGATAATAAGGAAAAGAAACTAAAGAAAAGGATTAAAATAAAAGGAAGTAACTACCTAAAGTGATCCTATTATACATAAATAAGGACGAGTTTCGATGCAGGCTACCAGCATTATATTGCTACTGTTGGCATGACCTAGTTATTTACGTCATTGAGAGGAAATCGTTTTTCGTAGGGCGCCATCTGTATCGGTGCATTCTGTTTAGCAACGAGCTTTACATCAAGGATAAAATTTCATCTAAAATAAACAAAGATTTACATTTATTTGTATTACAAGGGACGGTGGTGGAAACTCGAACTAAAAAAAAGACAACAACAACAACAATAATAATAATAATAATAATAATAATAATAATAATAATAATAATAATAATAATAAATTCAATTCACTAGAGGCGGGTAAGACTGAAAAAAATGATATGAAAAACATATTGATCCAGGGTGGGTAAACCAGAGCATTAGTGGAGTAGTGCTTGTCGCTAAAGCCAAATTCACCATGATTTGTCATCTGCAGTACCCACTATTTCTCGCTATGGCCACATTCACTATTAGTCTTTCTGTGATTTGACTAAATGGGCTGCAACTGGAGGGACTGGGAATAGTGCCTAGCTTAGTTGAATTTATGGTTTATTTGCTTCCTCAACTGTTTCGCCAATATATTGAATGGCACAAATCTCGAACGTCAGGATATAAATGTAATTTTTAATGACACATCCTAACATTCGATTGATATTGCAACTAACCTTTGTTGATGAACGTTGGAAAGTTGTAGTGCCGCGTATTTGTCTATATATTAGACAACGTCTGTTTTTACATCAGTATATCCCTCTTTCCGTTCTATGACTTAAGTTCCACTGCGAACGCACAAGGTGGTCTTTTAAGTGTATTGTTTGTCGGCAAGCAACCATAGGTGGGTCCTCGAAGATCTCCTTTAGACCTGCAGAAGTGTAAGTAATGTACTAGTGACTCCAGACATTGTGTCCTTTTCTTGGGACATCTGGGTGGTGTGTTGCTACGAAAAGGATACTGTTGTTAACAGTCTTAGCTTTCTTTCTGAGGAGACAGCTTCGGTCACTGGGCTTTGATTTTTCTATATAAACATTTATAGTTTTGTTTTTGTATCCCGTTCTTTCTAAGTACACATTGAGTTCCCCCGAGTCTTTTGTTGAGCACCATTTTGAGCAGATACGTTTTATGCAAAGACAAAGTCATGAATGGAAGGTTTTTGATTACCTGTTTAGGAGGACAGCTGTTAGGTAAGATATATCGATAGGAGGCGATCGGTTTGCAATAGAAGTCAGTTTTTATGTTTCCATCTTGTAATAGGGATCTGATATCCAGGAATATATTGGACTTGTTCGATGTCTCCAACGATGAAAATTATGGTTTGACGGAGATTGTTAGCAAATGCAAATAATCGATGGAGTTACTTCTGTGTACCTACTTAGTCGCTCTCCACGTCGACACTAAATCTGCACCAGCTTACAGGTTTGTGGGGTGCTTAATTCAGACCTTTTGCTCTAGCATCCCTATAAATGTGCTGGCACACGAGGTTGCCATTGTTATACCCATTCAAGTACAAATGACTTGAAGATATGGTTGGTCATTACATAAAATGTTATTCATCTTCGAAACATGGTTTAGAAGCATCACACGTATTATGGGTATGGGAGGGGAGCGAAGGGTTGACACTTATGTCCCACACTTCCTATAAGCTTGTATGCCGTCGTCATGCAGTATGCTTGTACGGAGGGATGAAGATACGCTCAACAAAAGCCTTGGGGAACACAAGACACACGTAAAAAAAAGGAAATATAAGAACAAAGCTATAAATCCAGCAATAAAATAGCTAAGGCCAGTGGCGGAAGCAGTCTCCTTAAAGCTAAGACTGATAAAAATTGTATTCCTTTTGTAACAGCATACCATCCAGATGAGCCAAATAAAGGACGAATTATCCTACATCTGTACATTATTGTCTCCTCTACACGTCTAAAGGAGGTCTCCAAAGAACCACATATTGTCTATTACCGATGATCAAAGTACTTAAAAGACCACCTTGTTCGCTTCCAGTTGAACTCAAAGCATAATACGGAAGTAGGAATGTAAAGATAGATGTTGTCTAATCTGAAAGCAAATTTCTAAGAGTACTACTTTTAAGAGTTCATCAACCGGAGTTACTTACAAAATCAACCAAAGGTTAGGATGTGTTATTCAAAACGTCATTTACGTCTTATATATTGGCGAAACAGTTGACTTTAGAAAAGGAATAAACAAACACATAACCTGTTTCAGAAAGAAGGTCAACACAAATCTGTCCTGCCATTTCAACTCAGCCAGACACTCTGCCAATTCCCTCAAAATGCTGCCCACTGAGTAAAATGGTAGATGGAAAGAAAATGCACATAGCCACGAAGAGACATATTCATGCTGCAGATGCGAACACATGGATAATTTGACTTATACGAAAACCTCTGGTCCCAAGGTTCTCTGTTTAACCCAACCTGCGTCAGTTTCTTTCGTGTCGATTTGCCTACTCATTTTCCTATACTGACACAAAGCTGGTTTTCTATTATTATTATTATTATTATTATTATTATTATTATTTCTTTGCACCACCTTCCCTTGTAATATAAGTACATTTTTGTCTCGTAGTAGAAATTGTATCTGGAATGCAAAACTAGAAGCAGTGGTGCCCTTTGAAACATAATCGCCTTGGATTTGCGTATATACTCGGTCAACACCAAGCAGCATAACATTATAGTGCCGATAGTTTGCATCCAAACTCACTCCCCTCATTGATATATATATATATATATATATATATATATATATATATATATATATATATATATATATAATAGGTCAACCTATAGAGATTGTTATTTTATTTTCCTTTTTATTTAGTTTAGATATCTTCATTATTTTGAATAGTTTTTCTTCTCTGTGCGAAAATGTGAATGTTATTTTATATGCGGCGTGCCATTCTTTGTGCGTGTTTCGCAGGGTATGTTCTTTATTGTCTCATGAAGAATATCGTGCTTTAGATCGAAGCGTTGCAAAACTTTGTTGGTTTTTCCGCTCCATTTTCTAACTATCTTATCATTGTATAATATTTGTGCTGATGGTTTGCATTCCAAACATGTTGCTGTAGAACTTCTCGAGAATCCGGCGCATATAAAGAGCCAATAATAAACGGAGCACATAAACAAAAGAAGATATATATTCTTTTGTTTGTGTGCTTCGTTTTCTTCCGACTGTTCCACAGTGGCAATATAAAAGAATAATAAAATAAAGATATAGATAAAAAAGTTGCTTCTCCGTTGTGCATAAAGGTCATCTTGCGGAAGTATGATGTATGCTTTGTTTATTCTTGGATAAGTCTATGTTGTTTTTCAAAAATGCTAAAACAGAAGGTAGAGGCAGATTGTGTGAAAAAGGTCAATGACATATGTCGTTACAGTTATATTTCATTTTAGACCCTTTATCTCGCTTGATCAACCAGGAAAAGCTATATTTGCACGCAAGTTAATCATTTTCAAGCTCAAATGATTGGTATAAATTCGGATAGCGTTTACAAAACCACAATATTAACTGGCCTGAAGGCCGAATATTATTCAATAATCGGACACAGCATAATACAAAGAATTTCACACATTTGAACATTTTCTGCTGATGAAGATCAATGTATATGATTTCAATGAATGTTTTACTTATACTATATGAAAAGTGACACAATTAGGCCTCAAAGAAATATTTTTGTTGCATAAATTGAAAGGTCTCCATCTGAACAGATGTTAAAACATGCTCTTTTTAAAAATTCCATTGAGGTCTTTTCATTATCAAATATTTCAAATTATATTGAACGAAATCTTAATTCAGAAATCATCTAAAGTCTCCAAAATACCATCTGTAGCATATTCACGTTAGTAGATTTAGAAAAGATTTTGTCCAAGTCAGGGGGCTGTCAAATCGGTGGCCTGTTGCGAGCCTGGGAGAGCCGGTTGGAGGAGCGTTTTGCCCCAGCCGTGGTGGGGTGGGGGTCAGCCTGTTGGAGTCCCCGTTGGAAGGACTGTCAGCCTTATGAATGTGAGGGAAACAGCAGGGGTTGATAGGTCGGCCGTGGCCCCTATGCGGCCGGCTCAAACCTGGTTTTATTTACATTAGTTGGTTCCGTCATTAACATTTTGTTCATACAGCCACTTGACAATCTTTCTGTATTCATTTAAGGCACATGCGAACTTTCTTTCGGGAATAATGCTGTTAAGTAGTGCATCATAAAAGAAACAGGGCTCTGAACATGAGGGTCTGTTAAGAAAGGTGGCACACTGAGGTCTGTGTGACATCTGTTTGCAAGCTTAAACTTACATTTTTGCCTCCGTTTTATTACTTTATTGGCTTGATTACGCACTTATTCATTAGTATAAACGAGCGGCTCTTTATTTGGTCTTGGTTCAATTGTAAACCCTTGCGGACTGAGACCTACATACAGTTTTTTATCACACTCGTCGATCTATCCACATTAGCAGATCCATTGCATTTTTTTTTAGAAATCAATATTTAAATAAAACGCTAGGGGAAAAAAATAGGTCGTTAGGCCAGCCGAGTCTGGTGGCACAGTTTTGTTATTAAAAAAGCAAATTGTATGCCTGAGGTGCGCTGGGAATAGGCCTCCAGTCAGAAAGCTGCAGCTCCGACGGTTCTGTAGTTTCTGTCGTTCTGACAAACAACACACAGCCTATTATGGATTCCAAGCGAGATTTGTATGATCTCCTCGCGGGTTTGGGCTCTTCCCTGAGCTATTAGTTCACTGCTTGCCCGCTGCGTCCTGGTAGGTGTGCCAACTCATCTCGCGTGTAGACACAGTAGAAGTGCTTTCAGGTATGTGCCATGCGCAGCAATTCAAAGTTGGAGAGAGCCTTTAGCACCGCCATGGCAGGCACAGACCAGGCCCTTTTTAGACCACTGCCACGTTTCGTGGCGGCGTCAACGACTCCCTTAAAGGCACGACCACCAGCTGTACCAACCGCGCCAGGCGCTGCTGTCTTTCCGGCGGCTACCAAAGCTCGAATAGCAAGGTCGAGTAGGGCACGATTTGTACATATCTTTCCTGACCGATAGTTCAAGGTTGATGATACGCTTTGCCATGCTCGTGACCTTTGCAAGCGGCTTGACCTGCTCGAAAACGGCGGCGTTGCTGATATGCCGCAGGATGTCGAAGCATGTTTGGTCATCCGCACTGGGTGCTACCACATACAGCCTGTTCGACTTCATCCAGCACGTCAGCAGGATCAGCAGCAGCTGCGTTTTCCACATCCTTAGGGGCCAATGAGCAGTGCCCTAATGCAATCCTGAGTCAGGGTTCACTGGTGCCGCAGCCTTTTTGTGGCTCAAAAGCCAATGATGTACGTGTTATTCAAAGGTTGCTACGTCCTTTAAAATGCTCGCATATTGTCTGCGCTGCAGGCAAAGGACTGAGACTATAGGCAGCTATGAGGTGCGACTCGCCAATGGGAAACAAGAGCTGCAAGAAACATGCACGGTATGCAGGGTCGAAAAGTCAGTGTGCGTGCCGCTCCTATTCGGTACCTCAGGGCACGCGGAGAAGGCAAGGTGGCGACATTGCTGATAGCCTTGAAAAGCTGCCGGGGATGCCTGGAACAAGTATTGAGGGAAGAAGCTTCTATCGCACTACAACTAAGGCGGGCCGAGCACAAGGCTTGACATTCGGCTAGACATGAGGTCGACACAAGCCTTGCGAGGCCCCAATAAACCGTGTAAATGAGTCGCTGTATGCACAGTTTCTGTTTCAGTACCACACATGGTGTGAGGAAGGAAACATATCATCTAGCAGATCTGCTATCTGGTCTGGAGAGAGCCTTTACCGAGAGTGGAGAAGCGATTGATCTGATGCTCCAGCTCTCTGGCATTTTGAACAATGAACTAATTCGTTTGATTAAAGAGTTCCGATACAAGGGGCGAGAGTTATCAGCAACATTTAAGCTCTAGGATGACCTGCTTTTCAACGTGTTGCTTACTCAGAAGATGTTCATCAGTGCAACCAGGGATGAATCATGGCAAGTTCAGCTATCTGCCAAGGTTGAATTCATACCACTAGCTTTTGCTTCAAGCAGAACAAATTATGCCAAATATCTGTCTGTGTTACTGCTCTCCATAAAAAGCTTACTAAAACAGGTGGAAAGTTAGCTCATGGAGGGAAACTGTGTTGTCAAACTATCTAGAGGCCATTTCAATGGTATATAGTTAGACTATACCCTTGAAACTACTAAGAACAAGGACTTGAAGGTAGCAGAAGGAGTCATAGGCTTCACAATGAACAATGAAAGGCCCAGCTCTGATTAGATGATTCATGTCACGCCCAGTTACAGCTCTTTATGGGCACGTGGAGATGATCAGCAGCATTGCTACGCTCATAAAACTTCACAGAGTAGATAAAACAGTGATGTAAGGAAACTGAGGGACATGTTCCTGACATCTACATAGATTTGTTTGATCTCACTGCTGCCTCCCCAAAGCTGGTGAATATTGCCACTGGTGCAATTGTTCCAGATGCCGTACAAGATAGTCTATACAGTTCCTTGGAAAAGAGTGAAGCCATAGCAAAGACTTTTGTAGATGAGCGTCTTGCTTCAGTACTCCAAAAAGCCTGTCTGATCCATTGCTACATTTAAACATCAAGACAATGTCCGAAATGAACAGATAAGTCACTGTAAAGGCAAATAATGCATCAATGAATAGAGGGTGGTGTATCTTCGTCTTCTATCTGTCAATTCCTTTAAGAGAGTGCCCCTGCAGCGTGCCTTGGCCTTTGAAAATGTCTCTGTGCCATTGATGCTGTTCAATGAAGATGGAACAATGATAGCCTGCGCAAAACCAGACTTGATGTATAAACTGGAGTACATAGTGACTGGAGAGAGAATCACAAGTCTCACCAGTTCTGCAGATGCTGCCATCAATGATGGACATACAGTAATTCAGGTCTTACCTGTTCCCAGTACCGCTCTACATGTTACATTCCAGGGTATGGCCAAGCACTTTCTGTCTCATGTAATGAATTCCACCAAACACATTAGCACTGAAATCAGTTCCCAGGTGCATATTGTATTTGACAGATACATTAAGGACAGCATCAAGTCATAAGCAAAAGAGGTACGCAGTGAAGGAATTTCCAACCGTGTTGAACGAGTGCGGGATGAAGTCAAGGTATCACCTAACTTGAAACAGTTCCTCAGTGTGAACGAAAACAAGTCACATCTTGCATCTTTCTACACAGATTACATGACATATAATAGTGCACACTATCTGGCTGCAAACTAGTCAATGTTTGTTAATGGTGGGCATGAGAAAGTAACTGTGGCCATCTCTTCTAGCTCAGTGTCACAATGTTCTCAGTTGCATTCCGGTTAATAAGAAGCAGACACAATTTTTATTATGCATGCCACCACAGCAGCAGAGGCTGTGGTAGATGACATTGTTGTGTGCAGCCCAGACACAGACGTATAAGTGCTGCTTCAACACCATCGTCCCTCCATCAAGGCCAAACAAATTTACTTGTATGTGAGTGCACTTCTTGACATTGTAATGCCACCACAACGCTGACAGATTCCATGATCAGCCCCAACACCCATACGCTACTTGCAGCATGGCTTTATTTGGCATCCTTGCCTGATCTATGTCACATGAATGGTCGAGTATACATTTATACACTTTTTTCCACACAGATTTGTGCTCCCTAGTGCTAGCCAAGCACACTTGCTTTCATCAAGACGTGGCACAGCCCAAAGGTATACACGCTGTCACTAAGCAGTATATCTGATTAGATGTATACTAATGACAAAGTATTTTATTTAATGGATTAAAACACCCGGGCAGTCTGCTAACATGAATTGGGGCGGTACCATTTTACCGGGATTCCGAACCCTAAAATAAATGTCACCACCGGCCGTCTGATCCACGCAACGGCGCAAAAGGAGTGGCATGCGCCGTTTCAAAGTTCCTGCCGGGCAAACACAATGTGGTCGTGAGTCAAAGGCCTGGAGCTGCCCTCAGTATCAGCCTGAAGTTTTACGTACACAGTTGGGTACTCTGAAATCTGCTTGGCACGAACGGAAATCAGCCCTTGCCGTCTCGGCCCTCTGGTGTACGTTTGACGTGACCTGCTTCTCGTCCGGCAGGTATTGACCTCGTCTACAGGGCACTTACCCTCCCACTTGTCTTCATCATCCTCGTTGCTTTCCTCATTGACCTTCTCCGAGGCTATCTCATCACCACAAAGTCGTCGAGTTGTGATAACAAGATTTTTTTATGTCAGATGGGCACCATTTTTTTTATTTAGGACCACCTAGACATCATAAGGAGCCTTATAGTAAAAACTCCATGTTAATATGACCATCCATTCAGGAGGAGTAGCGATAACAAGATTTTCAAGATGGCAGCTGTGGTGGCCATATTGGAATCAGATCAGCATCATTTTCATTTAGGATGATCCAGACGTCATAAGAAGTCTTTTAGTGAAAACTCCATGTTGATATGACCATCCATTCAGGAGGAGTAGCGATAAAAAGATTTGTAAAATGGTCACTGTGGAAACCATATTTGATGTCCGAGCGGCGCCATTTTCATCTAGGACAAACTAGACCATGGGATGAATGTGAATGTAAAGTTTCAAGGCAATCCTCCAAGTAGGTTAGGAGAACTTGTGTTAACAGACGGATGGACGACGGACAACAGACCGTCCCATGAGCTCTTCTGGTCTATGACCAGTAGAGCTAAAAACAAGAGTACCGTGAACCACACCACATTATATGCCGCCAAGCCTTTAATAGTACTCTACATTGATAACTAACATTTTTGTGAACTAAAGGTAAATTTAAAAAAATCAATGTATGTGATGTTGAACTAATGTGTTTGTGTGGAAAGCATTTTTTTTCTTTCAGTCAGTGACTTGGACCTTTTACCCAAAAATCAATAGGCTTCTTCCTTACCCCAAGTACAAGTTATTCACAAAGTTTGGTTGTGGTATGTGATGTAGAACTGATGTTTTTGTGCAGAAACCATTTTTCTTCTTTCAATCAGTAACCTTTGATCTTTTAACCCCAAAACCGATAGAGCTCTTCCTTACCCCAAGTGCAAGCCATCAACAAAGTTTGGTAACCGTAGAAGATGTAGAAATTAAAGTTATCAGGACGATAATTGTTTTCTTTAGCGACCTTGAAATTAATAGGTTCTTCCTAACCCTAAGCTGTCCACAAAGCTTGGTAACTGTCGAGGAAATGAAATTTGGTATTGTCTGATGGATGGACAAAATGGTGGACAACATAACACGAGACAATCCATCTTATGGTGGGCGTGTAAAACAATTGTATGCTTGTACCCATGACTGGTGGGTTTAGCGCTTTCTGCCTCTGTTGTGGTGTCTGGTTTTACATTTGAAAGCATTATTACAATTATTATTCTGTTCCTTTCAAAAAAAGTTAATTGTATATTTGGTAATTATTAATGTGAAACAAAAACACTGTATTATGTGTTCCTGTTATTCTGAGTTGATATGAATTACAAAGATATACAGGACAAATAAAACATTTTCCACTATGATATCATTTATTTTTTATTTTATAATTTTAACATCCCAGTTAATAAAGGACATATAGGATGCAGCAAAATGTAAAGATGAAAGAGCTGCCATTATCTGGGCAAGCAATGAAGTCTGAAACATGCTGTAATGACAAAAGGTTAAACATAATCTTGACACAGTCACTTTTATTTTAACTTGCAAACAGTTTAGTATTCACACTGCAAATCAACCACCCTCAATCATTTCTTCCACATTACCTCACCATGAAAACAGTTAAATGTTTAACACTAAACACACAATAGCATGGACTGTATAATCAACTTTACAGATAAGGTCCTTTTGACTATTATTCTAACGATTCAACATTACACAGTATAAAATATCACTTTCAATTCTCACTTTCAACAGACAAATAACCTGACTTTTAACAAAACAAAATACAGTGAAAAATTAAAAGCTTGAACTCCAAAGGTATGAATAAGTTTTGTGACAACGCTTCTAAAACCTAGTTACTCTCTGAAAATTCCCCTTTAATGCTCAATAAAGTTATATGTAGTGAAATGTGATTGTACTAAATAGTTTAAAAATCCAGATGACATAGATATTAAATTTTGTTTTAGATAGATATTTTTTTAAATCTGGAAATAAATATTCAAGCACATTTCAATGATTTTACAAAGAAATATGAATCCTTTCCTTTCATTTTCTCACAATTCTAAGAACAGGTACTTAAAATGCTTTTCACATATATTGTGAAAAAGGTTACATAATACAAAACCTCTACAGCACGAAATACTGACCTACATTTTGTTGAATTGTTTGTAATAAGAACACATCATCTCAAAATGCTCTACAAAAAAAGATGTAAGAAAAACCGAGCAAAAAGCTGGAGTTAGTGTAGAGAAATGTAGGTCACACAGAGCTAAAATGCTAGGAAGGTCAAAGAAACAATTTGTGTGGTTCTGGTTACATTGAAATTAGGGTGGGTAGGTCGATACAAACTTTTTTCCCGACTGATTTAAATGAAGCATAAAGAAGAAAACAAGCATCATTCACATCCTGAATTTAACTTCGATTGTAGTTACATCCCTTTGTTAACTTTTGTTCCCTTTATTTTTTTTTTTTTTTTTTTCTTAAAATATTTTCATTTGTTTTCCAATTGTTGTTTAAAGGGTCAGCAGGAAAAAATAGGTTCGGTTTGGGTAACCAGAACCATGTATACTTTTTAATTTGGCTTAAGGTGCAGTAGTCCTAACTGCACATTAAAACAATACACAAGACAAAGGTTAAATTAAAAGTTTATTGTACATATCAAATAATCTTTGGCATAACAGGGGCAAACATTGCCACAGAATATTGCACAAGCAGAGCTCTGAATCTGCCAATACTAATACATCAGGAAGAGGGACTTACAAGAGTTTGTATGGTTGTGAAGTGTCTGATACCTGTATGTGGAGCCGCAAGGGACGGAAGCAGGTATGAAGTATATGGAGATAATATGTGAATACATTTAAGTACTGAAACAAATTGCGGGAAAACAAACGAAGCTGTGAATAAATGAAACTTGGCAATTGCCCAAATGAAGTTAATGGAGTTCTGTGACTATGGAACAGTGTGACTGTAACTAAGTCCCTCGATTCAGTAAAAAGTACAGATATATAATGATAATAATGACTACGATTGGAAAGTGACATTGATAGTCTGTTGATTGGATTTGACAGGTTATCAAATGCAGCTGAATGTCCAAATTCGTTGACCCATCATTGCTTTCCAAGTGCACGAATTCATAAAAAAAACTGCGCCATTCGCGCACTCGCGTGCCCTGGCAGCATCTCTGTTGGATTTGACAGGTTATCAAATGCAGCTGAATGCCAAAATTCGTTCACCCAGTATCCTGAGTAAAGCAACTAGTACTCAAGATAGTACTGTCCTAGCAGTATAGATAAATATTACATTGAAATGTTACCCGTGATGTTTACCAATATTTATATACATCATGTAAAGAAAAATAAAATGGGTCAAGGTACATTGAACTTCGCTGTGCAATGCAGTTTAGACACTATGATGAAATAGGCAAGACTATATGGCTATAAAGCAAAATGCACCAGGACGTGATGCAGACAGAATACACCTAAAATTCAACAATGTATGTGGTCAGAAAGTAGCAACATTTTGAACTTGCTATATAGTATAATATATATGGCATGAATGTAAGATATATATTCAACGCCATTGAAGTCCATGATACCTGCAGAATATCAGAATCAGAATGCTAGCATGAAAGGGTGAGTTTGGAAACTAACAGATGATACAGCTGAAAATGATAATCCAGCATAGTAAGTGAAAAATGAAATGTTTAGTATGTACATACATACAAAGTCTCTGAAATGTTCAAATGGTACTTTGCCATCACTAAAGAAATAAACGGAATAGCACAATGATACATACAAGTGTGAATATAGTAGCTAGGGACACGCCTTGACAAATGTCTCTATGCAAAGCCACTCTATCAGTGTGAACCTTAATATTCCTACAATACGTATCTGAGGACCATTGACCCAAATTTTGGATAAGATGGTCTAGGATTCCAGCCTTGGCAGTACTGGTAGCGGCGCCTATATGGAAGGAGTGATCATTATACTGTTGTGAATCATAACATAACCTGGATAAAACAGCTTTAATGGTATTGATAAAGAAAGTTATATTTATGACTTCAGCATGGTCCATGAGAAATAGTGGATCACAAGGTTTGGCTCCAGCTAATATCCGAATATGATGGAATTTCCTCATCACACGGTAAGGACATACAAATACTTCATAGTTCAGGTCTTCAACTTGGTACCACAAGGACGTCATAGACACATGCTGACGTCATGAAGTCACGTGACGAAAGTTAATGGAACGCTGAAAATTTTTTACCATTCATATACCCTTTCTTGACAATATTTAACATTGAGTGCAAGCACCGCCCACCGCGATTATTTTGTTAAGTGGTTATGAAGGCTACTCATGACATAATGTGAAAGAACTAAACGTACTCCATATTAAAATTAAAGATAATTGTTCTGTATTGCTCTTAAGATTATCATCCTAAGGTCATAAAAACAACATAAATTTCTAAATTTCTTAAATAAAATAGGGGAAGAAATAGGACTATTTGTTCATAATAGATTAAGAAATATGAAAAAATACTTGTTTTACGCTATTTTCATTCATACGTTATCTCTACGGAGATTTAGATCAAACTTAGGAGATATATGAAAGTAAAAACTTTGAGTGAGTATAAAATCTGAGAAAAACGACTTTAGTTTCTTATTTCATAATTTTGTTTCGAGATATTTAAAATACTAAGGCTGCAACTTTTATCAATATTTCCAAACGTGTCTATCATACAATAAGCGAAATGATACGGTTTAATGGAACGATTCGAAACTCAGTCGATCTTCACGTTCGGCTTAATTAATTGCAGGTGAAAGAAAGAAAGAACAATTCGTCTATACTAAAAACTGCTGAAGCATTCGTATGGCATAAATGACTATGCAAATTCTAACAGATTCATAAACCTTTGAAGGGTTGACTAACGAATATATATATATATATATATATATATATATATATATATATATATATATATATATATATATTAAAGAGTCGATATATATGAATTGTAAGTTTGGGTGACAAAACAAAACGAGGACATAGTTTGCGATATTTCGCTTACAAAATGTTTACAAGATATAATCATTCAATGAGCAGAGTTAATTTCACAGATAATAATCAATCATTTGTTCCGTCCTCCGATGAGGCCAGGGTTTATTCAGAAATTGATTTTCCTTTGCCTTTGAAAATGATTAAAATTTACGTCAGAGCTCACCAAACAGTGTCACTTACCGTATCAGTGCAAACATCCTTTCAAAAAGCATTGAATTACCTGTCAGCTTAATTTATCAAGGAAACAATTAAGTTGGATTGATAATTAATTGGAATACGTACTATGGACTGAATTACAAACGTAAAATATTTTAAAATAACGATGTTTTGAACGAACAGTCAATCGATTTAGATTCACGTGTTTGCCATATTTTATAAAATAGCTACGTGGATCTCTCAGGAGCCCGTTCATACATTAAATTGACAAATTATACATGTTTACGGTCTGGTTACGATTCATTCCACTCTGCTTTGCTTGATTATTGGTATGCATTGTGTGACCATAACATTTACATTGCATGGAATACATATCTATTTAAAAATATCATGACATAATTCAGTTTGTAAAAAGGGTCTTTGTTGAATACAAGTAAAATAACTTTAGGTTTGTTATTGTTTCGTCGTGTTGCCAACAAATTTTTTAATCATTTTAGCAAAGTTCCGTACAACGACTCATTTGTTTCCTATTAAAACTGGAAGGTAGCAGAATTTGTATATATCTGAAAGAAAATGTGACTTATGTGCCTGACAAGATATAGATGACGACTTCACAATTTTTTTCAATATAAATATTTTGCTGAAATAAGAAAATAATATATAAGTAAGACGTATCTCAAAAATGTTAATACATACAAATTTTATCAGTTGCCAAATAACACACATGTTATTGTACAGTTAAGATTAAGTAAATGAAAAGAACTAATATTTAAATCATTCTGTTCCCGTATAAACTCAGAATAGTTATGTATATTACCGTTTCATCCCGTTTTGTCATGCATGTCCAAAATATTGATCAGAATATCCCTCTTCTCTTTTGTTTTCTATCCACTATACCACCACTAATAATCATTTGTATTTGTACTGAATCTGTTAAGTATGTTGTTAGACCAGAGATGGCAATCAAGTTCAGTGAAGCTCTGCTGTATTTAAAGTGCTATATTGTGTCTGTATTTTAACTGTGTTACTGATTGAAGGTTTTGTAAAGGGTAGCATATTAGTAAGAATTCATTGCTTAACATACGTGAGATAGAGAGGGAGAGAAAAGGAGAGAAATCCCACAACAATGTACATGAACGCTACTTGTGTGCTCATTCGGAGACGGGGAGAGCGAGGTGGAGAAATAATGGGCCTTAAAAAATAAGAGGCGACTAAAACTTGGTAAAGGTGGAAATATTACATCGTCAGAGCCTTGGAAGTGTGTTTCTGATATAATGTGTACATAAACCTACTCCTTAGAAAGTTCATTTGTTGGGCATATCAGGTTTCCCCTATTCCGAAACGAACGAATCGGCGCAAAATTAGTCACACCCTATTCCATCTCTATTCGAGTGTTTGCTGTCTGATAGACGTTTTAATTGATCTCTCTCTTGTCTGAACCAGTACTATACAATTATTGGTTAATTCCGCCAGTGCTTTTGTCTAATTATTCATTGGACAACTTCATTACCTGTCCAAAACTCCGTTCACTCATCTGTGCGTGTTTCTGTCCGTTTTCATTCTCAATCTGACCATATGTTTGTCCGTGTATGGGCCTGTCCGTTTATATGTTCACTCATCTGTCTGCACGTCCTTCCATTCTTTTCTTCGTCTATAAGTTTGTCTGTCCATCAGCACTTCAGCCATCCGTTCGCCAATTGCTCATATGTCTAGTAGCTCTTTGCTTATCTGTCCGTTTGTTTTTCATGTCTTCCTCCCTCCGCCCGTTTGTCCTATTTGTATCCATCTATTGTTGTGTTTGTCTGCCAGTCTAAACAACAGTCTATTTTTTGTCTCGTCAAAAAGTTGATTGTTTTTGTCGTCTTAAAATACTTTTTTGAAACAGAAGATATATTAAAAAATGTAACACACCACGAACGTTTGCACAACCCGCTTTTCACTTTAAAGGAGGATTGTTAAACTTTTATTCAGATGAAGGAAATTAAAAGACGAATCAATAGTGAAAAGAAGTGTAGTTATTCTTCATCATGTCCATACATGTTTACCTACACACATACACTGTACATATATACAATCACTGTATCTTTGGAAATAACCGTGAATGTATATCATTCGAAAAATAATACTTCAAACAGACTTGCGTAATGTTATGTTGATTGTTTCCCACTTGGTCCAACATCCAACCACAGTACAACTAGGAAATAGCAGCTAGTCATGTTCGCGATTTAAGAAATGCAGCGAAGGTGAGAAGAAGCAAAATCATATCAGTGCATTCATATTATGTTAATGAAACAGTAAATTTGCAAGTGTGTGTGTGTGTGTGTATGTATAATCCACAGAGAGCGAGTGTGAGCATATTTATGTGTGTACTTGTTTATGGGACGTTTTATCACTCTTTCGAAAACAAATGATATTACATTGACGTGTACCGAGATCAGGTTTGCTTCCTATAAATCACTTCTATGAATTATATACCCATTCTAAGCAACCTACCCTCATTCGGATCATCTCGGCTATTTCTGCGAGATAGAAAATATGCATCAGATGTATGTTAGCATAGTAATTTTCAGAAAAATAATACATTTTGCTTGCCCGATTTTTCTTCCTGAAAATAAAAACTGCGTTCTATTCGGACCACCTCGGAATTTCTCAATTGGATTGACAGAGAAGCTGCGAACGAAAAAATAGTTTGATGCAGTCTTGGTCAATCCTCGTTTAGTAAATAACAGAGGTGGTCCGAATAGCAGCTAATGGCAGTTATCGGCATACATTTAAGGTATGATCCGTAGGATTGACTGAGAAGTTGCGAATGCCCTACTCGTAAAGCCTCAGTAAGGGGCAATAACTACCAAAGCGTCAAGAGAAGTAAAAAAATATGCTGAAGAAACTGTTGATCGCTTCTCTCTCTCTCTCTCTCTCTCTCTCTCTCTCTCATACACACACATACACTTACACTAATATGTAACTGCAAATATATATTAGTATTCACCCATGCTTTCCAACAATACAGAAAACTTACAACGACAATTATAATGAGGATGAATTAGACTATTTGAAATGACCAGTTTTTCTATGAAGGTGAAGAAATATTACTGTTATTTTTCTATTAACGTAACTTCAGTCTCCTTAATTAATCTAATAATAGCAAAACTAAATATACTACATCACTACAATAATTCGTTGGTATAAATTTAGTAAATTCACCAAGAAAATATTTCCCAAAGATACAATTGAGAACCGTCGACACCTGATGCAAAAAGGCTTGTAATAAATAAGAAAATGTTCACCGTATTGACTAAACTTATGAAATACAATGACTAATAAGAAACATATCAGTTTTGATAATTATTAACGGAAACAAGGGCATTAACTTCTTTCTCTTGTGTGTCTATGCATACACTGTATTACACAAACATAAGACATCACATATATATTCCGAATGTTGATGCACGTTATTTTATGTTTTCTGTTGTATGTAACGTTATCATCATTTTGTAGTAAAAGACAGGAAATATTAATAGATGTGTGAAAAACAAAACTGTTCCATGAATTATCCATATAGTAGATACATCTGGAAAAAATCTTATTAAAATCTTACATCGGACCGATTATAGTCAAAAGCGAATCTAGCCGGTTCGAGAGATACGGAAGAATGAACAGATATAAGAAACCTCATTTTCCTTTCCTATGCCTCTCCAGGTGTGAGAGAATTCTCTCCTTCTCATTTTGTATGCAATATATTTGCATGCATATATACGACATAATGGCCTAAAAATATGCAACAGAAAGAAATTAAAACCAACAAAATCAAGTAAAATCAACTAGCAATTTTTTATTTCTAGACAATTAAAGTCAAAATTCCAAAAACACTTACAGTAACGTGAATTCAAGTCCGACTAATCCTGTGTCCTAATCACAAGTCCAAAAATATATAAAGTTCCGAATTAATTCCAATAGTCTTGAATGTCCTGATGTACTACAAGTCTTTAATGTCTTGATGTACCACAATGATGTAGTCCAGAATATTTTGAATGAATTCACAAAAATCCCCAAAAGTCGTAAAATCTATGAGCACTTAAGTATTTCCAATGAATATTTTAAATGAATATTTCCTCTCTCTGAATTATATCTAGTTTTCACAACTGTAACCCGAATGATCTAGTGTTTACTAAACATATATATATATATATATATATATATATATATATATATATATATATATATATATATATATATATATATATATATATATATATATATATATTGGTGAACCTGACAATTCACACATCAGAATATGAGTAATTTGTATGGAAAGTTACTTTGTGTACCTGATTTTTTGTCATAACAAGACATGGAACGAACAGTCCACCTGCTAACAAAACCGGCCTTAAACTCAAATGCTATGTAAAAATGTTGTTTACAAAATGACCATAATCTGACTAAAGTACAACTTACAATCATGGACACATGTTATACATGTACATAACACTATATATATATATATATATATATATATATATATATATATATATATATATATATATATATATACCAAACAAATTGGTTTCAGTTTTCAACAACAACCCTATTAACAATTTGTATGTGATCCTATTTGATTGTCCATAGTATATGATCAAGCTCTGCCCCCCCCCCTTCCCCTCTCCCTTTATTGCAATTTTTTCTTGAGATTTTTAAGTGGAAAAACAAAGTACAATATATTTATGGCTCAAGTTCAAGTATGCATTAATACTATAATAATTTTTTGTTCAAATAATTCATAATACTCTGAAAATTCCAGCTTAATAGTAGATTTAGCAGTAAATCCTTGAATGTTACATAAGGAGATCCTCAAAGATAGTATATACGTCCTCTATCCGTGGTCCTAAGATCGGGATGGCATCATCACCATGCATCATCTCATAACTATGAGAATATCCATGCTGATCACGGATTATCATCTGAGAATTCTGGAATTCTGAATTTGGGATCACCTTAAATAGAATTAATTTAAAAGTATTTTTTTTTTTTTTAATTTTTCAGTATATAATATGGGATATTTCCACGGTGCCTGTGGTATAGATGTTTCATGCGTTTTACATCGACGTTTCTATTTATCCCAGCTTGGAGAATTTCTGCTGCATTTTGTTCGAACAAATGATTCGTGATCCAGGTATTGATGTAAAACCTCATGCAAATAAGTTAACGTATAAATGGTGACTCTCCCATTCACAATAAGCCGAACCGGTGGCTACAGGAAACAACTTTCTATTCATGTTTAGTTAAATTATAATATCCCTCTAGGTAATGTTATTGTGTTAAATGGGACGGAACACCTATAACTAATTAATGTAAATTATGAAATCCCCAAATTGATCCATTAATTGTATGCTACACCACTTGAGGATGCCTGCAAAAAACAAATATATATATATATATATATATATATATATATATATATATATATATATATATATATATATATATATTTGTTTTTTTTATTTCTTTATTTTATTTTGTTTCTTACAACTGGTTCCCCTCCGTTCCGCAAAATAAAATATCGTTCTAGGTAATGTTTTTGTGTTAAATGGGACGGAACACCTATAAGTAATTAATGTAACTTATGAAATCCCAAAAACTGATTCATTAATTCTATGCTACATCACTTGATGACGTAAAAAACATAGTAATGTTCAGATATACTTAAACTTAAAAATAAGCATATACAGATTCAGTTCTTCATAGGCAAATATAAAGTAACATTCTTTTCAGATCGCAATCGATATAAATGTAACAGATATCTTTCATATGCCTTGATCATACATAAGATGGTGTACGGCCTCGTTAGGTCGAGGTGGTATATTTTTTTATCACGTTGTCGTCCACTACTGCACAAGAAACATCTAAGAACGTGTTCTGTAGCTTTTTGTAGCCAGTGGGGTGCGGCGTATTCGAATTTTTGGCACAAGTCTTGGGGTCCTGCAAATAAATTAAAAAATGTATTCGTCTGGATGTAGGACTCAAAGACTCTCATTTAAACACAATCGTTCTATTCATAAGAGTTAATTTTTCCGACGTTTCGTCAAATATATATATATATATATATATATATATATATATATATATATATATATATATATATATATATATATATATATATATATATATATATATATATAAACTTTTGGAAACTTAAAGGTTGTTGAATGAGCTTTTAAAGGAAATTCGGTCAAAATGTACGTGTCATCCACTTTAATTAGTATGACCAAACTTTTGAAATGATACAAAATCCCAGTGAATCAGTTTCGTATTCGTGAAAATGCTTTTCTTGACTTCGTTCTAATAAAGAATGCATGTCAATATTTGACAAAAATATCGTAATGGACATCATCGTCTTCTTTTCTGAATAAAGGACAGTAATGTCTTTATTGCGCTTGACCACGTGTTTGCCTTTGCAACGAAAGATGATACCTGACAGACCACCGTATTTAACTTACTTTAGCGATAATTGTTGCAAGGAAGCAAGAGTTTCTTCCCTTACGGACGCTAAATAAATAAACGCGTACGAAGAAATTTGCAGCCTTTCTTGGCTACAAAGTAAATTTTTGCTAAGGTAAGAACACATTTTGAGTGCTACTGCAAAACATAAAATCCTACCTGTGTATTTAATATCTGCAGTCCAATTCATAAAATTTGAAACTCCCCTTTTTGAAGAAAGTTGCTAAATTTTACGTCCGTTAAAATAACCATCCCGCGTATTGTTTATTCGATTTTGTAATTTGTTAATAGGTGTAAAAACAAATAACTTTATCCAATGGGATGAATTCTACCGCATGCAGTCCCAGTCTTCTCGCTTTCCATCCTGCCCAACAGAAGTCTTACAGCCTCTGGGGTAAAATCAACATCTCCGTCCAAGGCCAAAAAGCAACTTATTTTCAGCCGAAACTCAAAAGATGAAAAATATGGCGTACAAAACAAGGTGGTCAATATGTATTTTGGCTGAGTTAATAACATACTTATAGTTCAAAGCAAGAAATTCAGCAATGATAAACACACGCATAAATCAAGCAGAAGCTTCATGGTGGTCGGAAATGCAATAATATATCACTAGTCAATGATTTGTATTTCCAAATTGACCTTCATTCATTTCAAATTTTTACAACAGTCATCATTGAATTTTACAAAACACCTACTATTTTGTTCTTAATGTTAAAGATTTATTAGATAATAATGAACTCATTAAATTCGCATAGATGTTTGTTTTAATTTTCCTTGTCTCTGAAATGTTGATGAGAGAAAAAATATTTACCTTATTTTAAGTCTGTGAAATGAAGATGAAAAGAGTTGTGATAAGAAAAGATTTGTAATTATTTTTTAACATATATGTCAGAGATTGTATCAATTTTGCGTTAATTGATAAGGATGCAGTTAATTCGTTTTAGAGTTTTTTTTTAAACGTGTGATCTTTCAGTAATTTTTCAACAATATGTCAATTGTGATTTTTTGTTTACCATCAGAGTCATTATATTCGAATATATTGCCTACATCCTAATCCCTAAAAGTGCTGAATATTCATTTTTCTCTAGTACAATAAGCGTTTAACTCATCATACGGAATATACGATTCTTTATTCTAGGAAAAAGAGTCTTTCATTTTCATACTTATTATTATTGCTGCATTATGTTGTGACGGAATAAACGCCGATTCTTTTACAACGGATGAAATTATCCCCAATCTGACCTCAGCTGAGTGCGGCATCTGTCGATCAACGAACAAATAACAAACACTCCAATAGCCAGCTGACCAATCTATTAAGCAGTCAGGTTAAACATCTATCGTTTTGCATTTTTTTACAGACATAGTATCGTTGCCAGCCAAAATATTTTTTCAACTGAGAGGGTCACCAAGACAGAAGTGACTACATAATATGTACAATTGTACAGCTTTAGCACTACGAACTTATTCGACCTATTTGAATTAGCTTTCTAAACATTAATGTTTTCTTGTCAATAACCATAATATATTTTTTTCGACAGAAAAAAGCCGATTCTACAGGAACTGAACCAAAACATCGAATCACATACAGCGGTAAATATAGGGTTTGCATTTATTGATCTGTACCGCAGTTTGTTGAACTTAACTAAATCTGTGAGTGCATGTGATGATACGGAGCCCGTAAAATACCAGGGATGCACATATTTCTTATTTCGTTATAACGAAATATATTTCAATTAAACGAAATAATATTCCGTTTTTTCGAAATATTATTTCGTTTAATCGAAATACTCTTTCTTTTTGACGAAATCCTATTTCGTTATTTCGAAATAGTATTTCGTTCTTTCGAAATATTATTTCGTTTAAAAGAAATATTAATTCGAAATAGCGAAATATTATTTTGAAAGAACGAAATAATATATCGAAATAACGAAATAATATTTCATTTTTGGAATTAATATTTCGTATTTCGATTAGCTTATGTCGAAGAGGATGAGTAGATACACACATATATTGCTATCTAGACTATACGTAAGTTTCATATTTTTTTCATTCCTATTTTTCCAATATTTAATCGCATGTGTCAACAAATACAATTTTTAGGCAATAAGTTAACTTAAATAGGCTAAAGATTGTTATTTTCTTCCTGTTCCATGTTGCTGAAAAATGTTAAAGCTTCTGTGTGGGTTAGGAGACAGAGACAAGCATTCTATTGTTACGACTCTAGGGGTAATGTAACAGAATAAAAGACACAAACAAGCTTTCAAGATTAAAATGCAAAACTTTAATTTCCTAAAATATTAAAAGAATTAAAATAATTCAACAAACAATCAAAGTGAAAGAATTAAAATAACTTACAGTATAGAATATCCTAAAAAAGTCCTAAAATGTTTTAAAGTTCACTTCCTGATGTTAATCCGAGTAATCCGGATGAAGTATTCCGAATGAAAATAACCTGTACTGTGCTGAAGCTGACAAGTTCTGATAAAATCCAAAATAATTCTTGCAAGTCTTGAATCTCACAAGTTTTAGAATAATGTCCGATAATTCCACGGAGCTGTATAGTAATTCAGATGAATTACTAATTAAATAAATTCCACACTGAACTGAATAATTTCAATAACCTCTCTTCGTTCAAGCAATTGTAAAGAATGACTTATCACTGGATTATCTGCTATTTATACACCACTAGTGCGCAGAATCAATAAATCCACAACGCAGTTCCTGTCAGCATTAGAAGCCTTTAGAATGTATTTACTTCAAGTAAACACAATTTAATTCTCAAGAATGCTATTTTATACTGGAATTAACAGTCAACAAGTTGTTATTCATAATGAAACAAAAGGACACTGAATCTAGGTTATCTGCGCGAGACAAAATCACGTGATATTTCCAGCGTGTGACCTTACAATGTTAATCTCCAAAGTACACAGATAAAAGCTCCTTTCGCGCGCAATTGATCATGTGACCACTTATTGATCGAGCAGTAGTCGTATGTATACTGATATGCTAACCTTTGTTTAGACAAAAAAAAACAGAGATCATAAATTAGTAAATTAAATTATTATAAAAAAGTAAAGGAGGCTTGATTCCGTAACACTATACAGGACCTTAAGGTTAGCCCCTTCCCCACTTCCATCTAAATTTTCATAGTATTTTACCTCACCTTAGTGTAACGGGGGCTTAGATGGGGGTGGGGGTGGGGGGTGGAGGTTGTCAACTGACATAAAAACTGTTTTCTGTGGCTACGTAGGGGCGCCACTAAAGAACATTGCCTCCGGGCACCTCGAACCCCCGCGCCGCCATGAACGAGATCTACAAGATACAGAAACTGTATATATCCGTTTAATAGACACACAAATAAGTAAAACGAGAAGTGCAAAGAATCCAATATAGTTCAGGGAGGATAGTTATATGTAACTTAAATTTGAAATATATGGCGCGGCAAAATATGCAATGTACGTGGCGACTATCGCCCTTTACAGTTTTGGTCTCTTCACGTGGAGATAGATTTAGCAAAAAAAGTGTTGTCCCAGCGTCTGATCTTGGATGTTGAATCTACTAAGCTGAGCTATATATAGGCTTAGACCTACAATGTAAAACGTCGACATCATGCATATCAGGGTTGATGTCTAACATGGTAAGGCTAGATGTAGCATTATATATATAGCTGTTGTTGTTGTAGTCTACTGTAAAAGTCATACGGGGCATGTATGTGTTCAGTACCGACTATTTCAGTAACGGGTGTCGTTTTATAGAATTTAATTATACATACCTTTAAATGGCGATTATTCACTTTATTTGGGTCCTCATACATCCATATTCTTTTTGAAGGTCATTATTTACACACCCCGAGAAACA
This sequence comes from Margaritifera margaritifera, assembly GCA_029931535.1. Classification (NCBI taxonomy): domain Eukaryota; kingdom Metazoa; phylum Mollusca; class Bivalvia; order Unionida; family Margaritiferidae; genus Margaritifera; species Margaritifera margaritifera. The sequence goes on along the minus strand of JAQPZY010001525.1, from coordinate 3,486,599 downwards.
CATGCAGCAAAACTCAATGTTAAAGTACGTGGACAGTTTTGGATGAGGTCAACCTAAAGGTGTTTTCCAGTAAAAACCGGATTGAATGTCGCGCGCTGTGATGTCACAATGAAAGCTACGCATGTTGAAAAACAATTTCGTACTACCCTATATTGTGACGATTAGACTCGACGTGATCTTTTCTTAACCCAGTTTTGTACCTGGCCACCATTGTAAAAATGCATAGCGATCAATACTTTTCGTCTGGAAAGTTTCTTGATGACAGTTAAGATGCAGATATTGGTATTAACTTTTAGAACAGCAACTAATATTTAATTTAAGACGAATAAATGCGCATACATGACCACGTTGACATACACTTTTGTAAAGCCCTGCAAACTCCCTATATCGTGGGTTTATACTCTTGAACGCTTGGCAATGTTATAAGCCAGACTCCATTTGAAACGGATAATTTTACAGTGTGGGTGCCTCCCCTCTTGTTTCTTTGTCTATCTTTATCTGAAAATAATTAGTCGTTAATATTATGTCTTCATTCACATGTTTTGAGTAAATTCGAATCCGCTACTAAACAGTTGCCTAGTGCATGTTTATCTCAGAAATGTATACTACCTACAGGCCTTTGAATCGCTATCACTGTTGTAAGAAAAATGTAAAACAAATCTGAACAAAAAAACAATGTTTGCGTTGTTTCTCAGATATTCAAGTTTGGTCCAATTTCGGTTATTTGTCACACCACTATGAATAGTACATAGCAAGTTTATGAAGCTAGTCAGTATATTTTAGCATTGTAAATTTTAAGACTTTCACATAAACATGGGGGTATTGGATGAATGATTTCCAGCATGCGTCCCCTCATGAAACCATGAATGGATATTACTAGCATGGTGAACCATTGCCTTGTGGAAGGAAATTATAAGGATAGACATGATGGTTTCATAATAATTGTCTTTAGTAGATTTATCTAACTTTTTTGGCAAAAGTTTGTTCAGTTTTCAAAAAGTCCCATAGACATATATGGTAATTGATATTTTTACAGATGATATAGAAATTAAACAGCGTGTTGGATTGAATTATCATGAGCTAAAACTTAGCAATTCAAATGGTAAATGTCTTTGAAAAGTCAAGTTAACAGATGTAAAGTTCATTAGAGAAACAACACATTAGCTCTTTATGAAAATTGAGCATAGGTCCATATTTTCCTGCATCTCTTCAAAATTGAACTTTAAGTATCAAAGAAACATTCATTTGTTTAAAATTGTTTCATTTTCTTTCAAAATAAGAACAAATGTGTGCATATTTCACCTATGAATATAAGATGACAAACATTGTAAAAAGTATAAATTAATATAGAAGTCAGTGGGTATTCTGTTCAATTGTGTACGGGGAAACTAGTCTTATAACCTGCGTTCTTAAACGACACATTGTCTCATGAAGACATTTATTTTTGTAAAATAATAATGTCATAACAATTCCTGTGTTGTTATAGAATAAAACACTTTGATAGAACAGCTAATAAACTCACTTTTTACCTGACACTGCTATTTTTGTGATTACACTACGATTTCTAATAAGGGGAAAGTACTCTGTATGCGTTATTCACCAGATTTTTAAAAGCTATATTTTATAAATACATTTATATTGTAAATTTAATAATGTCAAAAACAATTTAGAGCGATAATTTAAAACTGAATGGTAATCAGTAAATTGGTTGTATATTCTAAATATCAATGCTAAATCAACATTTACAAAATTAATTAAACTGTTTTTACCAACAATTCAGCGCCAGTCTTCATGTAGGAAGCATATATAAATGCACAAGTATCTTATAAATATTCACGCATTATTTTCGGAATCTAATGATTGCTGCTCACAAGGATGTAACACGAGACCACGGAAACGATGGTTAAAACAACACATCTGGGGGAACACAATTCGAGTGTAATTTAGAGTTATGTTCCTTTGTTTTATCATCCCTATAATGTCAGGTCGTTCATCCTTGTGTACACGATCTCTTCCCCAAAATGATAATTCATTTTTCTGTACCTTAATTTGCGTACTTTGGAAATTCTTTTTGTTTTCATCTATGAAAAATTACAATAAATGCGGTATTGTTTATCGGCTTACATCAGTTTGGTATTTAGATGTGTCACTATACCTCTCAGTGAAAATGAGGTCATTGTGATCTGTATTTCATGGTCCATTGACAAGGGTTAAACTTTGCGTTTGGCTCATTTTCTCAGGCACTTTTGCCTATTGAATCGCATAACTTACTGTGTAGTTGTGTCATGATGAATAAGTACTACATCCATATGTGAAAAGTAGCTCACTGTAACCTATATTTCATGATTCATTGGTATGTGCTTACCTCGCATTAAATACAGTTCATAGCTCACCTGACCATGAGGCCAGGTGAGTTTACGATATGGTCCTGCGTCTTCTATCCATCAACAATTGCTTGTTAGACCAATACTAAAATATGTCTGGTTCTGGTTACATTTGAAACAAATTAGATAGGTAGGTCGGTACAAACCTTTTTTGTTGTTGGTCCTGGCGGATTTAAATGAAGCATAAACTAGAAAATAAGCGTCATTCGCATCCTGAATTTAACTTCGATCCTAGTTACATCCCTTTGTTAATTTTTTTTACACACAATTTTTTTTTCCAAAAAATTTTTTCTCCAAAAAATAATGTTGGGTAGGCAGAAAAAAGAGGGTCGGTTGGTTAACTAGAACCATACATACTTTTTTATTTGGCTTTACTAATCTAGAGTCCAACTCAAAGAAGTAGGATCAGGATACACCTTCTTCTGGAGTGGCCGAAGTAAATAAGAGCGACGTGTTGGATTTGCCATCAAATCACAGCTAGTCAGAAGCTCGCAAACCTCTCTAAGGCCATGAAGTACAGACTCATGCAAATGAGACTACACTGTCTGGAAAAGACATCCAACTATCATCAGCGCCTAATACTGCCTTGAACAACAAGATAATTGCTAACACGAATACCCTGTCAGAATTGCAGAAGAAGAAGAATTTAAAAGATATAACCAAAGTTACTGAGGTCAACAGCAAAACAATAAATGTATATAAAAGGGTTAGGGTTAAGTAATGAAAACAACTTGCAATTATTCAATTGCAGGTTTGAGTGGCAAGATCGAAACGATAAAAGATATTACATTTACTGAATTTTGCAAGTTACATACTAACGTTGAACAATATCAAAGAGATACAAAATAATATATTGATCGAGAAGTGGTTAATAATATCGGTTTTACAGGGTAGTAATTATGAAATAGACACGAGGATTAAACGAATGAGAAAAGATGTCACGGCTTTCGTACAAGATATTACAACGGATACAGATGAATTAAGAACTGAAGTCGATAAGAAGACTCGCGGATTAAGTAGTAAAACCGAATTATTATAACCTAAGTGAACACAACCGACATGAAAAACTGAATTGAACAAAGAAATAGGCATGGAGAGTCTTTCATTTTGTGTTAGTATGGATGAATTACCCAGAATGTTATCAACGATTACATAGCTTGCTTCTTCGAAGCTTTCAATAGTCTAAGCAGACACTGCAAACATTAATTATCATGCAGGAAATAATTCAGACTAAAGTGATCTGGACAACGATGTTGACCCCTTTTCTAAATTCTCCTACTTTTAGGCAGCATTTTTTTATCTTTGCATTTTTAGAAGATAACTTTTAATTGGTACTATATAGCTAGTATTGTGCTGATGTGCCGTTAAACCATATACATATGTAAAAATTGTCACTGTGCATAAAATATATAAAACAATAAAAAAAGAATGTTCGATTCTATGACATTATTATAGAGGTTCCACAATGGGCTGATATTTTATTTTCCTTCTTTTTTTTGGTAAATCATTGTTGGTAAAATCTGTTTTTCAGAAGCTGTCATCATTGTCGACATCTAGAAGCGACGTTATACTGGGTAAATGTCACTTTGAGTAACCTTGGAGTGACATATAGTATTAGAAGTATTAGTTCAGTCATTAGTAATTACCTTGGTTAGCCACTATAGCCGGGGCCTCAAATGAAAAGCATACAGTACACGCACCTAATTCCTATACTCATGTATAACACACAGCTAACCAGATGAAGTTATGTTATCATAATATAAAATGTATAGTCATTTATATACAAATATTATCAAAGATAAAACTATTTGTTCCTAATTCCAACTCTGCTGGTCACAAAGGGCCTTCTGTTTAGGCTAACATGAACAATTTCATGCGGTCATGAGACTAAACAAAAATGCTTCACCTTTGTTAGTAAAGTATGCAATGTAGCTCACAGTCACATTGTTTGGTTGTAATAGTGTATTACTAACAAAGATGCATCCAAATAAAATGTTTCATGATTTGAACATAAACATCACCCAATAAATTAACTTTAAGCACAATATTTCACCAATGTAACTGAAATATGAAATATAGGTCATTTCGACCTCTTTTTTAAACAAGAGTGAAGTACGTATCAAGATGCATCACCTTATCAAGTTTCGTAATTCTAGATGATGTAACATGCATACAGCATGACTAAAACTCGTACAGTACTGTGCTAAAGCTAAACACACAAATTTAACCAAAGCCAATAAAAAATTAAATGTACGTCACAATGAGCTTCTTTTGTTCTAAGGGTGTAATTCTAACAGTGGTGCACATCATCTTCATTTTCATGATCCTAACTTTAACAGTGCCTGAGCAATGAACACCGAATACAAAATCTAACCCAAGTCTGTGAAGCGCAAACTCCTGGATATAATGACCTACTTGTGCAACGAGTGAGTAGTGCTCATCAAGATGCATCCCATTACTATTTCTCGTGATTTTAAATAGAATATTATGTGCACAGCATGCAAAAACCATGTGGTCATGAGATCGATGAACAAACTTAGCCTAAGTCAGTAAACACAAATAAAAGTCACAGTGACCTTTTGGATGATTGTGGCCCTAATATCGATGAATACAATCATCTAGTTTAATGAGTCAAGCAAGAACATTTAAAACACAAAATTAAACAAACGTTGATGGGTGATATACGGATCAGAGTGACCTATTTTTCTGTGTATAATGATAATGTATACACGATACAAAAAAGCCATGTGGTCATAAGCTATATGCAAACATGTAATCTAAATCAATAAAATGTGAAATGTCGGTTACAATGATTTTCTTTTGATGGAAGTATTTGGTACTAATAGGGATGCATGAAATCATCTAGTTTAATGAGTTTAGCTTGAACAGTGCTTGAGAAATAAACAAAAAAGACAAAATTGAAAACAAGTTAGTGAAGCCTGAAAACATGGGTCACAGTAACATACATTTGTAATGAACGTGTAGTACTGATTAGGGTGAATCTTCTCACCAAGTTTCATGATTTTAGGTATAACAATATGTACACAGATTGCCAAAAGCCTACTTGATCATAAGCTAAACAGAAAACCGTAACCTAAGCCTGTTAAATGTAAACTGTAGATCACAGTGACCCTCTTTTGTTGAAGGGTGTGTTCGTACTAGAGATGCATACAGTTATCTAGTTTGATGATTCTAGCATGAATACATATTGAGAAGAAAAAAATTAAAGCACAATTTAATCAAAGACAGTACAGAGTAAAATATGGATCAGAATTACCTACTTTTGCGACGAGGGCGGAATATTCCTCAAGATGCATTCTCTCACCAAGTTGAATGATTCCAAGAATAACAGTATGCATGCAGGGTGTAAATTCAAATCCTCATAGCTTGAACATTTATAACCATATTAAAGAAATTCTCCGTATACTCTAAACCTTAACATCAATTCACATGGGGTTAATGTCAGCATTAAATACTCTAATTGCATGTGATGTGATAGGCTAATGTTAGTAGGCGTGGTCTTTATCTGTTTCGTCGATACGAAAATTGACCTTTCCCATGCTTAATACCTACGAATTACCTATGGATATATAAAGTAACTCTGAGGCAAAATATTTTAAAACATAACGCTTTGGTTACAATAAAATTCTACGATAAGATTCTATTGGGTAATAAATTTGTAAATTGTTAGGTTGTTTGGTGTATTTTTAAAGATTTCGTATGCAAATACGCATGGCCGGGCTTGGAGCTAATTTCGGAAAGGTCCATAGCAACCTGTTGTGCAATGAGGAGTACTTGCCGGCTTTTACGAAGGAGTAAGGAAGGCTGAATGCCTAAACGCTGCTGTGAAATAATGTACTGACGGGGTGGTTAATAATGATAGCTGTGAAATAAGGTACTGACGGGGTGGTTAATAATGATAGCTGTGAAATAAGGTACTGACGGGCTGGTTAATAGTGATAGTGTAATTTGATAGCTAGATTCTGCTTAGCAAGTTTAATTTACCTTGGGTTTCTTGGAAAATTGTGTCCAAAAGCTCTTCCAGTGCCACGACAAGGACTGTGGAGTTGAAAGATGCTGACCATATAAAATAATAAGCATAGCAGACAAACTTTGCCTTTATACTTGATCAAAATTCAGCTTGACGGATAATCTTGACATCATCATCATCAGACAACTCATCAGATCCTATGTACTTATGTGTAGCCTCTATTCGTCTGTCACATTTTTAAATGACTCAGTCTGATCAGCGACATCCAAAACAAAAAGTTTGGTATGCGCTCTAAGTTAGATTCAAATGTTCTATATTTCGTCGATTTTGAAAGCCAAAATCAGAACAAAGCTTCTAAAACTGAATCGAACTGAAATTTTTTTCCGATTCGCCAACTGATCGATAAGGTTGAACTTTAGACGAATTTTTGTTTAGCTTGAATTTTGTTGCAAAAAGAGCAAGGTGTCATGTGCTGATATGCTATGATCTGAAGTAGAAGTCTTTGTTTCTGTTTCTCTAAAAGTTAAAAACAGATCCAGCCAAACGTCGTCCCGCATAATCAGGGAGAAAATGAATAAAAGTCAGATTATAACACGAAAAAGAAGATAAATAGCAATAAAAAATATTATTGTAATAGTTGTTAGTGGTGTCAACATCTTCATTATATTTACTATTGTTGTTGATAATATTGTCTAAAGATTGTTATAAATTTTTAAAGATTTGTATTGACTCTAATTACCACAATAAGAAAAGAATGTAAAACAAAATAACTTGCAAACTAACAATATATTTAGCTGCAATAATAAGAAATATTTCGAGTATTTTTTTTTTAATTGATCCAAATCAAAGACAGACAGTTAAACTCAAAAGCGTCCTTAACTTAAATTTAAAGCCAATTCGGTAAAAATGGAGGACAACAATTATATAAAACTCTAACGTAAAGTTCATGTGAGGGCACTATGCTTTGACAAACATAATTCCATCTATACATGCATGAATTTACATAAAATATATCACCTACACTTTTAAATATAACAGTACACATACTGTTAGATGATGAATAGCAAAGTCTGATAAGCAATAAATAAATAAATAAAGAAACAAATAAATAATGGAACACTCAGGCAGACTCGACAAATGAAATGAATACACCATGTAATCATGCAATCAGGCATAATTGTCAGCCTGAGATTATGTTAGACGTTCGAAAACTAAAGTAATATATTTAGTCAACTTCAATTTTCTTGTAAATTCTAAATCTCTCAAGTAAATGATCATATTCTTCAACAATATCTTCAAAATATACTTGACCATCTGAAACTCATCTTTAATTCATTCAAAAATAAATAAATAAATAAATAATTAAATAAATAAATAATGAACACGCAAGCAAACGGGCAAAATAAATTGAATAAACCCCGCACTCGTGCAATAAACATGGGATTATCAAATTAAATTCATTTTCACGCAAAATCATGAATTCGACATCTACCAACTTAAAAATCGTATTCATTGGTCGATAGTTTTCTCCTAAAAATCTTCAATATATTCGTGAGAATTATTAACATATCATGCAAAACATCACGAAATAAATAACGTGATGTTGAAGAAAGTAAGTATAGACGTAGGAAACAGACATACACTTTAAGTTTCCATTTAGTAGATCAAATATATTCTTTTTTTAATACATAAAGTTATATGTAACCAAGACAAAATTATTTATCAGATCAGCGTAAATGAGTGTGTTTGTCGCAGAATGAACTGAGATAGCCTCAAAATGATTCATCCCAAATATGACCAGCATCCATCTAGGGGTTTAGGAAATATACGCAAATGAAAAACCGTAACCGAAACCAGAACAAAATGTTGATGCCGACGTAGTCGGTAAAGTGACTGCTATGTCTCAATTTCTCACTAAGGTGGGCTAGATTAAATATGCTGTTTCAGAACAGTGTAGGGTCGCAAAAGAGACACGATGAACAGTTATAAAGTCAGACACAAATAACGCAAGGTGCCGTAAAATAGTTAACGTTATTATCATCACCCAAGATATCTTTACAAAACGTCACCACCACCATCGTCACGAATCCTTAGAACTTATTGATTGTTATCACCTCTCCAATATGATCCTGCCCATTGTGTTCAAATTATACGATGTCATCTAACTTTATTGTGTAGCCCCTAAACATCTACCACCACCACCCATCCAACCCTACTGCACACCCGCTAGCACCAACAACTGTAAGTTTTGTTCTTATGGACTTATATGTTGATGCTATTACTTGTAAATTTAATAACTTTTTGTCACAGTGTTCCACCTAGTCAGGTATCGAAAGGCGCGGGGCTTTGCCACAACTAATCGCGCCCCTATTTCTGGCCTTCAATTTGCCCGATCCCTATTTCGTTTGTTTGATAGCCGCCATGTCTTTTTTCCAATGATGTCCCTTTGCTGTTTGGCATGTTGTCTCTGTACCGTGTTATTCACAGTGCGCAGTCCGGAATGAGCTTTCCGTAAATGCCAATATGGCGCCCTAATAACCAAGGACTTCTCCAACATGAACGAAAAGAAACGTTTTCAGACAAAAAAAATGGCTTTATTGATCAGGCGGGGAATTAAAAGAGTGCTCTTCTTAATGTTAAATATACTTTATATGATAATAAGTGATATGTGTTTTTTGCTGATAACTTTTTCAAAGCTGCTGGCAATAGAAGAGATCGGCAATGAAATGGTTTCGTGTAAATTGCAAAGCAGCGAGAGACCCTGAAAAAATGTATATGGACAGTTTTATTAAAGTCAGATATGGGCGAGAAAAAAAACTGAAATATCTCAACATAATATTAATACTCATATCATAGCAATTTTAGACTTTTTAGGATTATTCAGGGGCCGGAGGGGATGTACACTGATACTTATTTATAATGCAATGCATGAAGTAGTCGAATCCTCTTATATCCAGCGGCAGCAAATGTAGATCTGTTCTACAATTTTGTTTTACAATTAAATTTTGTACAGTTAATGAAAGCCAGATGTATGATATATTTTTAATTGGTAAATTTGTATTGTTACGTATGTCTCCTCTCAGTACCATGACGCGAAATTAGGTGTCCTTTTACAAGAATTTCACGAACTCTCTGCACTTTTTTGGGACTAGATTAATCACGTAAGTCCAGTTGAAAAGATCGTGCAAGTTTATTGTTCCCGAGGAGAGAGCTTAAAATAACTTTAATTGGTGCCAACTACTACTACTACTATCTTTTCAATTCAGCACGCAGTTCCTCTGCTTAACATATATCCACACTACGATGGTTACAATGACAACACTACTGTGAAAAGCAACAGTATTACAACAACAAATATTACAGCTGTTACTACATACAGAAAGACGACTACAATATCAATGTCATTACACAATCAAGGAGAAGACAACGGAAGCGATATTGTTGTTATATGTCTACATATAACTGTTACTTACCTGGAATGCTGTGGTTGACCGCCTTAAATACAACAAGGGATTTGGGTTCACGTTTCAACACTGAACAGTGGGTGTTTTCAAGTCCAGGCTAACAACACATAATTGTACCAGTTCATTCACTAGAGCAGTTTCTAGATCCGACTTGTAACCTGGTGTCTTCATGAGTCAGTGGAGCAATTGAGATATTGTTCTCTACATGTTTCCTGAGAGGATTCAATGAGTCTGTATCTGTCCAAACCGGATACACTTGTAGGCTTTGTGAAAAGAACAAGCCTGTATATCCGAATCCTTTTGTAGGCTTTTATGGGTCAGCATATATATCAATTTATAAGCGGACAAGCATTTAAGAATTTATATAGCATGAATAAGAACATTAAACTAGAGGAAATATATGAAAACACGAACAGGAAAATTTAAACAGCCAGGCGGGCAGACAAGAATCCATGCATGTATACAGACAGACACCACTAATTCATTTCCGATTGAACTTAATATTATTATATTAAAGATAAAAATAATGTCGGCATTAGATTGGCATATAAACCACACATGCTTCCAATTATTAGAAATATATAATTTTTTCCGCCTGAAAAACAATTGTTCTGCGTTGTTTGTTTGTTTTTCTGTAAAACAGGAGAATGCCAGGTCTGCACCTAATAACAAATTTGTCTTAAAAAATTGATTTGTTACAAAAAGTCTGTGCATGAATTTGAACTGAAAGGCAAAATCAATATATATCTTTGGAGTCCTTCTTAGTCACGATTAGAGCTTTTTCCAGTTTTGATCACTTATCTGACACCCTAAATTGTCTGGACAAAGCCTCATGTTTCACATAAAGATAATTTATTGTATTAGTGGCCATCTCTTTATATATAAATTTTAGGTTCTTATTTACTAAAAGAAGATTTTGTTTCTAAATTTACATTCATAAGAGTGTTTCACTTGTCGATATAAAGTTTAATCTTTCTTTCCCATTGACCAGACATTGTTTTTAAAATAATTGAGAAATGTTCAATGTAAATATTAGTGTCAGCCTTTTGACTTAGTGCTTCAAAATTTAATAATGATCATTGACTATCAAATAGATGTTTGATACATGTTATTCTCTTTGATCACCATTTTGTATAGGAATGAAAGTTATTAATATTAACAACATTTAGAATATCCTGTGATAAGTATTCTTCCACAGATGAGGGCTCATTTGTCCATGTTGGTACGGCATTAATAACATCTTGCCAAAATTTATTATTAATACATTTACTAATCTATCTTAATTGTGTCTCCACTAATTTTAAGATCTGGATGCCCCCAAAGTTTCCTAAAATTAGTTTTTAAACATATTCTGCCAAAGTCCTATCTTCATTTGCAATAAGACGTTTAATCCAAGAGATCTTCATGTAATTAATAAAAGAATGAACATGAACCATGTCTATGCCACCATCTGTTGATGGGGATATAAGTGTATCTTTCAGTTTTACCACTCAAAATAAATTTTAAAAATATTTTTTTCAGTTCATTTTCTTTATATAATGGAGAATTAGGCAATATTGAGAGTAAATGAATCAATTTTGAAAAAATCAATGATTTTAACAAAGTTATTTTTTCTAATAAGGGAGAGATTTCTCATCATCCAACAACCCAGAAGTGTTATGGCTTCTTTTAACGTCTTTGCATAATTTAACTCTAACATATCATCTAAGTTCAAAGAAAACTCTATTCCTAAAAGTCCAAAGAAAGAAGTAGACCAAATTATTACAATGTTTGGGCATATTGTTTCTTCTGAAAATCTCTTCCTTCCAATCCAGATAGCATTAGATTTTGATACATTACAATTTAAACAGAGACTGATACAAGATCCCTAATAGTTCCGATGGTTGATCCGAAAGACTGTGGAGAGCCATCCAATAGTAAAATGGCATGATCAGCATACTAACTAATATTTCTGTTTGTTTTTTTTTGTTCAATGGAGAGAAGTTCTATTCCTTTGATAAACAAGTATGGAACTATTGGGTCTTCTTGACAACACCCTCTCAAGATTAAAGAACTGAGACAAGTAACCATTGTTGATGACGCTGCTTGTTGGATTTGCTGCAAAATACTCTGAACCACTGACAAATAGAATCACCAAAATACAAAGATTTCAGAGCATTTTCCACAAAGTCCAATTCGACAGAGCCAATGTTTTTTTTTTCAAAATCAATTAATAAGAGGATGGCAGACTGATTTGTTTCATCGAGGTAGTTCATAAAATCATTTAAAATTTGAGTGTCTTCACCAATAAATCTCCCTTTAATAAAACGTTTCTGAGTATCATTAATAATAGAGGGAAGTATCTTCTTAATCCATTTGCTATCGAAGCTGATGCTATTGTGTAATCCACGTTTAGTAATGACATTGTTTTCCAGTTTTGTATAAATGTTCTGTCTTTATCTTATTTTGAAATTCATGAAACTGAAAATCACACCAAGTTTTGTTTTCATATCCGAAATTTAGAGATCTATATATAAATTCAAAGTACAATCTTGTCAAACAAAAATCGATAAATGTTAGATTATATGTGACACAAAAGGAAATACATTCATAAATTTCATATCAGGTCCAGTGAGAAGAGTACGTACAAGAAATATGTGGCAAAGATCAGAGTCGAAATAAGAAAAGTGAATTTATTGCATAGCACGAATACGCAAAAACAAAACATTATTGACATTCACTGTAAATTTTAGATTTCAAGACCCCACAAACTGAATCCGATTCAGCAGATGTCTGAACAAATTTTTGGTTATTGAATCTTAACAATTTATAGTACTCATTTTTATACACATTGTGCATTTATTGCTTGGAATGACGAGAACTTTAGTGTCATGTTTCAAGCTCTAGATATCAATATGTTTTTCATTATTGTTATTAGCAGTCATACCTTCTGGACATTGTTAATGTATATTTGAAGGTTATAGAAACCATCAGGAATTGTAACAGCCCTTTTTTCGTTCTTGTATTTACTATAATGGTATATATTTATTTTTGAGTTCATCTGAAATAGTGTAATGTCAAGCAACAAAATATATTATCTGCAATGAATGGATAGTTTACAGTGTATGTTATCGATCTGATTTGGAAAAAAATATATTTCTTTTGCAAGCAATCCTTGCATGGTAATATTGTTCTCTATTTTTACAGGAGAAATTTAAGCAGCCAATAGTGAAGGCTTTCCTATTTGATTTATATCTTTTTGTTGTAACAGTTATAGATTTATTGTTTGCTGTAATCTCGAAAGTTTCTTTTTCTTTCAATCTTTTTCTCTCCTCAACAAAGTCGTGTTAGCTCTCTGTGTTCTTTCCTTTCTTCAACATTCAATTCTTCATTTTCTTCAACGTGTTGTATTCAGTAGCTAGCAAGTAAAACTCCTCGTGGGTTATTTCGTTTTTCACTTATTGCCCTATTCACCATATCGCCTGTACTTTTTAATATACTGATGGAAGATATCACTATCTCATCATGGTATAAAATGTTGATGTACATCAACTTTTCCATGAAAGCTTTAGACACAACCCCATCTAGAGGCGCCACCAAAAGCCCGAGGAATGATACATAATTTTGCTATTCCTGGGACTCCTAAACCAGAGGCTGCTACACCAATCCCACCGGAAACGAACACCATGCTAACCTTGACCTAGTTCAAAACTGTATACGTTACGCCCCTGTAACTTTTAAACTCTTTAACCAAATCATGCTTAATTTCAGTGATCATTTGCAGACTAAAAATAAATATCATTGTCTGTCGGCAGTGTAGGATACAAAAGCAGTAGATATTTTCTCTGCCATTTATGTGTAGGAAATAACTTAGATTTATTAGGCTTTCTTAGGTTTGTTTTTCAACATTGAAATGTATTTATCTTTAGGTCCCCTAGTACTCATCGTCTGCCTTACGCCTTTTAAATACCTAATTATTTTGTCTGATAGGATCCAGTGTCCAATAAAGAAGTCAACTGTAAACTGTATCAACGAAACTAGAATAATCAGATTTATGACTTCTTTAAAATCGCTGTTTGTTGGTAAACGTTAAGATCTTCTTCAAAAGGATCTTGCAATCGACTGTAAAAGCCGAGCTTAATGTTGCAGAGTAAACCATATAAATTATGTTGTTTGTCTCAATTGTAATTTTATTTATTTTGAACTGTCACAACATTTTTGGAATTGGATTCGGCTGTTCTTCTGGTACAGTACCTAATTTGACTGATTGTTCTTTGACATGTTTCGAAATAGACTCAACTTTGCTGTACTTTAAATTAAATGAATTATTCCATCATCCAACCAGCAATACACGTTGTTGGAACTTCTTTACATTTGATTTTCAAAATGATTTTCAGTCAACCTTGTTGTTTCTCCTCTAGACTTAACCTCTCTGCTTTTGGCTCTTTTAAATTAATTTGAACGTTTTCCTAGCTGTCTGCCAAGTTCAACTCTAAGAGGATCTTTTTGCTTTTGTGAATTTACCTATACAACATTAGATTCCACTTTGCTTGTATATTAGTTATCTTCCATTTTTTTGCAATGAATTTATAACGTGAACGCCGATACGACTTTTAGGTTACTTTGAAATTAATCTACACTATCTTGCAGGTACTCTTCTTCTTATTTTAATTTGTTTTTGTGATTTGAAATCTAAATTTCAAGTTATCCCAACTTAATTTTGGAGCGATAAAAATGTTATTTACAGCAATCTGTCAAGTAACTTTAAAACTTTTAGATACTTTTATTGGGGGATTTAATACTAAAATAGATCAAACTATTTTATAAGGGAGCTAATTCATGTTTATTGCCAAATGGAAATGTGTCAGTCTTTTCTAATGTAAAACGAGGTTGCAGACAAGGAGATCAAATTTTTCCATACCTATTTATTTTGTTTGTTGAGGTTCTTGGGAAAATGATAAGTAGCAATAAAGCAGTTCAAGGAATAGCCAATAATAATGCTGAAAATAAATTAAGTCAATATACTGATGATACTCAGATAGTTTTAGATGGTAGTGAAATATTTCTTAGAGCTACATTAGACGTGTTACAAATAATGTATAGACTGTCAGGACTAAAAATCAATGTAGACAAGACTAGGGCAATTTGGATTGGAACATTATCGAAATCAAATGTAAAATTGTGCAGGGAATTTAGTTTAGATTGGGATCATTTACCCTTTTAAAGTTAAGGCGTAATTTTTTCAAGTTTAATATATGATATTTGGTATTTAAATTCGCCTGAGATAATGAAGAAGATAGAAGTAACCCTTAATAGTTGGCAAAGGAGAAAAATTACTCTGCATGGAAAAATTGCTATAACTAGATCCTTAGCTTTATCCAAATTTATACACCCATTTCAATCTTTACCTGATCCGCGGCAATTTCTCATAGAAAAACTTGATAAATTGTTGTGGTTTTTTAAAAATGTATTTGGAATTCAGGGCCAGATCGTATTAGAAGACGCGATTGCTCAAGATTATAAACATGGAGGTGTGAAGATGATTAAAATTACAGATTTTATTAAAGCATTGAATATAATACGGTATAGAAACGCGATTAAACACGACGATAAATGGACAGCTTCATCATATATTGATTTTAAAACAACATTTACTTTTGAATCGCATATTAATCACTTATTGCTTCAAACTCTTACCAACAAGTTCTTGAAAAATGTATTAGAAGCATGGGAAGAATTTAATAAGAAGTTGAAATTGATAAAATTTGAAAAGTTTTATTTTCACTAATATGGTGTAATTCAAATATGTTAGGGTTATAAAAGATTTGTATTAAAGATTGGCATGAAAAGGGCATCCATCCTATCATCGATATAGTTACACGTGATGGTTCCTTCTGCTTCTATGATGAATTAAATAACGATATATGGATTGAAAACAACATTTTTAGATTATATGTCAGTGATAACAATAATTCGTCAAACTTGGAAAGATTTGATTGGAAATGAAAGGCGACAATTCAAGAATATAAGAAATATTTTGTAGTAAGTTATAATGTATATTTATCATATATTTTAATGAGTACGAAAGGATGCAGAATATTTATAACGTCATTAATGAAGAAAAAAAGTATATCGACAAATGGAATAGAGAGGTTGATATTATACATTCAGATAAAATAATTCACTATTTTTCTCTACTTGCTCACATTGATGATATGAAACTGAGGGATTTTCAATTTAAAACATTGCATGACATTTTGTGCACAAATTCATTTTTGTACTACATCAGAATACTGGAAAATGATAAATGTACTTTTTTTAAATTGGAGAAGGGGTCAATTGTACATTTATTATTTGAATGTAGAATAAAATCACATTAATGGATTAAGTTAGAACAGTGGATGAAACAAAACTTTAATAGTCATAAGAAATTTGACAAAACTATAATATTGGGAACTGATATTGCACACGCTATCTAATTTATTACAGTTATAATAAAACATTTTATATATCCCTTAAATTTTGAAGTTTTGATTCGGAATTTTAGTAGATATTTTAAGGCTGAAAAATATATTTCAGACATAAAGCAGTCCAGTAGAAAATCGTGAACAAATGGTCAGACATGTATACATATTTTGATACCTAGTTTATAAGACTCGTATTGCTTCAAGCTTGACATATTGTATATAATTCCGCTGTAATATGCAGTACCAAAAGGACTTCGATTTCACTAAGGTACTTGATATGTCACAAATTACTATTTGTATAAAACTTTACGCACACACATTGCACAAAGGCCTGTATTTAAAAATTTTACACAGATTGTACCGTTCAGCTTTTAATATATTTGTATGTGTCAGTTTGTTTGTCTATTTATATGTAAAATGGTTTTCTATCTGTTTATTCTAATTTCAAACAATAATCATAAATTGAATTTAAAACAATTTGAAACTGACATAAGCATGTCTCTCATAATTATATTGACAATAACCGTAGTAAATTTTGACTATAAGAGTTAGAATTTTACATGCATTAAAACAAAGCATCAAATCCGAAATAATGTTGAAAATGCTCTGCGTTCCATCTATTAACTTCTACCGTAGACGGTTAAATAGGATGCCATCGAAAACAGAAATACGGGAACATAATAGAAAAGGCGAAGCTTTCAAAACTACAAACGTTGTTAATGAGGAGATTTTTAATAACATGTTTTAGTTTCTTTTATCAACCCTAACCCTAACCCATTACTGAGGCATGCAGTATTGAAAATATCATTCTGATCATTTAAACACTTATTTAGCCAAAATTCAGACTATGAACCGTGCTCTCTAGAGTCTATAAAAAAAAAAATAGCATAAAAAGGCATCTTATGACCAAATGATATTCCGTTTCTCTCAGAGACCGTCAATTTTACAAGTCAGTCCAAGCACTAAATTCGAAAAAAATACAACTAAAGAAGGCGGGTTTTGGTATAAAAGCAAGTGCCTCGGATCCAAGAAGCCACGATAACGAAGAAGCCTTATTTTCCGCTGACGAAATGGGCTCTCACACCCCAGCCGCTTTGCAATTTTGCTTTTTTTTTTTTTTTTTTTTTTTTTTTGAGAATTTTTTTTTATTTATTATGACAGTATATACAAATATGTAATCTATAGCTGGTAATAAGAATGGCAATAAATGTACTTACTTTTCTGCATCTTGAATTTCTTCAAAATGTACTTTCTGATCCACGGCGCGAAATTTCACTGCAATCTAGACTACATTTCCAACAGAAATCACATTCCAAAGAAGAATTTACTGCACTCCAAAACTAAATGAATTTGATATTTAGTCCTGCATCTTCTTGAGAATTTCACTTAAAAGAATTTCATATTTTGTCCACCTTATGATTCCAAACTATCAATGACAGGACAGTAACACATGTGTAAGCTAGCTTGCTGTCGAGGCCAGTCCCTCTAGCTACATGTATATCGTACGTAATAGAACCAGCTAAAAGTTAAAAGAGCAGAATTTAGTTGAATCGACAGAAAAACAAAATCCCTTCATTCCAGATCAACTGAAAAAGTTGTTCCAAGGCGCAGTCATTCACAATATGACTCAAAATTTCAATTTTAAGTAGACCAAAATGAGATTTCTTTTTGAAACAAATCACTGAGCGCGTAGTACTCTACCAAGTTCAAAGGTCACTGGGCGGTGCCATGTGCGCATGAATACTGTTACTGTGTATTGGTTTAACATCGGTTGTGTATTTACTTTAGAATATAGCAGAAATTCAGTTACTTTGTTTCTTGTAGTGTATTCTTTTTTTTTATTCAGTCTTAGGTAGAAAAGCAAAATGAGTATATAATAAAAAGGTTACTGCATTTGTATGGGAAAATATGAACTCGTTTTTTCTGAGCTATACTGCACTCCTGACGTCGTGCAGTATAACTCAGAAAACTCGTTCATATTTTCCCATACAAATGCAGTAACCTATAAATACAAATGCAGTAACCTATAAATATCAGCTGACGGGATATGAAAGCTTGTTGTTGAAGGGAGGTGACCATTATGGAAGGTTGCATTGTACTACATACTACTTGTATCCTTGTAGAGTTTGAGGCGGAGCTGCATTCTAGGAGCTCTAACAGAACCCATTTGTTTTGGTCAAATATTCGTGAAAATTAAATTAATTTCGTTTATAAGCAGGATTGAGCAAAGATTAACATTCCAGTAGGTTAATATACCTAAATTTAATTAATATGTGTTCTTATCATAAACAAAGGACTTTGTACACCCTTTATTTACTTATTATTTAAGTTTATTTTCTTCGGTACAGGAGTGTTTCCAGATGCGTTAGCTTCTTCACAAACTAAAGCTGGTTTGTCCAAGAATGAAAAATAATATTCAGTAATGCAGATATTCTTGTCGGTAGCCTCATAGGATTAATATATGTATATACATATTCGACCAGCAATATTTCGTTAAAACGATTAATTTCAGAAAATAGGTAAAAATTTGCGAGTTTCCCCTGGGTCACAATGTATGTTTGGGCTTCTTTAGTTCTAGTAAAAAGAGCTTCAAAAGGAAAACTTTTTTTTTTTTTTTCGGTGGGGGCCATAATACTCAGATGATTCAAAATCAAAATACTCTTGCCATCAGATTATCTGAATTTCTGGATCTTTTATCTTGATTTTTAATTGTACTCATCAAGAAAACCTTGCACAAATACATAATTTCCGAGTTTAATACAAAATAGGACGATGCCCTGTATAGTATTATTTCTTCATGTATAATCTCACGACTCAGAGAACTGCAATCCCGTACAGTATTAGGAATAAACGTAAATACTGACACGCTTGATCCAGCATATAATACTTTAAATCACTGGCGTAACGTTGAAATTTTGCCACCCCACTACCGTAATAAAATGTGGGATTTTGGGTTTCCTTCTTGAATTCCACACCCACCTTCCGCATTGCAGGGGCCGCGAGGACGGTAGTTACGCCCCTGCTTGAAATGTTTGCAGTGCATCAATTATATAGCTATTGTAGGTTCATGGAAGGTTTTTGGCAGCTATATCTGCTTTGCCTCCGATCTCTGTATAAAATATAATGATTCTGCATGATTTCACAGATTTTCAATAACGATCTTTTAGGCTTTTGTTTTTAAATCCCTGCTTCAAATCTATAATTAGTTATAATTCTGCAGATTTGTTGCTGCTGCTGCCGTCGTCGTCGGTTTTGTTCTTGTTTTTATTTTTGAATCATCTACCATGCTCGTCTTAAGAAAGAAATATTTCTGAAACTGACTTTTGAAATATAATGGTGTAAATTTTTCGTACCATTAAATAATCATTAGCAAACAATGAATTTATATTTGGTAAATATGTATGATCTTTCTATGTGTATAAATAACAGAAAGCACAAAAATTAAAATATTTAAAATCGAATATCATGTATACAGAGATGCTGCCAGAAATTTTCTTGGGGGGGGGGGGGGGCCCACACCTACCTCCAGAAGGAGGAATCATTGAGGGGTAATCAATGCCGAATGGCAGATGATGGGTTACAACATTCAGATTGAAGAAAAGCATTTAATGACTTTGTATCACTTCTTTGACAATAAACATGTAAGGTATCTACATACCTGATTGTTGCTCAGCTGGTAAATATTCTTCTGTTTCTTATCACTCTACTTCAAAAATTCTTTGCAAATTGCAAATTGAAGTTCATTTATTGGACCCCTTATGTCTATCTAGTCATCAGTTTATTTACTGTTTCAGATCTTAGCCCACAGGCCTTTAAAACTCTACCGCTGTACTAAGAAAATGTCAAAATATCCTAGAAAGAAAAACTAAATTATATATATATATATATATATATATGCATGCCCTGGGTGGCCGAATGGTCTACGGCGCTCGCCTTTACAGATCACTCACATTTCATCTCTGTCCGTGTCACCCGGTCATTGAAACATGTAGGAGTCGAGCATTTTTCTTGGCTTTTATATTTAGTGTTTGTTTTGTGGAAGTAAATTGTTTCTTCCCATGACAAAGATCTTGTTTAGCTCGAAACGTAGGGAAACTGATTTGTATTTGCGTCGTTATCAATTTTTGTGTCATTATATATATATATAGAGATATATTTAAGAGTTGAAGTTAGAATAGAAGTTACGGTTCAACAATTTGCATCAACACTAATCCCACTTAATAAGTTAATTCAGTCATGATTTTCAAATAAAGCTATAATAGCATCTTTATCCGCATTCATCAATTTCCAAAAGCAAATATTGTACAGTGGTCACTGTGAATGGGTGGTTTCACTGAGAAAGTAGTAACAAGAGATAGGTTACTTGTTGTCAATAGATCAAGGCTCTGTAACGACATTAGCAAAACCAAATCTGGTTAGAAATACCTTTTAAATGGCTGGAGTCTGATGCATTTAGCATATCATGGTTTGAGTCACAATTTATAATAAAATTGTCTTGTAAATCATGTACATTTTCAGTATTATATACCAAAGTTTTCCAGTAGTTTGTTTTAGAAATGGATAGTTTCTTTTGAATAGACCAATGAAACATCCGTGCTGCGGTGAGTTAATTGTAATAATTTCCAGGTTAATATGTTCAACATGAGTCTTCTTTTAACGCAAATGTTGTCTCTTACATGAAGTAATAGTTTAATAGTTCTCCGCCATGGCAAGTTTTGTCTTTTACATGTAATAGTTCTCCGCCATGGCAAGTTTTGTCTTTTACATGTAATAGTTCTCCGCCATGGCAGGTTTTGTCTTTTACATGAAGTAATAGTTCTCCACCTTGGCAAGTGTTGTCTTTACGAATAGTTTGTTGAAAACTGGGTATACTGATATTGTCAGACACTGTAATATCAAGTTTTTATTCCCATATACAGATAATGATATTTAAGTCAAGCTCTGCACTAATTCCATCCAGTTTATGTGTAACTTCATTAATATTTACATGTGCAAGTTTAATGTTTGACTGATAATAAAATTACTTTTAGTAGGGCTATTGAATATTTTAGTTTTTCTCAGAGTTATCCTGACACCATTATTGACTGCCTTAGTCTCGACTTAAACGGAGATTAAGCATAGTGAAAGATATATTATTAGGGAAGGATACAAGACAAGGGTAGTAGTAGTATTTTCCTGATAAAAAAGTGAGATACTAAAAAAGGTACATTATGCAATTGAATTAGTAAAGCAGCTTGAATCATGGCCCTGTTAAATTGATGTGAAGGGCAGCAATGGAGCAATTTACCTTAAGAACAGAAGTAAAACAGAAATGTGGGAAACTACAAAGAATCCCCCCCCCCCCCATACAGAAACCTCATGAACATGCATGTTGATACTGCATGTCATAACTAGGAGTGGGGCAAAATTGTTGCAATTTCTTTTTAAGTATTATTGAGTAGTATATACTTCTAAAACAATGGCGTAGCAACCGCCCAAGAAACCTCACCACTATGGGTGGAGTGGAGAATTTCTTGCTGCAGCACTGTTCGAAAAGTGTACAATAATTAGCGATTATAAACCTATTATGATATTATTATGATCTCATGATATAACTGAAAACTTCATATCTATATAGTTCAAGAAATACAGAAAGGTGATGAAGGATTATTTCTTAACAAGTATTGTGCACATCGCATATGTCGGTATCAGTTTGGATAAGACAGTCTTTCCCATTATGAAGTTGTTAATCCAAGTATTACTTTTAGTGTCTGTTAATTGTACTCTTCTGCGTTATATTTATTTGCTAATAACTGTACTCTTTTCAGTACATTTTATATCAAATGTACACTTCAAAAAATAGCACACTCCCGCTTGGAACTTCACTTGAGTATGCAAGCAGGAGGATAAAGAGATACAATTTTAATAAAACAACTTTACTGACACAACTTACGCAATGTCAGAAAAGGGAAATTCAGTCAAATACAAGCTGCCTAAAAACATAAGCCTACATTCCATAAAAAGTAAAGAAATTTCCATTACAAAAAGGAAAAATATTTCTCAGGAGTAATAAATAATAGTTTCACCGAAAAAGGGTGGTAAAACTAAGCTGAATGAAATAATTTCACTCCTGAAAGTGTAATGGATCTATTAGATATATATTAGATTAAAGAATAATTTTGTTTTACATGATCTTACGAAAACAGTTTCAATTGAAAAGAGCGGTTCACATATTGTCTACCAAGTCACTTGTACATTTAATAAATCCATACTCGGTAGAGCGTCAGCTTTTTTCTCTCCGTCTATCTTTCTATCCATCCAATGTAGAATCACCATGAAGGTCCAACAAATAATTTCCACTTAAGTTAAGGTAAAATTTATTTATAGTCGGCGTGATTTAAAACAACAATTCAACATACGCTCCAATGAGCATTCTACCGACAGGCCAAACAAATCAATAAAGACATTAAATCAAGCATGATTTGCAAGACATACCAACACATCATAATACATAGATACAATGAGACAAAAGACAAAAAATACAGCGCATTAATTTAAAATATAAGCAAGCAGTGTATTTTAAAAAGGCAGTAATTAAAGTGAATTTAGTATTTAGGTAACTAAAAAACTACAGGTCATGACCTGAAGGATCCAACAACAACAAAAAACAATAAAAAAAGTCAACGCAACTTATAATTATAGATTAAAATTGATATTTAAATTTAGTTAAAAGCAAAAGCACCCATTTAGGACTATAAACATGCTGGGATGCAGATTTAACTTAAAAAGAAAGGAGATAACAGTAGGGTACTTGATGGTACATAAGACAAGGACAGTAAATCTTGATGGTACATAAGACAAGGACAGTAAATCTTGATGGTACATAAGACAAAGACAGTACATCTTGATGATACATAAGACAAGGACAGTAAATCTTGATGGTACATAAGACAAGGACAGTAAATCTTGATGGTACACAAGTCAAGGACAGTAAATCTTCGATTGTACATAAGACAAGGACAGTAAATCTTGATGGTACATAAGTCAAGGACAGTAAATCTTGACTGTATAAAAGACAAGGACAGTAAATCCTGATGGTACATAAGACAAAGGACAGTCAATCTTGATGGTACATAAGACAAGGACACTAAAACTTGATGGTACATAAGACAAGGACACTAAAACTTGATGGTACATAAGACAAGGACACTAAAACTTGATGGTACATAAGACAAGGACACTAAAACAAAAAGGTAACATATATATTAGTTATCATCATCATAGCTGAATAGTTGGGAGGGTGGTATTATTTGCAGATATTACATTTACAGTCCTTACCATTCCAGGATAAAATTACTGCTCTAAATGAATTAAAATCTGATTGGTCTTTAAAGTGATTAGGTAACTAATTTCATAAAATTGCAGCTGCATATCTGAAAGATTCTTGCTAGATGTTGAGGTTTTAATCCTTGAGACACATACAATATTTGAATATCTAAAATTGTATTTATTTTGTTCAAAACATATCAAATCATCCAAATATTTGGGAGCATACTTATTCAGAATTTTAAACGTCTCTAGAGCCATGGACCTGATTCTGCGCACCTTCAGGGTTGGCATTTTTGTCTTAAGTATGAGTTTATGATGACTGCATGTGTAATCATCATACACAATCAGAATGTTAGACTCTGTTACAAGCGTGTCAATCAGAGTGTCAAAGTCCGGTGAGAAAAAGGTCATAGTTTTATCATCAGCATATTTATATAAAAGCCATATTTAATAAAATATAAAATATCATTGATAAAAACGTTAATGAGTAATGATCCGAGGATTGACCCCTGATGAACTCCTTTTTTAATTTCAGTCCAGTTACTCAATCCTGCATCTTAATTTGCTGCTTTATATTTGACAGATAGCTCAGTATTAGAGCTACTGAGCCATCTGACATACCATAAGGCCTTCACTTGCAAATGAGAATGTCATGAGGGAGACAGTCAATAACATTAGATAAATCCTTCAGAACTGCAGCTACATATTTGTTTTTGTCAAGAGCCTTCGTCCAGTCTCCAAGTAAACGTAACAGAGTGGTCTGGCATCTATGAACTTTACGAAAGCACCCAAATATTTGTTAAAACCGTTCTAACAAAATTATGCTGACTGGGTCTCAATCGATTTCTCAAACAGTGTGGATAGGATGGGAAAAATGCTGACATGTCTATAATTACTTTTATCAAGAGGACTGCTCTTTTTGAAAATCTGAACAACTTGAGCTTCCTTCAGACGATCAGGAAAAAAATAGTTGACTGGAAAGTTTTGTTAATTAGATCTATAACTTGGTCAGCAATGATTGGTGCCCCAGCTTTTAACAGTATAACAGGAATTTGACCCACCCACCCCACCCTCAGTAACTTTTATTGAATTCAAACATATCATTTTATACACTTCTTCATGGTTAACGTGCTTAAATTCCTAAGTTGCATCTATATTAATAAAACAAATAACAAATAGCAATGCACTTTACTATTATATACCATCTGCATACGAAACAAAATATTATAACACAATTAATAGGGAAAATTAGATTAGCAAAGAAACTAACAAACAAATAAAAAAAAGAGTTCACAAATGTTAATGGGAACGACAATGGAGAGTAAAACGAAATACATAGGTTTATTAAAAAAAAATCGGTTCTGTAAGCACAGCAATATTTAGACATGTTTGTGAAATTATCAATCCATGTATAGTATCTGTACAAAGTAGTTAAATAGGTAATCACCATTTACAGTTGAATCCCACATACATCTTTGCGTTCATATACACCCACAACCATGCATCCACATTTACCTACTCATTCAATAACACACACACAATGTTCTTCATCCTATTCATCATCAGTTTTACCATGTTCAGCTAAAGCACTCACACCCAGCCTTCACTTTTACTTACTTTATGCGTACTTTTGTATACATAAGCCACACCCACACTCACCCCCACCCCACCCCACCCCACCCCCACACACATTAGCATATATACATCTGTAAATAAATACGAAAAGGATGGTATGTGTCATTCCAAAAAGAAACAAAGTCTATATGTAAGTAACAAAACATGGTAAAAATAAGTTATATTATAAATAACATAAACACTGGTCCATAACAATGAATTTTGTTCCTAAGTGAGAAAAATACATACGTCTCACAGCAGGTTACCTCCATTAGCTAGAATACCACAACGGTTATAATGCTGTACATTCGGTGGTAAAATGCCACCTGGAGAAATCCGCATCCTTTGATAACTGCATTTCATGCAATTTAGCTTGCATTTGCAGTGATCTTTTCTCTACAATGGCTTTAGTGCAGAATGTGACGATTGTGCCTAATACGTGGGAGGAAAAAGTCTTAGAAAAGGAATTCTTAGATGCGGTGACGTAGAACACAATTGACGATGTTACAAGGTAGCATGCAGCAGACGTTGCAATATATCGATGACGTCACAACGAAGCGCATCTTATCCTCAATACACAGTCTGTTTCTCTTTTGCTCGTTTCTGATTGGATTTCAAGGTATGATATGAGAAGTAAAATAGGGTCCAGTGAACGTGCTCGGCTACTAATATGCGGAGATGATGATTAAAGTTTAGATTAGCAACGGGTTAAAAAGGGTATGAGCTGTGAGCAGCGTGAGAAAAATGTCCTAAGAAATCAAGACTTCAGATATGTCTAAATCAAGAATTATTTTTAAAAAATAAAAATATATTTTAAAAAAATAAATAAACACGTCAACTGCGATAACCTGATTATGTCTATTGGTTTGTATATTTTCACTATATAATTATAGTGAGGTCAAGGTCATTCAGAAGAATCTGTTTGGTAGATATAGTTATGTGCTGACTTTAAAATGTGTCAGTTTCATATCATTTTCTTGTCTGGTGGAAACACGGCAACACCTGAACTACAAATAGCAATGCCAAATATGCTCTTCTACGTGATTACGCGTTTCATGCAGCAATTCAAGAACAAAGATATCCTATGAACAGGAATGTGTGCGGTAAAGTTTTCCAATAACTTTGACGCTGAAACGCTCAAATCGTGTTTTTTTTTGTTTGTTTTTTTGCAGAATATGATATTTCCAGCGTAATATGGCGCAGGCATGCGAAATATCAAACCGTAAGCTAGTCTTTTAGAAGTCACTACGTCAATATAGCGTAGGCCTAATTATCTATGTATATGTTTTGCAAGTTAGTATTTATTATCTTCATCAGTTTATGGTTCAAACATTAGAGTCGTGAGACGTAAATTCGGTGAGATTGAATAGATACAAAAAACTACCAGTCTTTTGCTCCCAGTTGGAGAAAAAAAAAAAAGTTTGCTGTGGCGTATAGTTGCGTATTTATTACACACCCCGTTGTGTAAGCTTTACAAATACCTATAACTATATACAGTGTGAATAGAATTCAAAGCAAACAACTCGTTAGTTCTAGTCTGGTTGAATGATACAGAAATACGGACTGAACATTGTTATGGAACACCATGTCAACCATGTTATATTAAATTGGTATGTACCGTATTTACCGCATATCTTGGGACAAGATAAAATAAATGATTTTTTTCCTGTCCCATAACTTATGGTTAAACTTTTTTCCAACTAGATCATATGTCCCAGAACTTAAGAACCGAAACAAATTGTGTTTAATTTGCTGCCCCCCCCCCCCAGCACTTCATGTTACAATAAGGTAGGTAAATTTAACGTTTATTTGATAATAAACTGAAAGAAACTAACCTTGTACTGTTCTTTTTTATTCCTCTTTTTTGTTCTTCATAAGCAATTTATGTATAAAAGACACAAACGTATCCACTATCACTAACTTATCCACTAACACGACATGGTCTGGTAATGTAGAGTACCGGTCGTGTGTATAGATTATGTCCGGTAACAACATTGACACATTATTTTATTGACGTGAATATAGATAAACAAATCATGTTTGGCTGTCCTAAGAAGTTTGAATACCGGTATATTATCAAACTGAAAATTGGATCCAGCAAAATCACAAACAATAGAAAGAGAGAGAGACCGAGAAATAACCGATTGCTTGAAGGCATCAGCAATTCACGCATGATCCGGTGTATGGTGCAAAATAACCAAGAGTGTATTATATCCAGGTTAACAATGTAATAATATTTCGCAAATAAAAATCATTATTAGTAAATACATTGACTGTGAGTGAAAATGACAACATTTTTGCTAGCATGGGTTACCCTTGTACAAAAAAAAATATTCTTAAAGACAATTAATGCTGTGTATGATGTTGCACCCATGTATTTACCCTGCAAACATCAATTATAATGACAGGTGGCAAACAATAGATGCTTGGGTGGTGAATAAACACACCTGGTAGAGACTTCGGCTATCAAATACAAAGATTATTTTATTACAAAGCAAGCCGACCCCGGAAGCCGACTTTGGATTCTTTCAAGTATGCAGATTTTTTATATACAGAGTAGGCCGACCTAGGGAAGCCGACTCTGGTTTCTTTTTACCCGGTATTCACAGCAATTTCGAAATAAATTGAAACAATGGAACAGTTTGAATGGAAAACTTATCACACATTGTTACAATAAAAGTGACTCCTCACATTCATTGTTACCGTACTATTTTAGCATATATAAAGGGGAATACAAATAAAACAAAATAAACCACATTATACATCTCAGCCGTGATGGATAAGTTTGTAGTAAGCAAGCAGACCCTGGAAGCCGACTTTGGATTCTTTTAAGTGTGCAGATTTTTTATATACAAAGTCGGTCGAGCAAGGGAAGCCGGCTTTGATTTCTTTTTAGCAGTATTCACTGAACCGGCGTCAATTGTGCGGCATGATCACAGGAAGTTCAAATAAATTCTGTCAGCTTAATATAGGACTCTACTTGGCACTGAACAATGAACAAGTATCAACTTTGCGGCTCGATCAAAGGGTTACGAAAACAAAGTGAGCTCGATCAAAGGGTTGGGAAAACAAAGTGAGGCTGCCTTTACAAGCTAAAGGGTTTGCACTGGCAGATAACTGAGGAAATATTACTTGGGAATTAGATCTGGCTTATGAAAAAGGCAAATATAAATCAACTCAAAACTTTTACTGCATCAAACAGTGTTTATACAGTAAAACAAATTATAATACAAGTACAGGTTGCTCCGACTTGCACGTATTTTGTACGTAGTGCAAACATCTAGTCTCCTATATTGCCCATATATTTATCAAAATTTGTTCTTCAAAAGTTTGCAGTTAAGAAGAAAAGTGTAAACAAACAACACTGACAGCGGTTTTTATTTTATTTATGTAATAAAATATAAGTTTGAGTGCATTTTTTTACCAGCTAAGCTATCGATATTATGATTCAAAAGGTGTCCCACAACTTACGACTCGAAAAAAACGATCTGTCCCAGAACATACAGTGCACAAAAAAATTACTTTAAAAATAAATTTATGGTGTCCCAAGATATACGGTGTCCCAAGATATACGGTAAATACGGTAATACATGTAAATCAAAGAGCTCTAAAAAGAATATTTATCGATACTTTGTATACACTACAAGTAGGTGATTCAGGGACTCAAGGTAAAATGACCACCATAAGAAACAAGAAGTGGCCTGTAGAATGGCTATCGTCCCCACTGCAAAAAGTCTGAAGTGTGGATTGGGGGTGCATGATCTGCACGTTTGCTAGGTTGAACAAGGGCAATAACTCGGCTGAATGAGGCTGAATGAGGAGAAAGTCATTTTTATTGTCCAAATCATTAAAGATCTTGCTCAGATGATGCTTGACAGTGAATTTGATTGCCCCCACCCCACCCCCGAAAAAAAGTAAAAAAAATAATCGATGCTAAAGTTTTCACAAGCCATTAGGGTCCATATTCTAAGTCCATTTAGGGCCATAATTCTGTAAAATATGTTCGAAATATGTTCATCATCGAACTTATCTTAGACCTTTAAAAGATACAGCTTCACGGCAAACTTTCTTGAAAGGAAGCAAACTTTGTGCATATTGATCGTATTTATTCTGTGGTGTATGTTGATGTGCTCTGTAGCTATAGGAAAGTTTATTATAGGTCATTAAGCAACAACTCTTAAACATATCATCCTAATCTGAATATCATCCAAAGCATCTGAGATCTTAAGATGGAGCTTACATCAAAATTTGTTTGAAGTAAAATACGTTGATGCTAGAGTGGAACAAGAAAACCGCCAATAACGGTATAGCCGGATTGAGAACCATGACATATATGTTACAGTGACCTAGTTTTCACCAACGGCTTTAATACAGCTCATGAAATACTGACATACCAAATCATGTGACTCTACAAGCAATAGTGTCTGAAACAATAACCTAAACGCAAACACTAACTTCAGTGTTGGCACCAGATGGAGGGAGGTATGGACAGATATCATCAATCTATAAGCAGGAACTGTTTTGCAATCTGCACAAAAAGGCATCTGAATTGCACTTCTAAGTTGATCATGGATTATAACTCTGTAGATTAAGGTATAAATCTGCTTAGAAGCGATCATTAGGTTCATCTAAGACCTTGTAAAGATGGAGCCCTCTTTTCCTATCTTTCTCTCTCTCTCCCATATGCAGCTAGTACTTTCTGGAGAGCTTAAACGTTGATTATAACTTTCCTACTGAACCTGTTTCCATCTGGTGACCTAAAATGAAACAATAGGAGAAAAATACTAGGATTGAATTTAGATTTAATGTGGCAATGTAAGAAATGGAAAGCTTTACTCTGGAAGAAAATACTGTATCAATTATGATAAATTATAAGCTAATTACAATATGTCAATCCAATATCTTTTTTTTAACTGGTAAAAAGACAGTAACACCTACATTTGCCGATCAAGTGTATCAGCTGAAAGTAGTGTTCCAAAAGCAATAGAAGAAGAGATATGATTCTCGAATACGTTCAGCGTACGAAAGTAAGATTCGAGTTAGGGTGCATGTGAGGTGTGAAGAAAATGAGACTTGTGTTTTTCCTCACACGTCTCGAAGAAAATGTTGACACGTGTGATGTAACTGTCAGACAAACAGTCATGATTGTTTACATTGGTACGTAAATGAATGCGCCATTATAATGTCGGATAACACAACTTTACCAACAGCAATTTAGACCTGTACTTTTTGGTTAAATTATTACTTTTACAGTTTTTTTAATAGTTGTACAATGAACCGCGATACTGGGTTTCAATGGACTTTAGAACATCGCTGAATAAATTCTAAAGTATTTATGAGTAGCTATAAAAGTTTTGTATATGAAAGTTTTCAAGAGCTACCACTTAGTGCCGAGATAGGAAGTCGGCAGCCTTTAAATTTTGCAATTTAAAGGAATGGTTTAATGTTATTTGGGTAACAGCTCAATCACAGCTACAAACGTGTTTTAGATAGTCACCTCGCGATTAATGCCACTGGTCCTTTAACTGGAATCAGCCCTCTTACTGACTGCCATGTTTTCTCCTTAGAAATCAAATAGTCCACAACAAGCCCAGGAAATTCAATGTTCACCGCTAATTTTCCATCAACTACCCTGTACATGAAATGATGAAAAAGGCGAGAAACAGTTATATATATATATATATATATATATATATATATATATATATATATAACTGCAATAACGTAGTGTTTATCACTGATGTTCTTTGGTGTCAATCAACATTCGCCATTTACTAAGAACCTCGAAAATTACGTCATTAAGTTAATTGTTACATCAGCTTTATAATATCGCTTTTTACCTCCGTGTATGGTATCGCCACGTACTCTGGAATAGCCTTAAAGACAAGGTTATATGACTGCGACCTTAAACAATGAAAATCGAAACTTTTACACTATTAATCGTACTAACAATCATACTGTTACATAGCAGAATCAATTAAACAAAATTTATACAACACATTAAAAATTCAATAAAGATTTACCGGCTGTAAATCAAATAAGCAGACTTGTCATTTCAGAATTTCAATGCAGTATCAATATAAGTGTCGCAGAGTAAAATTCCCTCAGTATTACATACTTGCATCAATAAACCTGATAGCAGGAATATATTATATTTAACCAGATAAATATTTATATTTTGCAATAATTTTTCTTTTTCTTTTTCTTTTTAATTTTTTGTTTTAGTGCTCATTCATCTTTTTTGCATGGACGTTTAGCAATAGGATACGGTTTCCATCACTTTTATGAATAAAAGCCATTATTTGGGAAAAAATTTAAGCTTACTCAACCGCAACAAAATGCTAACCAACCCATGCGTTTTTTTTTCATGTTATTTGATTGGTATAACCCTCATTTGTGTAAAACGATAAATTCTTAAAACGTTAAATATTCCAAACATTTCACCAGCTATAATTAGAAAAGATTATTAGAAATATTAGAAATATTAGAAAGAGTCCTTCTAATGGGCAGACGCTCTCCTATCCAAAAAAGATTTGTAGAAATTCAAGGAAAGTCTGTTTCTTATTTCTTTTACTGTATTCATAAATAGTGCAAAAATGCAAGTAGTCACATTTTACTTGATCTTAAAGCCTTGTAGGTCTGGTTTTTCAAACTTGTTACAAACAGTGCGGAGATGTTGGTGGTGAGATCTGCGCTATTTTCATTCAGAACCAATTACCTATTGTACAAGACGTTTTAGTAAAAACCAATCAATGATACCATTCGTTTAAGAGGGGTGGTAATAACGAGAGTATTTGAAATGGCCACTATAGATTTCATTCGGGATCAGCGATGTTTTGTTTTAGTGCTTTAGTGAAAACACCATGTTGATACAATCATCTGTTCAGGAAAAAAGCCACAAGAAGTTTTCAAGATGGCCAACGAGGAAGCAGTTTTGAAGATTAGATCAGCATCATTTTAATACAGGACAAACTACATACTGCAAAACATGTTTCAGTTTAGAGTCTACGTCAATATGACCAACCGGTCCGTTTTGGAGGAGTAGGCATGACAAGATTTTCATGATGACCACTGTGTCGGCGATATGGGGCAGCTATATCTGTACCATTTTCATGCAGAACCAACTGTGCATCATAAGAAGTGAAAACCCTAAGTCCATATGACAATCTGTGCAGGAAAAGAAGCAGAAAAAAGATTTTCAACATGGCCACCATGGTGGCCATGTTGACCGTCAGATCAGCACTATTTTCATTTAAGACCATTTACAAGTCATAAGAAGTATTTCTGTAAACCTCCCTTGCCAATGTAGCTATCCATTCAGAAGGAGTCGTGAGAACAGGGATTCCAATATGGAATCAGCACCATTTTCATTTAGGACCATCTACATATCACATGAAGTCTTTTAATTAAAGCCCCATGTTGATATGATTGTCCATACAGGATAAATAGCTATAACAAGATTTTCAATATTTCCGTCATGTCAGTCATGCTGGATATCAGATCGACATCTTTTTATTTAGAGTCGTCTACATGTCATAAGATTGTGTTTTGAAAACCCCATGTTATTATTACCAACCATTCAGGAGGAGTAGCGATAACAAGATTTTCAACATGGCAGGTATATTGGATTACAGATTAGCACCAGTTTTGATTTAAGACCATCCACGTGCAATTCTAAGTCTCTTAGTGAAAACCTCATGTTGATATGACCATCCATTCAGGAGGAGTGGCGATAAAATAATTTTTAAAAATTAAAGATTCATTTATGACAAACTAGACATCAGGACGAACTTGTATGCCAAGTTTCATGACTCCCTCCATGTCGTTGAAGAGGATTAGCTGCAACAAACAGCTGCTAACGGACCAGTAGAGCTGAAAGGCTGACAGAATCTAATATTGGCCAAGGTTGGTTATCAAGTGTATAAAACAAATTACTCCGCAAAATTATACCTGGTAAAGCGCTTGGTAAAACCTACACTACAGATATTCGAATAATATGAACGTTGAGTTTGCGTTTGGAAAACGATACTTACTTCTAAAAAAAGGTAAGTGACAACAATTAAAACTTTAAAGATAAATATGTCTTATTTTAATGCAGGACAGCACAAAAATGTTCCATGCTCAGGGTGGGACCATGTGAAATTTACTTTGAAAAGCTTCAGCAGTTTCAGGAATCGTATTTGCCTGGTGCATGCAATTAGCATCAGGGCTCTGAAAAACACTACATGTTACCTATAAACTTCGTTATGATGTTCGTTGCATGATTTTTTTTTTTTTTAGACATTGCTATCTTTAGTTGTGCCAGGTTCGATTACAATGAATTAAACCAAAGAAATTAAATAAAACTAATATTTTCTAAACAGGAAATCTACCAACGTGATTTACACATTTCCTCTCTATATCTCCAACATTCAACCTTGAAAATCCAGTACACGTGTAAATGGTGCTTAAAAAACGCTGTCAGGTAGAAGATATCTGAAATAAAACTGTATTTACTTGTGGAGTACACTAGATATTGTACTACCATGTAGCCAACAAGGGAAACAACTCTCATCAAAATCATCTATTGTGACAGTGTGTATACTTGAAAATATTGGAGATATACCCCTAAAGGAAGAATATAAACAGGTTACCGGTTCTTATAAACCAATACTCGGATTAACAAATGTTAGAAGAAAAAAAAAACATAATTGCAGTACTTTATACCCCCACCCCTACCCTAATTTCCCCATCTCCCAAACAAAATCCATACCTAGCACCAGGAAGAGGTATTCTGTACTTGATCCCTAGCTTATCGAGCCTCTTTAATTCCTTGTGGCCTAACGTATATGCAAAATCTGACCAATCAGCTACTTTAGATGTAGTATTCAGAGTAGTTTCCCATGATGCTTGATGCCACGCTCTCTCTGCAACGGCCAATAGTCGTGGAAATATCATGTAGTCCATTTGTTCGCCTGTCCTCACGGTTTCTGACCATAACTCCGCCTGCAGACCTAAACGAAATACACACTGAGGGCTTATTTTAACATTATTGTAGAAGAACAGAGAAACTAGGAAAATTATCAGAAGATACCGTGTCAGATGAAAACTATGACCTCAGATGAAGAAAAAAAAAATTAAATGAAAATACAGGGAAAATACCTGGTATTCCACGTTATCATACATGTGTTATTTTTAGCACTTGATGGAATATTGTTACAATACCTCAAACCTAGGAACAATGAGAATAGTGATAAAAATAGCACCGCATAAATGTAAAAGGTGGTGAAGTCATTAGATATCTTTAGCAGACTGTAACATAGAAATGAGTTGAATGATTTGTTCACAATATCACTGGCGGGTTTAAACAGCTAGACAGGAGAGGGGGGAATGCATCTTGTCTCACCTTTTTATCAAGAAATACTTTTCCACTGACCAGTATGCCTACAGTTTGGTGGCAATCTGGTGAGAGAGCAAGGAAATGTAAGCTCTGCTACTCCTTACAGCTGAAATTCTGTATCCGCCAATTAATGTACCTACCCACTATATTCTCTGGTCTCTGCAGAGTGTAGCACATTGACTTATCCATGGCGGCTCGGGGGCAGGGGATAGTCATGTCTTCTCTCACGTCCCCTAGAGTGAATCCCCATGTCTTTTCAGTAGAGATCATCCGCTCCGCCCAGTATAGGCCTCGTTCCTCGGGGTCCGGCTCATAAGGATGGTCAAAGTAGAAATGGTCACCGTAGGCGAGAACAACCTATGTATGATAGTTGAAAATAAAGATCAGCAAACAATTAAATTTATCTCAGTTACTTCCATCTTAAAAACATATTTTAGATCTTGCATTATATGCGTGCTCTTGGCAGCCAAGGCGTGGGTTTATTGTGGCGCTTAAAGTTTTAACTTAATAGAGCATTTAGAGGAAATTTCCAACCATGACTACAAACTTTGCACATAACAGTACCTGGGTTTGAATCCTGAACATTATAGTGCCAAACTGAGTGCTTGCACTGTATTTACTGCCCATGCGTTGTTTTCTTTCTTTTTTTTAATTATTTTTTGAATGCATTTAAAATATTTCTATGGCCATTATTTGAAAATATAGACTAAAAAATAGTTCTTATGGGCTGGAGCAGCATCTGGCTCTTAGAATGTCCGAATTCCAAATTTTCCGCCCTTACAAGTCACCAGTACACTTCAGTATACTTTATCTAATTTGTTCCGCTTCAAGGTGCATCGTATATTAATTTAGGAAGATATTTCAGCCATTTTGATGCAAATGTATCCGAAATCCATATGAGAAAGTACACCTGATTGTCCGAAGTAGCAAAATGACACACCAGTGCAATAATAAATTACTATTTTATATTGGTGTAGGCGGGGCATGCGGACTTTTTGTTACAGCAGTTTAAATTGGCTCAGAAGGTTTCAATCGCAGACCGGTGAAATAATGAAATTATTTCAAATGGAATTGTTGTAGACACCAATAGCGTTTCTATGCAGGCATGCATATGATGTCAATCTAGGTTGCATTCAGAAATTTTAAAAAGTTTTGTTTAGCGTGATTATTAGTGGGATTAAATTTACAGGATTTGCATTGAGGGATTTCTGTCAATAACTTTAATCGAGAGGCATCGGGCACACAAGATTTAATTCAATCGGATATATATGTATATTCAACACAAGTGTAAGATGTGGGCAATTGTACAAACCCTGTCCACCCTTGGCATGCACCTGAGTCTGAAAAATGTCTTATGATCACTTGAACATAAAATCAAGGTCACTTTCAAAACCTCTTGGCAGTAACAAGTAAAATTACTAAAGCAAAATTCCACAATTGCTTAACAATTACAAGAACATGCCTGGCCTACTTCTCAAGACCCCATCCCCCTCCCAGCCACATTTTTGGTAATATTATGTTTGTTTCTAATGTTTCTTTCTTTCCTACCAAACAATGAATTAAATACAGCGGATCCTTCTAGCTTATTTGAAAGCTGATGCTTGTGAAATTCAGTCACTATATGGCGCGAATTTAGCATGGGATTTCTACACTGTACTTTAGAGTCATTTCAATCCAATGACGCAAGATGTGATTAAAACTGTAAGCTGATAATTAACAAAAGAATATTCACATTTACTCGAGTAGAACACAAATGTGCTCGACATTTCCAAATACTGAATGATTGTTTTTTAATATATCGGCATTACGGTATTTGAAACTGTTAACATGTGGTCAGCATATGACATGTTTTGAGGCAATATCTTTTTAATCAACATCTCCCCTTGACCACAATTAATAATCTGAGAAATTACAGCTCTTGCGACAAAAGAAACCAAAATCGGAGTATTACTGGCCAATCGGAACATCCTCGGCCTTTTGAAAACTATATTTGGAACTACTTTTGTTCACATGGCACAATCAAGTGGCGGAAGGAGAAAAAGTCACAGTCGTAACATATGTGGTGCACTCCGCCGGAGGCGACAGATTAAGCCCATCAAATGTATGTGTATTCTTACAACTACATCCGAGGTTATTTCTCGACTTGACGGAAATAGCTGAACGATGTTCCGATTGTATTATTGGCAGCTGTGCGATACTCATCCTTGTTGTTTTCATTTCAATCAATTAAACTACCATGCTATATGCCACTTTCGAGACTGCAGTGCAAATTTAAGAATCGAGATAGTTACAGTAGTTCTAACTTTTCATTAATAGGTTACCCTTTAATCCACAAACCTTTACCATAAAACTATTACTACATTTCATATAAGAACAACTTGCTATCTTTTCAAGGAAACTTTCCGTTCGAAAATTTCCTGCGTTTCATCCAACAGTTTACTTGTTCAAGACTGAAAATTGATGCCTGAAATCCAAATTGACATTTAAAATTATCCTTACAATAAAAAAATGAATTAATTAAAGAACTTATTTGTACTTTATTGATGTATGGAATGTAACAATGTAAACCTTTTCCCTTATTAGATCAAGATGGAAAATCAATCTCATATATTAAGGTTGGCTAAACATTAGTCTTACATTAAGAGTGAATAAAGCAAAGTATCTATTATAACATTAAAGAAAGATTAATCATATAATATAGTACAATATAATAAATATACGTGTGACCATGTTGACTTGAATTCCCTTATTAGATCAAGATTGAAAATCAATGTCATAAAATCCATGTTGGTAAAATATATTCTAAGACTAAAAAATGAAAATAAATTATATATATATAAAACATTACTGTGTCTATGTAGACTTTAATACCTAAATACTCAATCTCCAATGTTGATAATTTCGAGAGATCTATGTTGACACATTCCCTGGATATCACGAGACTAATTCTTTTTTATCTTTCCCTTTTATGATCAAGATTTAAGCGACGCATGCAAACAATCCAATTAGGCAAAACAAATTTATTCAATAATTAAAATGGATAAATTAAAGGTCCACACCTTTTTCGAGCAAATAGGGAATATAACTCTATACTTCTTTTATTTTTAATATCGAACAAAACAAATTGCGGTCACACAGCATGGCTAAAAATATATGCATGCATAAAACGGATCAATTAAGCATGGTACATGCATTTTAATGTTCCTATGTGGTTGGTTGGTTGGTTGGTTTTAACGGCACTTTCAGCGCTTTTATTTTACAATGTGAAACTCCCCCCTACTTCGTTTTAATTAAAATGAAAGATCGATCTCATAAATCTAGGTTGAAAAAAGTATTCTCAAATGTTAAAATGGATAAGTGATGAAAAGCACATGTAATTTAATATAAAAGATATGGAAATCATATAAATAAAAATACAATAAAAGTATCTAGCTTTAGATAAAGTTTTAAAAACAATTTAAAACAATACCAAAAGTATAGATTGCCTATAATAATCAAAGTATTAAATAATTCATGAATAAAAGAAATCCCTTTCACAAAATAAGCAATTCATTAGTTTATCCATCAATGTT
Source organism: Margaritifera margaritifera (assembly GCA_029931535.1). Lineage (NCBI taxonomy): Eukaryota > Metazoa > Mollusca > Bivalvia > Unionida > Margaritiferidae > Margaritifera > Margaritifera margaritifera. The sequence continues at coordinate 3,448,441 of JAQPZY010001525.1, read as the reverse complement.
CAGCCGGTTCCTCGTTTGAGGGTGGGTTGAATGCATACTGTTAGCGTTAACGAAAGAAAGAATGCTATGGAATTTTTTAGGATTGTGTAACAGGAACTTTCTTTATCCATTTTTGAGTCTGTCTGCAATAATACATCAGCATCAGATACCTTTCGCGATGTCATTTGAAATCAACTTTAGAAATTTCTGCTATTTTTCCATGGAACAATGGTTAAGAAGGTTAGTTTTGTTGTTTTGGAGGTTTCTTGGCGTTGATTCATTGTGGTCGTTTTGCAATTTTGAGCTCTTCTTTCACTGGACATATACAAGATGACAAGATAAATAAAAGCAATTTTCAATTTCTACCATTTCATTTTATTCGCTGAATGGATTTTAAAAATTCTCTCTCTCTCTCTCTCTCTCTCTCTCTCTCTCTCTGTGCAATATATATCTATTCGACCAAGAACTAAAGACAGCGTATGACATTCGCAAAAGGTAATTCACATCAGTGGAATAGCATGCTCTAGCTCTAGAACATGGGTTGCCAAAATTTAGAACACAGGAAAGACCAATAGAGACAGCCGCCATCATGCAACAATCTCAGTTATTTAATTATCCAATCTCACCAATCTAACTTCCCAGCCGCAACCTCTGAGAATGGATTAGCGTTCTAAGATCGTTGCATACAGCATCTAAGACAGTTGGAAACATACACAAACCACCCACAAGAAGTTTTCAAGGTTAGAAAAGTGTCCCTGATCTACATTATGCACGTACTAAACTCGGCACACACGCTCAGATGGCCAAGTTTTCATGATTTGCATGTTTTTTTTCAAAAATTGTGGGATAATCACTGCTTTTATACTTATCGTTACCTATCTCACATTTCACTACCTCCATGCAGAGATGGTAAACATTTACTTTTTACCTATAATGATAATGAACTAATTCACTTAAGGGCTACTGGTAATGCACAAGTCAGTACAGGTGGGTGGAGAATGTTACTATGATTGTGAAGAAATGGCAATACAATTTGGTAATATTGATTCCATATTTCCTTCAGTAAGTATCCTGTAAAACTTAGCAGTGAGTTTGTGAAAGAATAACTTATATGTAAAGAAACGCAAACCTTTTTATCGACAGACTTTGATGCAGTCTTCATGAACATGGAGTTTGTATGCACTGAAAAAAAAATGGCACTGAGACGTATCAATAATCCATTTAGTGGCAAAAGGCAGTGGATTTTTGTATAAAACGTTGAGATAATGAACATAAGCTGTTTTTCTGCACATACTGTTTTCAAATAAAATACATTTTAGTCAGTCCTGAAAACTTGGAAAATAGATCCTAATAAAAGACATGGAGGCCTGTACTGGTTAGAAACAGCATTTTATGAGAAAGACAATGACGCAATCGTACATGTATTTTGGTAGTAACAAACATTATGATGATCTCCAAGCCGAAGAGTTTGGAACATTATCATCATCTCTGTTCATATGTCTTTCTGTACATGCTGTAATGCATCGATACATATGTATATGTGTGTCATTTGAAATTTTGTACCGCAAGCATGGCAAATACACCATCAAATCGCTAGTCCCCTTTTATGACTTTCGGTATGCAAGGTTACAGGACTGCTACCATTACCTACTATTTTCTGGGCTCCCTCACATAAATCAGAGTGAGTTGAGATTTCAATGACGTGCTCTTTCAGACACTCTAGGTTTATCACTTTGTAACCATACAAAGTGTCTACAGACTGTTTATTTGAAACGTCACAGTTCATGCAACTTTCTGTTGTGCTGAATGGAAATGCAGCTGCCAACAATTTTGGTAACTTTCTCTCCAGCAGATATCCGTTTCTTTATCAGTCGATATGGTGGACACATAATTTTGTCACTACGATACTGTTTATCCTTCTCATCTCTTGATACACAAAATCCCCTTATAGCTTGCTTATATTTGCGACTATGTCGACCACCAGAGGCATTAAATAACCTCCTTCTTTCTAATGCATCCCATATCTCAGCAAATGACTAGACGGTAGCACGATAGAAACTGACTTACCCAAAGTCTTCAAATGTAACAAAACTAATCAATATTTAACACAAATATAAGAAATGTCACTAAAACACCACCAATATGTTAAGAACTAATTCAAAAAAAAAACCCAGTGTATTCTGCTTCCCTTCACATAGCCTAATCGAAACACACTGTAGCAAAGCACAAGGACATCTACTTGTATACATGCCATACTCACTGTAACCTCATCATGCTACGCTACTCTTAGGTTATAAATAACGATTAGTGACAACAATCGTAACACCCAAAAGAGCTGAATGAATGACCTTCTTCTAAAGTATGCGTTATCAGTTCTTAATTTTCATAAAATTAACGTATTTCTTCTCTTGAACCACACTTTGCCTTGCGGGAAGTGCCCACTCACTTACTAGCAAAAACACATCCCGCAGCTACAATAGTTCTCATAGTTACAAACAAAATCAACATATGTGTCATTTATGAAGCAATAAAATGTATATTTAGCCAATTTAAAGTAATTTTCATCCCCTTTAGACTGGTATTAAGAAGAAATGACTGATAGTATTGGAAGATATCAACTTCGGCGAATTAATATTTACAGAACTACATGAGGTGAAACGAAAGAGGGCCAGCAAGTTACACTGTAATGAAAGAAATACCTCAGTATGTATTTCACACGTTTTGGAATTCTCTTCTCTATTAATAGTAACCACCACAACTGTAATTTCTATGTGGAAACTTTGATAGTTATCGGGTTACAGATATACATGTAGTATGATTCTCAGTCATGTGACTGTATTGACAACGACGAAGACCAAGATGACAGCCTCCATTACATTGCATTGGGATGTTTTCCAAATGCGGTGTACGTAAGGCCCCATTTGTATGCAAAATTTAATGCTCGTTGCATCTTGTTTAGTCTTTATCTGACACGATAATTACAATGCAATCGCTCAATTCTATCTTTATACCGGTATCTATGGCGTTTAATATGCAACATCAAATGGCGTATTTTAGCTCTTGCAAATACCTTTTCCGCAAAACTGGCTGTACCTGCACATTCCATTGACAGTTTTTCAAGTACATAATGTAGTTTTTCCCCACGTATTAGGTTCTTTACATTATAGTTTGTTATACCACACCCACCCACCAAACGAAGCCTGTTGGCATTACCAATAGTCTTTAAAAACGGACATGTATCTAATTACCTCTATAACTGAGCATGATATAATTTTTACAGAAAACTGATTCCCCCATAACACTGTCTGGAGCATTAAATTTTCAACATACTTATCTGCTCTGTAAAATATGCGCTTATTTAAGACAATTCAGTTTAATTAAATTTATTTTACATCCATTTGACAACTGGTTCAGTCAACTGTTCCAACGCACTCTTGATTGCAAGTCCTTGTTGCTGAAGAAAACAGGGAACCAATGGAAACCACCGACTTTGGATAGACTAAATACTTCTACTACCACTACTACCCTTGCATGTGTCAGAATCGGAAATAAACCCCAGGTCAGCAAAGATGCTATTATGACCCCACTATGCATGTGTATGGATGGGAATTGGCGAGTAATATTCCTAATGATATGCACGTGATTTATACTTGTAGGTTGGTGCATTGTTTATTGCTCTGGCGAAAGAGCATTTGTGTACATTTACAAACTGAAAGCACTTTAAAAACACTTTGCACTTGAGGATGTACACCAAAATCTTGTCAACAGTGAGCTATATATTATACTTTAATAGCACTTAGCTATACCTTGTCAACAGTGAGCTAAACATTATACTTTAATAGCACTTAGCTATACCTTGTCAACAGTGAGCTATACATTATACTTTAATAGCACTTAGCTGTACCTTGTCAACAGTGCGCTATACATTATACTTTAATAGCACTTAGCTGTACCTTGTCAACAGCTATACATTATATTTTAATAGCACTTAGCTATAACTTGTCAACAGTGCGCTATATATTATACTTTAATAGCACTTAGCTATACCTTGTCAACAGTGCGCTATATATTATACTTTAATAGCACTTAGCTATACCTTGTCAACAGTGCGCTATATATTATACTTTAATAGCACTTAGCTATACCTTGTCAACAGTGAGCTATATATTATACTTTAATAGCACTTAGCTATACCTTGTCAACAGTGAGCTATACATTATACTTTAATAGCACTTAGCTATACCTTGTCAACAGTGCATTATACTTTAATAGCACTTAGCTATACCTTGTCAACAGTGAGCTATACATTATACTTTAATAGCACTTAGCTATACTTTGTCAACAGTGCATTATACTTTAATAGCACTTAGCTATACATTGTCAACAGTGAGCTATACATTATACTTTAATAGCACTTAGCTATAACTTGTCAACAGTGAGCTATATATTATACTTTAATAGCACTTAGCTATACCTTGTCAACAGCTATACATTATACTTTAATAGCACTTAGCTATACCTTGTCAACAGCTATACATTATACTTTAATAGCACTTAGCTATACCTTGTCAACAGTGAGCTATACATTATACTTTAATAGCACTTAGCTATACCTTGTCAACAGTGAGCTATACATTATACTTTAATAGCACTTAGCTATACCTTGTCAACAGTGAGCTATACATTATACTTTAATAGCACTTAGCTATAACTTGTCAACAGTGAGCTATACATTATACTTTAATAGCACTTAGCTATACCTTGTCAACAGTGCGCTATACATTATACTTTAATAGCACTTAGCTGTACCTTGTCAACAGTGAGCTATACATTATACTTTAATAGCACTTAGCTGTACCTTGTCGTTTAATATCAGATGGCTTTATACTGCACTTTGATAACAGCGATACAATTTTATTATTGTGAATGTAGTTTAGATCATCAATCGATTTTGAAGTCTTGTCAAATTATTTATTGTGCACTAAATAAGATAACAACAAACTTCCAGAAGAACTTCACATAACAACAAACTCCAAGAAGAACTTCACAATCTTGACAGTGACAGTCGTATATGCCGTTACCAAATTGTAGTCTGTCCTGCAGCAAACTACGTCAATACAACTGGCAACATGAGAATCAATAAACTAAAAATAGCATAAAGAACTTAGTGATAGTTTAAACCCATCAATTCATGTATCAGTACCTTAAAGAGTCTTCCATAGAGACGTAATCTGGAAGAATGAGAACGTTGAAGAAAAATATATCCCCCAGTTTATCATACATCGCATGTTTTTCGAAAGAGTGATCCATTAACACAGCACTTTACCAGCCCTATGCATTTACTGTTCATCAGTTCAACAGGCTGGTGGATCAAATCCAATTAGGAAAACAATTAGTTACAATAAAGAGTGAAACTTGAAACATGATTTTTCTATTTCATTTGTTTAGGGGGAGGGAGTGGCTTCATCACAATCTTTGCCACATTTTTTTCCATCAAGTCTTGATTGGAACAGATTTAAATGAAATTCACATCATTTGTAAAACTTTGAAATCAAAACATGAGCTCTTATGCTTAGAATATTGTTGAAATACTCCTTACAATATTTTATTCCTAAAAAGAAAACAAATATGTTTTCTCCATCGTGAAAAAAATGTCACTTTTATCTCAGATATTGATAATAAATACTTCAGATGAAAATGTATGAATCATAAAACTTAATCTTATATATTCAATCATCTATCTATCGATCTATCTATATCCATCTATCATTTTTTTCTTCCTTTCTCAAGAAAGTGAGACATTCGTAATATGAATGCTGTAACTTATCTGAGACATAATCAGAGAATGGGCATTGAATTACACTGCAAACTCCCTACATCAAAAGATTCGCAGTAAAGATGGACAATAGTAATAGCATGGATTCAGCGTAACGCGGTGTCGATCCCGTGTACGGCACCGTGCAAGCGAGACACTAGCCCTGTAATATCTGTGATAAACATTAGGCATAAATTAACATCATCCCAACGTTTCAGTTGAATACAGAAACTGACGTTAAAGTTATCCGACTTTCAAATCTTTAACAAAACATCTTGAATTGTTGTCACCACCTCCGCCTGAAAAAGTGATATCTACGTCTCGAGCGATTCGCAAGTTGGACAATAATCCCCAAGTTCACCTGCTGGCTGTAACAACAATCCCCAAGTAAATGTTCACCAGCTGACTGTAAAAATAATACCCAAGTAAATGTTCACCTGCTGGCTGTAACAATAATCCCCAAGTAAATGTTCACCTGCTGACTGTAACAATAATCCCCAAGTAAATGTTCACCTGCTGGCTGTAACAATAATCCCCAAGTAAATGTTCACCTGCTGGCTGTAATATTTAGTGAAATAACCCGTGGCTGGCTTTAAAATCACCAGTCAATAATGTCCACATAACAGATACCTTCGACAACTCTAACGTCCTCATTTTCTGCGAGTGTTACGTTGCCATTTTTGCTATGAAGTCGAAATAATTTAATTATTAAGGGTTTGAACACTAGTTTTATTTGTTACAAGGTCGAATTAGATACTAAAACCAAATCATAAACAGACACAGACTGACAGAGAGGGGGAGAAGCTTCTACCTTGTAACCATTGTTGGCAAACAGAACTGCTCTGTGTGGCGAATACATCTCGCTCTTTCGTTTCCAGATGTATGTATAAAGATCTCTGAAAGAGTAGTACAGTATTTGTGCAGAGTATAGTATTGTTATAAAGGACTATGCACTATTTGAGAGACTGGCCATTTAATTTTTGGGAGGCGGTGGAGGTGAAGGGTTACTGGGGATTTTTTGGGACACATTTTTGGGCCCAAATGATTGAAAGAAATACTGATGCACTGATTTGTAGAAAGAAAAAAACAACATATCATATTAATCATTTTAGTTGAAACAGTAAAATTAGCTTCTGATAAAAGAAATTTTTTAAAAATCCTGATGGTAAATAAAATCACAGCCCCCTTACTTTTCCCCCATCACCGAAAATTAAATGGACTGTCCCTAATAACAAAATATTACATTATGCATATTGACAACTCAGACAATTCATCAAATTCTAAGGGCTACAATGGTCTGTAATGGGAATAACAATATTAAGACACAAGGGTGGACTTTAATATTGATGACCAAAAGTTGCGATTCGAAAAATTGATAGAATAAAAAGAATTTAGCCATTTATTAAAAGATAACTGAATAGAAACAAAGAGCTCCTTTTGATCAAGGATTTTCACCTTGCTCGATAGTTACTCATAAAAGTATTGGTTTAATCTATCAATCTAGGGCGGTCGATGACTTATCTTATTAAAACTTAATACCGATAGCTAAAAGATATCAGAACGCAATAACTCACTGGATAACTGAAACTGATCCAAACTTCCATAACAAGGCAATTGAAGCAATGGTGTAAATTATCATCCTTGCTATATTCTCAGCACATCCTCTCAAAAAGTCATGTTCATGCGATATCTTTCCCTTTTTGTTCAAAATCATGAAACATTTAGAACCATGATGCTAAGAAGCCTCTAGTAACGATACAAAACTGTATCAAATTTCATTCCAATATCTACAAGTGAAAAGAAAAGTCCCCTTGGAGATTAAACCATAACGCTGATACTCAATGCACTTGTAGGTAGTATGTTTAACTGCATTATACTTATTAGATTTTTACTCACTATACTTATTAGATTTTTACTCACTATACTTATTAGATTTTTACTCATTATACTTATTAGATTTTTACTCATTATACTTATTAGATTTTTACTCACTATACTTATTAGATTTTTACTCACTATACTTATTAGATTTTTACTCACTATACTTATTAGATTTTTACTCACTATACTTATTAGATTTTTACTCACTATACTTATTAGATTTTTACTCACTATACTTATTAGATTTTTACTCCATTATTACTGACGAACGGAAATACTGTAACTAGAATCCGGAATTCACAAAATGGTGGCCTAGAGACATATGGAGAATATGGGTGAAACAACGTATTCGACGATAACAAAGTAAACTTTTCTAAATACGAGACCATGGATTGAACTTGAGAACTCAAAAGATATACACCAGGCGTTACTTTCACCAACACGTCTTAAAGTTTCAAGTTAGTTCTACCTCAAATGTGAACGGTGCCATTGGATGACAGCTGAAGATAATACTTAACCAAAACTGCTACGCGTGAAAAAGGTCTGGTCAAAATTGTGTAGAAACATCTCACCACGTTTTTGAATGTGGCATGGACAATCATGGTAATATGGACTATTATATAAAAACAAAGCCACTGCTGCAGAAAATATAGCTTACACTCACCTAGCTGAGAGTCAAGAGTACAGTGTGATCACTGACATGCAGTCCTTCATATTGGTGCTTGAATGTTAACATGAACAGTGATGGAGGCAAAACATTATCAATGACTCTGACCATAGTTTGACACTGAGGTAGGTACACGCTGACGTAAAAATCCAAAAAGCCATACAGTATACGCAGCTTTCATTCTAGGCAGAGGCAACAAAAAGAAAAACAATATACCTCTAATAATTACTAGTATCTGAAATAACTTTACCACAATGTTTAAAGTATTCTGGTGGTAAAACAATGCTTATTTGATAGTTTACCTGTTTTGAAAACTGTTTCTTGAAAAGGGGACAAAGTTGTCATCCCTCCATTCCAAAAGAGCATCCTCCCACGCACCGACAGATATATTCACATCTGCCGCAATCTTAGCTATATTTTTAATGAAGTATTTCATCAAATCATATTCTGTTTGGAGGGATGCGTTTTCCCTCTTCATCCTTTGACACGACTTTGACCCTTCCCATGGCTTTACCGCCACTTCATCACCTCCAAAATGGTAAACTTTTAGGGGTTGGATGTCTTTGTGGAGTTCTTTAACTTCAGAAATCACTTTCTTCACGAACCTATACGTTGAATACAAACAAGGATTCAAGACATTGCTCCGGAAACCTTGTCCAGAATAAGAAACGGACCTATCATAATTTTCAGTAACTGAGTAGTCTGGGTCATTCTTTGAACCACGCTTTCCCCTTGCACTCAAAGACACTATAGCAGCACGACTGTGACCTGGCATGTCAAACTCTGGAATGACTTCAATATGAAGCCTATTAGCAAATCGTAGTATGTCCTTGTAATCTTGAACGGAATAAAATCCGGAACCCGAAGTGGTGTCGAAAGGCCCCGAACCAAGCATAGGCAGAATACACTTTTCCTCCCCTGGGTCATGGCAACGTTTGGAACCAATCTGAAAAACAGTATCAGATTATGATGTAATCAAGCCATCGTAATTTGACTTGGCCTTTACAACTGAAGTTTATTTCATCTCACGTGGAAATATATATATATATATATATATATGTGTGTGTGTGTGTGTGTGTGTGTGTGTGTGAAACGTGTACGAGTCGAAGACTGACGTAATCTCATTGCTTTTTATAATTTCTGACATCTAGGGTCAGTGATCCATCCACTGCCAACTTTTAGAAAAAATCTCCTTTCAGTCCTCTTTCACTGGATACATCATTTTTTAAAAATTATTTAATCGACATTAAATTTGCAAACTAAGTTAGTTCAAAAGAAATTTACGATTTAAAAGGATTGTTAACCAAGGACCATATCCATGAAATATAAGTCAGTAATAGCTTTAACAATAAAAATGGATCTCTTACTGAGGTGAGCTGATCAATCCCCGGAATCTCAAGTCGCCATCCCTCGTCATCACTCAAATGAAGATGCAGTCGATTCATCTTGTACATAGCCATGGCTTTCATGGTCTTCTTTATCTGCTCTTTGGGATGGAAATTCCTAGCAACGTCAATGTGAAGACCCCGATAATCAAAGCGAGGTGCGTCCTTAACTGTGATCTGTGGAACACGACCATGTGGCCAATCATGGTCCATGAGGCTGTGTAAAGTCTGCACACCATAAAACATCCCCTGGGACGTACTAGCCATGATGGTGATGAAGCTCTTGGTTGGATCTACTGTCAAAGTATAAGCCTCTGGATGGTTGTTGGCATGACCATTAGATCCAGTTACTATGACGTCACCTTTCAGCAACTCTATGTACCTATTACCAGACTTGGATATACCAACACGTATGCCAACAACCTCTGAAAAACGGAGAGGAAAAAAGAAATATAAATGGTACTTTACTCAGTTGTTCTTGGGTTGGCTGGCTCCATTTCTGTTAAAGAGCTTAAGTGTTTTAGCAATATGTCAAAGGATGTACCCCATTTGGTATCAGAGTTTCACAAATTGTATTTCGATATTTTTGAGACATTTTATTTTACACAAGTGATAATAAAATGATGGTGCGCAAATAATTTAATGATTTTAATTTTTTTAGAAACTTCCTCACAGTACGATTTGTACACTCGTGTGCTTTTCAATGATTATTTATGTGTGTTTTAAGACAATCAACTATAAATGTGTTCATGGAACTAGGATGCTCACCAGAGTGCCTGAAATGACCTCCACGTAAAACTTAACCAAGGTGTGACTAACGGACAAGGGGAACACTATGCATCCTACCACTCTACTGGTGGGGCATGAAAGCATGGTATATCAATGAAAACATATGTATTAATATAAGGATCTTTCAAAGTAATTATTTCACAAGGCATTTAAAAAACGCAAAACAAAATACCTGATAATATCTTCACTTCCTCCATGAAGAAACTTGATTCTAAAATGACCCATTCCTCTGGGATGATCTTCATAGACACTGCTTGTATTATTTTCATCTCTAGCGGTGTTGGAAGGACTGGCATGACCAAACCCCTGTCTTCCTTTGCTGCCGAGTTAATTTTAAAACGCTCCTGTGGAGTAAAAGGCTGATATTCATCATTCGGACGCCTTTTCCACTTATTGACTGTGTCAAAGTATCCAACATACCTCAGACTCTCCCCTTCTGTACTGGCAATTACTCTCGCCGAAACATTCTCAGCGCTTATATACCAATTTGGCATTAAATCTGTCCTCGAAACACAAAATCCCCCCAGATTGAATCGAAATGACCGTTCTTGTTTTGCTTCGATGTCTTTAAACACTCCACCGATAGGTCTAAAGTAGTACAGGCTCCCATCGACATGGTGTACCTTGAAACCTGAACCATTGATTTCAATACCATCGGGATAAGGCATGTGATCAGCTTCAACAGGTCTCATGAAGTAGGCGTAGATTCTCCAGTCAGCAGCCATGATGGGTGTCTGGCCGCGGTTGATCATTGTAATCTTTACAAGAACGTTACCCTTACCACCTTCTTCCAGAATAGTCCCGCTAATGAAATTATCCAAAACATCAAATCTTATGTCCAAGTTTTCCGCAATGTCATCAATCATTGCTTGTGTAGCATGCGGAATAGTCTTTTCTGCAATAAATAGGAGAAAATGTGATTAAAGTGTTATATTGTTAAAGAGTGGGAAGAAAATAACAGAAAAAAAGAGAAACACTACTACAATATTTTTTAGGGAAACACTTCTGACAAGAATGTTTGCAGATTATTCCGCTTGCAACTTCATGACAGATAATACCCAAAACATCCAAAATGCAATGAATGATATAAGAATTTTGACAGTAAATAAACGATATTTTAAAGGCTAAACTGATATTCCAGTTTTAAAGAATAAGGTCCAATTATATCTCAATGAATTATTTCATGCACAAAAACAAGACAATACTTTCAAATTACCCGTAAAATCAATTTCGGATCTAAGGCACATGAAAATTTGAAATTAATAAGACGTTTAGTCAAAAACAGCACCTCCTCCTCCTCCACTGTTCCTCCTTTACTTCTTAAACACAATAATATACATGAACTAAACATTTTGCGAGAAAGCTAGTTGTCTCTACAACTTTTTTACATCGATATCCACTGCAGATGACACTCAGGCTCGGTTGCCAGTATTCCAGAGTAGAACAAACAAAATTATTCAATTTATTAATATCTTAAAACAAGATATTCGGGACGTAAAACAAGTGGCCATGAAGAAATTAGTCATTAAATGTTTAAGGACACAACTCCCGCGGTTAGTACGACGCTATGTCTACTACTGAATACATCAGCCAGGAACACAGTTTCCCAAGAATCTGGATAAAGTGTGCCTGTTGCTTTTGTTTGCTGTTTTCTTGTTATTGTTTGTTTTGTTTTTATGTTGTTGTGGGGGGGGGGGGGGCTTTTTGCGGGTGGGGATGGGGGTATTGGGGGTTAAAGGTGACAGGAGTGATTCTACCAGTTATAGACCAATGCCACTTTTGAGTTGTATATGAAAGATAAAGGAATGAGTCATTTTCAAATACTCATAATTATCTTTACCAAAAATATCTTCTTTTCAAGTACCAGTCGAGATTCCGACCCTGTCATCCTACTACTTGTAACGTAATACATATGTACATGTATTAGTCCAGTTCACACTAAGGTCGTACGAGTTATTTCCCTTATTACTGTTGTACTCTCCTTTTGAAAACATAGAATGGTGCAACATGTGCTAGAGCAGAGTGATTAAGGTGATGCTCTCCAGTTTCGTACTTTGCATAGGTTAGAAATTTAAAGAAAAAGAATTACCCAGGGTTTCCTCACTGGCTGTTCTGGCTATTTAAAAAAGACCTTGTATATCTTAGGCATTGTTAAAAGAACTTTGAATTCCCTTTATTTTGGTGTATGATTGATGGGTGAAATTTGGGTTATAGTGTATACAGCTTGGTCTTACTTAAGATGTGCACCTCTCAAAAAACTGCTAGCTACGCTTAGTCATTTTCACTTCCTGGACTTCAAAGATAAATAAAAAAAAAAAAGAGCCGGTAACTTTTTTTACTTTTTAGATATTTTGTAATTTATTCATAGTACTTTCAGAGGCTGGTATTGTCTGCTCTGGAAAAATTCGTTTTGCCTATTTTAATAACTCCTGAAAATAGTGCACTTTTGACTAATTCAGGCTGATTTGTCGAGTACTTTAGAGCGGCCATTTTGTCTGCCGTGTGCTTAGATCATGTCCAGTGTCCACAAGTACAATATGTAAAGAAATTTCAGCCACAGTACATGAAAGTAACATAGAGGTATGCCAACATTCTCTCCATTGTGCATGTTGCAAATGCAAAATACTTCATCTTACACCTGTCACTCTGTCAGAAGCATGTATTATAAGTAGAGCGCCCCGTAAACGTGTTTGAGTACAGCCCTGTCTTATGTATTGAATTTGTCCTAGAAAGACGTTACATGGTGTCAGAAGGATGGCAACTTCGCCTACATCGTCAATACCTTTTCCGCCAAAACTGGAGCTTCGGGGAAATTTGTCTGCGAACTGGAAAAAATTCAAATGAGTCTGGGTGAACTATGAAGTAGCTACGGGGCTGGCAGAAAAAGCGCCAAAACTGAGAATAGCCACTCTTCTTACGTGTTTAGGGCCAGACGCCATAGAACTGTTCGATACCTTCACCTTTGAGAATGATGGAGACAAAGATAAACCTGACAAAGTACTTGAAAAATTTGAAAAGTACTGTATAGGAGAAACAAACGAAACATATGAACGGTACAATTTCAATTGTCGACAACAGGAAGCAGGCGAGAGCATTGATGCCTACGTCGCTGCGCTAAGGTCACTAGCACAAACGTGTAGCTATAGTGATTTAGAAGACAGTCTATTGCGAGACCGAATGGTAATTGGAATAAGAGACAATAGCACCAGGAGAAAACTGTTGCAAGACAAGAAGTTAACCTTAAGAACTTGCATAGATATTTGTCGAGCAAACGAAAAATCGCAAGAACAGATGAAAGCTATGAATCGGGAAGAAGTGTCGGCATTAGCTTACAGGAAGAGTGAAAAGTCAAAAAAGCAAAGTCAACTGCAAAGAGAGTGTGACTACTGCGGGAAAAAACATGAAGGAAAGAAAGAGGCTTGCCCGGCGGTGGGGAAAATGTGTGCAAAGTGTGGGTTAAAGAACCATTTTGCAGTAAAGTGCAAGCAGAAAACTCCAAAATGGAAAGCACACAAAAAGAAATATAAGCAGAAAGAAGGGGTAAAAGTTATAGATGACGATTCAAGTCTTGACGGTGATAGTGATGAATTTGTGTTGACAGTCAAAGAAGTGAATGGGATAGAAACATACTCAAAGAAATTGTTTGCCAAAATGACTTTAGGTGCGAGTCAGGTAAATTTCCAGTTAGACTGTGGCTCAACAGTTAACATAATCTCTGAAACAGATTATAAGACAGTATGCCATGATGACAAACTGAAGCACCTGGAAAAGAACAATGTGACACCTGTTATGTATAACAACAGTGAAACAAGAGCCTTGGGTAAAAGAAAATTACATATTACGAATCCAAAGAATAAGAAAGTTTACATCTTAGAGTTTGTAATTGTACAAGGGAAGGCAAGACCCCTACTTGGAGCCCAAGCAGTGCAGAAAATTAAACTTATTACTGTAAATAAACAACATATCATGGCTGTAGAGACAACACATAACCTCATACAGGAATATGAAGACATATTCAGTGGAGAAGGTCTCTTGGAAGGAGAACTCCACCTTGAACTGACAGAACAAGCCAAACCAGTAAAACTGCCAGTGAGGAAAATTCCATTAGCTGTTAAGCCGAAGTTGAGGGCAGAAATTCAACGACTGGTGAAACTTGGAATATTGACTCCGGAGAAAGAACCAACAGATTGGATTTCTAGCATGGTGGTGGTTATGAAGAACAACAAGAAAATAAGGCTGTGCATTGACCCACAACCTTAAAATAAAGTCTTGAAAAGAAACCATAACCCAACTCCAACAATAGAAGATGTTCTGCCAGACCTGAGCAGGGCGAGAATTTTTACTGTTTTGGATGCAAAAAATGGGTTTTGGCATGTTAAGTTAGATGAGGAATCTAGCAAACTCACCACATGTGGAACGCAATGGGGATGATACAGATGGAGGAGAATGCCATTTGGTATAGCACCAGCGCCAGAAGAATTTCAAAGGAGAATTGATGAAGCCTTGGAAGGGATTCAAGGTGTGAAAGCAATTCATGATGATATTCTCGTTTGGGGAAGTGGTGAAGATGATGCTAAGGCCACAGAGGATCACGACAGAAAGCTTCGAGAACTTTTTGAGAGATGTCGAAAAAAGAATGTTAAATTGAACAAAGATAAGATGAAATTGAGGCAGAAGGAAGTCACATTCATGGGACATGTGGTCTCTGCAGAAGGGTTGAAAGTTTAAAGTGCTAAGGTAGAGGCAATCAAAGAAATGCCTACACCGACGGATAAGCAAGCAGTCCAGCGACTGTTAGGTATGGTGAACTATGTGCAGAAGTTTGCTCCAAGGCTATCAGAAGTGACAGAGCCATTGAGACAGTTGATCAAGAAGGACGTAGAGTTTTATTGGGATCAAATTCATGACAAATGCCTTCATGAAATTAGAGAGATATTGACATCAGCACCAGTGCTAAGGTACTTTGACCATGAGAAGGACACTATTCTTCAATGTGATGCATCGGAAACGGGGCTAGGGGCTTGTTTGACGCAAGAGGGGCACCCAGTTGCCTCTGCCTCACGTGCACTCACAGTGACTGAGGTAAATTATGCACAAATCGAGAAAGAGCTACTAGCAATAGTTTTTGGAATGGAAAGGTTTGAGAACTATGTCTATGGGAGACGAGTAGTCATAGAAAGTGACCACAAACCACTTGAAATAATCTGCAAGAAAACTTTAGTTAGTGCACCAAAGCGGCTGCAAAGAATGCTATTAAAACTGCAGAAATTTGACTTCATTGTAGTCTACAAGCAAGGTACACAGATGTACATAGCTGATACATTGAGTCGTGCATATTGGCCCTGCACCAAGAAAGTATGGGATAGCGATAGAGTGTCTGAGGTTGATACCCGCTCATTCACAGAGAAAGCAATAGAAAGTGTGAGCATGGTTGAGTATCTACCAGTTTCAATGGAACGCATCACTGAGATTCAGAGAGAAATTGAAATGGATTTTCAGTTAAGACAGTTGAAAAAAGTCATTCAGAGAGGATGGCCAGAAGAAAAAAAGGTACTTCCACAAGAACTACAGTATTACTTTCCTTTCCGAGAGGAACTGACATTACAGAATGGCCTGATTTTCAAAAGTGACCGTGTAGTGATCCCGGCCACACTGAAAGGTTCGATAATGGAAAGGCTGCACTCCAGTCATATAGGAATACAAGGCTGTCTGCGAAGAGCCAGAGAAGCTATATATTGGCCAAACATGAATCGCGAAATAGAAAACTATATTGCAAAATGTGAAACATGCAATGCATATTCTTCTCAGCAGCAGAAGGAGCCACTCATAAGTCATGAAGTGCCTACAAGGCCATGGGAGAAGATAGGTGTAGACCTATGTGATTTTAACAACAAAGCATATCTGGTCACAGTAGACTATCATTCAAATTTTGTTGAAGTTGATAGACTTTATAATAAGACTGCCAAAGAAGTCATCATAAAAGTGAAAGCTCACATGGCCAGGTATGGAATACCGGATGAACTTGTATCTAACAATGGACCACCATTCTCAGGAAAAGATTTTGCAGAATTTGCACATACGAGTTCAAACATAAAACTAGCTCACCAGGATACCCTCAATCAAATGGAAAAGTGGAAAACGCGGTGAAAACAGTGAAGAGATTAATGAGGAAAGCAGTACAGTCTAGATCAGATCCACGCTACTGGATTTCCGGAATACACCAACGGAAGGATTGCATTCGTCACCTGCACAACGCATGTTCAATAGGCGTACAAGAACTTTACTGCCAATGTCAAAAAGACTCTTAATGCCTAGGTCACAGTCACAGGACAGTACCAGATCTAAGTTGTTGGTAAACAAAAGGAAACAAGGAAATACTACAATAGGAGTGCAAAGGAGTTACAACCATTACACACTGGCGATGTTGTTAGGGTTAAACCCAGTGGCAAACATGGTACATGGCGCAAGGCATATGTAGAGGGGAAAGCTGACATTCGCTCTTACAAGATTCGGACAGAAGATGGTGGTGTGTATCACAGGAACAGAAAGCATCTGCGAGCTACAAATGAAAATTTCATAGACCCTGATATTCAGGACCTAGACCCAACACCCGCGGAATCGCGAACACCAGATAGAGTCATGCCATCTGAAACATGCAAAACAGAAACAGAAATTCATGTACCACAAGAAACTGAAAACACCAATAGTGGTGCAAAGATTACATCTCAGAGCAAGACTAGACCAAAGATGAGCGGACAGCAACCGTTGAATAATAATGGTGGATCTCTAGCCCTCTATCAGACATCTAGAGGGAGAAGTGTTAAGAAACCTGTGTATTTGAAAGACTATATCACCTAAATATGAATGTATGTTAATTCCTAGGACAGTGATGCAGAGTTGAAATAAGAGTAGATACAAATTGATTTAAGACAGACAGAACTTTAAATAATTCAATTTAGTAAATCATTTGCTAGTGATACCTAGTCAAGCTGACCGTTCCTATATTAAAGAATAATTTCATTTGTTTCATTATTGATTCTGCATGCATAAAGCTGAGAATTCTAGTCAGATTTTATTTGTAGTAAATTTAGGACTCTTGAAAGAAAGTGTGCGCAAAGTATGACAAAGGACTTGTACATTAACATTATGTGTCAGCAAGCAAGTTAATGGAGACAATCTATTTTATGAAGGGAGATGTAACGTAATGCATATGGTATCACGGTACCAATTGCGCAAGCCCAAGGGGTGGAGCTTAAGGTGTAGGGAACATTGTATTCAGAAATAAACAACAAAACTAGCTGTGATTGGTGTATTATGTAAGAGTTGCAGTTTCTGTCTAGCTTAAAAAAAAAGTTGAGTCTCTTAGCAACATGTGAGATTATGTTAATTCATATGTAGATCATGTTTTGCATTTTTTATGATTTTTTAAAAATGTGATACACATCACTGAAAATGTGTCTGTTGTGACTGGACAACTCTTACCCCTGTCTAGTTCCAGCAGAGTTATCTCTCTTAAATGCAATGGAGTACCTGGTTCTATCACTGTCAAATTGACAATCTAACATTGTTCTCTATGACAGTGTGTGACATGCATGCTAAAGTAGGAGAGAAGGTATATTTATTTCACCAAATGTTAACATTAAGGTCAATGGAAAAACAATTGGTACCGTGATACCTAAAGTACATGTATTAGTCCAGTTCACAGTAAGGTCGTATGAGTTATTTCCCTTATTGCTGTTGTACTCTCCTTTTGAAAACATAGAATGTTGCAACATTTGCTAGAGCAGAGTGATTAAACGTGTTCGAGTACAGCCCTGTCTTATGTATTGAATTTGTCCTAGAAAGACGTTACACTACTCCTCAGCCTATCGATATTTATCATCAAATTTGTACAGCTCTTCACAATAATTAAAATATGTGCATGGTCTTATGCGATATTTCTAAGGCTTCGACCGGGTTTGGCTGTCGTGGTCTTTTGTACTAAGATCCTATGGAATTATAAATCCACTCTTGGAATGGTTTCGAAGCTATATTTCTGAGATGAAACAGTGTGTGCGGCTAAACTCATATCAACTGGAGCCAGTTCAAACAAGTGTTCGACGAGGTTAAGTTTAAGGGCCGCTACTCTTCCTTCTATATATAAACAATATTGATGGTGATATACTCAGTCTTGTGAGATTATTTGCAAACGATAGATCTTGTGCTTTTGCGTCAGAAAATGTTGACGAAACTGAATATCTTTCTAACACTGACGTTGAAACTCTAAAGGCCTAATCTGACCGTGAAACTCTAAGGCCTTATCTGACGGATGACTAGTAAAGTCTAATCCCAACAAAATATGATGCTCTTTACAACTTGATTGTCAGCTTCCCTACCAGATCTAGTCTTTGACATCGAAATACTTACCGTCTATACTCGCGTATAAACCATTACCAACTGCAAACTGCCTTGACCCAGATCTGCCGTCGCATAATGCGCCGGCAGATCTGGGTTTATGCAGTTTGTAAGCACTAATCAGTAGAACAAACACTGACCCTGATCTGCCGGCGAATTATGCGACGGCAGATCAGGGTCTATGTTGTTTGCATTTGGACCCGACTTATACGCGAGTACAGGTGGTTGCTTTACACGATATCATAAACATTTGGGTGTAACTTCTAGTAGTTCTAGAAAATGGGCATCACATATACACGATCTGTCATTCTCTATCCAAAATAATAGGTTTAATTAGGACATTCAAATTCAAATTAACCAGGAAGTCTTTAGAACAAAAATAAAGTATGCAGATGTTGTCTGGGACGTTTGTTCTAAAAAAATACTCTGATAGATCAGACAAATTCCAATTAGAAGCAGCCCGAATCGTTACTGGATTTAACCAAAAGTACCAAAATTGAAAACTTGCATTGGAAAACTGGTCGGCCAACTTTATGCGAAAGATCAAAATTTCATAAAATACGTATCTTTAATAAATTATAGATAATCAATGCCTACTTTATCCTTGAGATCTATTGCCACCTCTCATTGTATATCTAACATTTTATAATCTAAGAAATATATTTGATTTCAAAATTCCAAAATTTAGATCAGAAATATTAAGGAGGTCATTTATTATTTGGACCTTATCATTGTAGAATAGCCTTGCGGAATATGTATGACTTGCCCCTCAATTGGTAAATTTAGACGACATATAACTTGTCAAAAAAATGTGAAACAACCCATATATATGGTAAGAGGAAATATGCTACCCTGCACACTAGAGTTATAAATAACTGTAGTTGCTCTAAATAACGGCTTATTTATTAACCATGCAATTCAATCATTGTGGTGTAATTGTGCAGAGACACTTAAAACTGCATCTCACTATTTTGTAGAGTGTATCCGTTATAGAGATTAGCACATGATCCGATTTCTAAATCTTA
Organism: Margaritifera margaritifera; assembly: GCA_029931535.1. Taxonomy (NCBI): domain Eukaryota; kingdom Metazoa; phylum Mollusca; class Bivalvia; order Unionida; family Margaritiferidae; genus Margaritifera; species Margaritifera margaritifera. Next base: position 3,428,506 of record JAQPZY010001525.1, on the reverse strand, counting down.
ATCATCTACTTTTGCATGCGAGGATTGACCTGCTACTTCAAGGTTCATCTAAACTATCTTATGATCTAAATTGTAAAGTGTTTAAAGCTGTACAAGAGTTTACAAAGGAAACGACGATTGTCCGGATTTTCGTCACATGTTTGCAAATGACTGATTACAATACCTAGGTAAATATTAGTATCTGCGTCACGCATATCCATGTATTTCACCTCATGGTCCTCTCTCTCTCTCTCTCTCTTATATTACGCTAAGTGCTCTCTCTCTCATATTACGCTAAGTGCTCTCTCTCTCTCTCTCTCATATTATGCTAAGTGCTCTCTCATATTACGCTAAGTGCTTTCTCTCTCTCATATTACGCTATGTGCTCTCTCATATTACGCTAAGCGCTCTCTCTCATATTACGCTAAGTGCTCTCTCTTTATCTCTCTCTCATATTACGCTAAGTGCTCTCTCTCATATTACGCTAAGTGCTCTCTCTCTCATACTACGCTAAGTGCTCTCTCATATTACGCTAAGTGCTCTCTCTCTCTCTCATACTACGCTAAGTGCTCTCTCTCTCTCTCTCTCATATTACGCTAAGTGCTCTCTCTCTCTCATATTACGCTAAGTTCTCTCTCTCTCTCTTGTATTACACTAAGTGCTTTAATGTAAGGAAAGCGCTGTACTTAAGTTGTAGAACTTTTCGTCCGATCCCTATTTTTGTTTTCTTTTTTTTAAAATATGGCAATAAAATATGTTTAAAGCAAAAACTGCAGCTAACCATCTTTCCATTCCAAAACCAAATAAAGAACTCTTTAAGAAAGGTTTTAAATATACAGGACTACTAATTTAAAAAGGTTTGGTTTGGTTTTGTGGGGTTTAACGTTATTTTTCATCACATGATGGACCAGTATATCTGGTAGAGGAAGAGCCCGAGAAGAACCACCGACCCACGGGAAGCTACTCGCAAGGTCCTTTTCTTATCGACAGGAGTGACCTCTGCTTCCTTGAGACGGTTTGGGAAATTATCTTGGAAGACGGTAGCATTAATTACTTTAGCTACGAGTCCTAACGAGTAGGTTCATCATATTTACCTGGATAGATTTCTCACCGAGTTTTCGGATACATACTGTCTGTTTGATGCACCTTGACTGCCCATAAAAATGGAACAGATTTGATACGTACAGGACAAATCTAAAATGACCAAGCTTTCTCGAGTTGAATTATCAGGACAAACTCGGACATGTACATTTTACAATTTTAAAATTTCAAGTTTAAAGGATTTTTTCTTTGTTATCATCATTTGTATGTATCTAATATAATTGGATGTCTATACGATATAAACAGCAAATAATATCGATTATCTAGTTTATCAATAGTAATCATGTGCTCTGTGTGGGTGAATTGGTGCAGTGGCTATGGCCAGCATTGGACATTCTCACATTCCTATATGTGTATGATTGTGTTTTCCGGTGTGGAGCGCCTCACACGTGACCTTTATCCTGACTCGTAGACTATGTTGACCTTCTACAGCGAGCATAGTGTACACAAAGTAGCAAAACCTTCCCAATTTTAATCATCATTTGAACATTCTTGCACAATAATCAAGATAAACAATCATTGCAACACATCTGCATACTAAAACGAGCAATGATTGAAGTTAACTGTTCCAAAAACAGGCGGTTTCGCACTGATTGACCTAGCTACATGTACAGCTTCTTCAGTCCATATCGAGTCAAAAAAGCCGTTGTTGTAAGAAAAAAAAAAGAAAATTTTTTTTTTTATTCATATTCTCATTATTATGTTTGAAGTGTAAATCAATTTTTGATTAAAGTTGAATTGAGGACAATTTCATTATTTTCTTGTATGTCTTGATTAATTTCAATCACTTTTCTTCGCAAGCTAAAATGTGTTTAAACGACACTGAAAGTTTACACCGAATAATTCGGTGTAAACTAAACTTTTTACGCTCTGTCTTAGGGTACCAAAATTTTCAATGAGTGTTCTGCCGTTTGAAAGTTTGAGCAGTATTCACAATACGCCATTTTCTTCCTTCGGCCTTCATTTTTCGTTCAGAAATGTGAGAAAAAGAATCCATCTTCATGCTTCAGTGTAGGATAGGAAACTTCCACCGTCGGGATCAAACTTTTGCGTCAGACACTCGGGACAGCCTCGTGTCTGATTCAATATTCTGACCCTCGGGTGAAATTTTCCTATCCTACACCGATACATATGATGGATTATATTATTCCCATGCACTTCATGACAAGTCAACGTCACGTGCCAGCCAATCCCCACCTCGTCTTTGTGCTGTTCAGACTACTGAGTAACATCTGTGTTCTAATTCTTCCTACGTGCTTGTTTGTGAACTAGTGAAGTATAAGACAACAATTTTTACAACATCATTACAATTTCTCAAAAGCAATACAGAAGTTAATCCAAGAATAATATAAAACATGAGTGTGGCCGGCAGCGTGCGAAATTGCCGCCAGCGCGCAGGTCCGATGATAGCAAATTTCACGGCGGACTTGCGTAAAAAATAAGCAGAAAGTCCATCTGGGTTATTAAAATTTTTATGTATATCGGGTAAATTTAATCTAAAAATTGTATATTTTACCATAATATAAGAAATAAAAGAAGCTATGTAAAAAATAAATAATGGTGAACTGTTTCTGATTACCACTTGTGAATCTAGGGCATAGTACTCCCAACGGTTATGTGAGACGAGAAGGGAAATAACTCGCATATGCATACAATGAACGGTTGCAACTCCAGTTAAAAACTTTTCTATGTCTATGCGATGTCTGATGATAAATGTAACTTCCGATTTCCAATGTCAACATGTGGAGATGTAAAGGTATTTAGATGTCTCAAAGCCATCTAAAGCTTAAAAAAAATTTAAAAAAAAAAAAAAATTAAAAAAAAAAACAGCCGAGTGAAAAGAGTTTCTCAAAAGAAATACGACAATAACAAATAAAAATAATCCACAGCTGGAACTCATCTTTCCAATGCTGTCATTGATAAGTCAGTGAAAGAGGATCCTCATTCCTATTCTGAATATGATTCAGACTGGTCATCAATTGCAGAATTAGATTTGGATGCCCAGCCTTAGACGAGGTATGTATGGATCTGGATCAGCTGGACAGTTAGCATCATTGTCCTGGCCAATAAACAGTGGTCATGTTATGCTGAATTTTAAATAATTAATAAATATGATATATAATATTAATATCTTATTTTGTGTTTTTCTTTATTTTGCCATTTTTCATTGAACATATAACCTTACAAAGGGCTGCTATCCATGTCCACCTACATTTACCAAGGAGTCATTCACTATATTTTGTGTTATTAAATGATGAAATGTAGAACCAGTTGGTTATGGACAGGACCAGTAGAATTTTTAGGTTACTGGTCCTGTGGGCTTGCAGGTTTTTGGGCTAGTTTCACACACAGGTGGCCAGACACTCAAAATCTGAGGAGAACTGAATTGTATGGCCTGTAAAGGGGCAGCAAACGGACCATAACTAAATGAGAAAACCGGTAGATCTGTGTTGTTTTCTTTGATTACTTTTATGTTACGATAATGTACATTAGAATCCAAACTGAGTATGCCTATATCGTTTGTTACATTTACTAAGAAATCATTGAAAATGTAGCATGTATCAGTTTAGTCAAATACAACTTTGCTACAAAATTCCATTACAATAGTTCTGTGATCATTGATTTTCCCCTTCTTGAACAGAAACTGTTAAATAGTAGCCAGAAGTCTTTTGACTTAGTCTCTCAGGAGCATCTATCAAAAAGTATATACTAATACTACTCTTCTTGAGCTTTGTTACGTTATTCCTTTCATCTTATGTAATTTTTCCAGTTGGGTTTATTTGTGCATTTTTGAAACAATTGAACAGCATTCTATTCTTAAAAGTAGATTTGCGTAACAAGCTGTTCTTGCTAGGGGAAGGACCTTTCTTAGGAAATTCGCGTTTAACCGGCCCATGTTCCCTAGTGATAGCAGTGAACAACATACCATTTCCCAATAGATGTCATGGCAACATCATTAAAGTTGTTCACAAGCAAGCACGTTGAAAGAATTACCATACAGGTGTTTCTCAGTATATTTAGCAGTACAAGGACAAGGTGTGAGTGGCTGCCATGCGAGGTTAACTTGTCATGACGTGCATGGAACTGTAATGCTGGCCATAGCCACTGCACCAATTCACCCACAGAAAGTACATGATATCATCAACGAAACGCTATTGATCAAACCTTTTTAGTAGTTTCTGAATTTTATTTTGCACATTTTACTTGAGTTCACATCATTCCGAAAGACAGGACAAACTAACTTGTGCCAGTTACTCAAACTGCGGTTAAAAGTTTCTGTTTTAAAAAAGAGGTTGGGGCTGTTGGCAAGCATAACATCATTCAATGAAGATGTTTGATTTTTGACAAAGTATCTAGGTCATTTGACAATATTTCTTAGGTCGAACATATAACGGATTGTTTGTAAGTTTTTTTTTTTAATTAAGTAGATTCAAATTATGATCACTTATTGCTAATATTTCGTCACAATCCAAGAAACACTTGTGTATGGCTGCACTTAAAGCCTAATGAAAAATAGGGCCTGACAAAGCTGGTGGCATATACAGACCAAATATTCCACACTTCCTACCATTGGCATTCAGTTCTACACAAATGCTCTCATTATGCTTGCTTTCCACTTCTGGCCTCGATCTGACAGGAAGATCTGAGTGAATGAGCATTGCCAGCCCCTTGCATGAAAATTTCTCTTTCCAAAATAATCTAGAGATTGGAAAAGCAAACAACTGATTATTGAAAGAGAAGTCGAGTTTAGTCTCAGCATCACACAAGATGTCAATAATTCGAACAACAAAATAAAATGTAATTCTCCAAATTGATATCTGAGACTGTTTATATTCATATATCTAATAAGAACTCGTTTCGGATTTACAGCTCTAAAGCCTCTCAGCTTGTCAATAATATCACACGCAATCTCATCTGTTCGTGGCTGTATTGAAACTATCGCTGTCATGGTTATCTCCCGTGTTCTGCGAGAACGAGAAGAGAATTTCGTCTTTGCACTGACGAAAATGAGGCATCATTAAAAGTCAAATTGCAATAAAAGTCAAGATACTGACACTTTCAACATAGCCAGTCGAAAGACTCAGGAGTTGTATATTGAGCGTAATCCACTTGCGTTTATGAAACGGTATGCCATTACATTTAATGTGGGACCACAAGTCCACAATTGTCAGCTAATAGCTCCCTGAAATTTTGTCACTGGACACTCACAAATGCTACAATGGCTATGAACTGGACTTGGATTTGTACATTCCAACACAATAGAATGTTGAGAAGAATTAAATAATGTTTGCGTGGGACTTTACTTGAACCCAATGTCGTTAGTAAACAATGGCGGCGCTTATGCGAGAAAATGGATCGACTGGTGGTAAGATAATCAATGGCATGATCCGGGAATTGTACGTGTTTAATCTCACCGTGATGTTTGATTACATAAGCTGGTACATCTCCAGGAATATGAATCTTATGAAGATCTATGCAGGTAGAATTCAAACTTATGCCACTGACATACTTATAGATCTATCCAAGGCATATCACTGTCTGTCCCATGAGCTTCTAATTCGAAAGATAGAGGCATATGGTATTGGTTATAAAGCCTGCAATCAAATTTCGAAATACCTTTCACACTGTAAATAACAGGTAAAATTCAGTACCTATAAGAGTGACTGATAGACCTACTAAAGGGAGTTAACACGGATCTGTTCTTCGGCCTTTACTATTTAATATCTTCATAAATAATACTTTTGCTTTGTCAAAAAGGCCACACTGTACAACTATACAGATGATACTACTCTATATTGTATACATGCAGAAATTACCTACGTTAAGGATGTGCTGCAGTGGGAGAGCAAAGACAAGGTCAACTGGTTTCCCCAGAATTAAATGAAGGCCAACCCAGACAAGTTCTAGGCAATTTGCATTGGCCAAAAAAGCATGAAGTTGCTCATCTTTCACCACCGGGGGCACTCAGATCGACTGTGACGACACTGTCTGGCTGCTTGGAGTTCATACAGATTTCCTTCTTAAATTTCATGAACATATCGAAGAAATATGGTGGAAAGCTTCAATACAACTGAATGTATTAAAGCACGTCCGTAGGTATCTAACTTAAATGGGAAATTGAATATGTTTCACTCTTTTATTCTTTTAATTTCAATTACTGACCTTTGGCATGGCATTTCTGTACTAGGAAGAACACACTCAAGTAAAAAAAAAATACAAGTACGAGCCATATGTTTTATCTATGAAAACTACAATAGCTCCTACGATATATTGCTTACACGGGCAGGATTTCCAACAATCTATTTAGAGAGACTTTGAGCCATGGCCTTATAAGTTAATAAAATCATATATAGCATGGCACCAAGATATCTCCCTAACCTTTTTCAAAGAAAAATCAAATATTTTAGTAAATTATGTTTCTCCGAGAATACTTACCCCCTTACCTTAACGTTAGGAAGATCCTCCGCTACCACTAGAATTCCGCAATCGCGGAAAGACGAAAAGTTCATCTTTCCCGTCTATATTCCATATAGACGAAGGAAAGATACTCTTCAAAACCCTTCCCTTACCTCCCCTCACCACCGCTAGGTGGCTACGGTTTATCAGTTTTTGCTTGAGCGATACATTGATTTGCGGAGAGGTGTGGGAGTGTTTAATAGTTATGTGATCGGATAAGTATTCTCGGATAAACATAATTTACTAAAATATTTGCTTTCTCCTTTGAATATTTTCCCCGAGTATATTAACGTTAGGAGAACAGGTAATAGGAGTCTATGCTAAGCATCCTCCCTTTACCTATGTCACCCACGAGGTAATAAGGATTCTTCTCTGTATAAGGTTAAACCGCAATCCTAATATCAGAACAGTACAATTGACGGTCACCTAAATTATTAAATTGTTGATCTAAGGCACTCAAAGGGACGACGGTCCCTGAAAACCTGCCACTTTCCCTGGTACAACTTCAATGTGGAGGGCCTTCTTTCTCGTGAAATTCTCTCAACAGAAGGCTTAAATCATATTGGCAAGAGCCAGGCGTGAAGGAGTAGCCTCTCTGGGCATGGACGAAACACCTGCGACCGTGGCTGTTTGAACAGTTTTGGTCTCGGATTAATTTTCTGCAGTTAAAAGTCGATGAACACTTTGTGCAAGTGCAACACATAGCATGCGTTCCGTGTTGACTTTGGCACATAACGTCGCCATTAAAAAACATACCGACTTTGTCTATGGATGGTTAATAATCCACAGGATTAACTTAAATTGTGTGAGAGGTATTAGATACGATATATATCGTAACTGGTAAACAGCCGTTGCCACCTAGCGGTGGTGAAGGGAGGTATCTTTTAGTCTTCTGCGATTACTGGATTCGAATGGTTGCGGAGCTTCTTCCTAACGTTAATTTGATTGGGGAAACTATTCAAAGAAGAAAAGTATCATTATTATTTTCGGTATGATAATATTTTATGAACTGCCTAGGATAATATTTTATGAACTGTCTAGGTGAGAACATAAAGGCATGGCAAGGCTTCATTCAGGTTTGCTACTCCCCAGGACAAAAACAGCCTGGCAAACGAGATTGTATGCGTGTCTGCATGTTGTTGCAGACATTGGAAGGGGCGACCTGTAAGTGTGACCTGTACAAATACCTTTTTTCTTTTTTTTTTTTTTTTTTTTTTTACAGCAACCAGCTTTTTTCTTCTTGTTTTAGCTCTCTTTTTAATCTCTGCGTTTTGGACCTTTTACTGTAATTTTGTAGAAACTGTTAACAATACTTGCAGCCTAGTTTCTTGGTTTTTAGTTTTATTTGTTTTTAACTGTACTTAATTGGCTCTTAGTCCATTTGTACTCTTTGTTTTATGTAGATTTGATCTTTTAGCCTCCTAGTATTTGCAACGGCCATCTTTGCCGTAGGTCATGCTTTTACGTGTCTTTCATTTTCTTACCCTAATTTGCATGCCTTGAACTTTAGATTTGTAATTTTTTTTTAAAAAGTATGTTTGTATGTATGTATCTAAGTAAATACGTTAATATTAGTATATATGTATGTATCTACCTAAAGATGTATGTATGTATTTATGTATGTAAATACGTTAATATTAGTATGTATGTATGTATCTACCTAAATATGTATATATATATGTATGTATTGATGTATGTATCTATGTATGTATGTATATAAATACATTAATATTATTGCATGTATGTATATTTCTGATGCTTGTATGAGTATATAATTAGCTATGCATTGTATGTATGTATTCTGTTTGTATGTTTTATTATATATATCTTACATAATAACTTAATGTCTGTGTAAATCATTGTTTTAAATATGTATGTATTACTGTATGAAAGTACATCTACGCAAGGCCGACGCAAGGGTATTTGGCGCCCTAGGCGAACCTTCTGCCCTGCGCCCTACTCCGCCATAACTAACTTTCTAGAATGGATATTGTATAGTTATTCTTTCCTTCTGTTTTTCTCTTCCAATTTTTAGACACTTATTATCTTCTGTTTTACGCTATTTCTCTTTTCTTATATTATTCGTTACCTTTTTTTGCCGCCCCCTCCACAAATTTTGTTTAAAAAAATTGCCGCCCTGAGCGACCGCCTAGTTTGACTAGCGGTTAAACCAGCCCTGCCTCTACACCTTATGCGGGATGTATATATCTTTTTATGTATAGTATACTCTTGTTCCCCTATCTGTATCTGCTTTTAGTTGATTGTTTGTCGAAGTAGTAGCTCTTCAGAGCTGATGTTATTTGTTGCCATACCCGACATTAAATAAAATTGCTTATAATGCATGCCTTAGAGCCGTTAAACATCAGTTAGAATGTATTAATAATTAAACCGATGAAGGCTGGCAAATTTGAAGGTCCGTCATGTTATTATTTTTTCAAATTAGGACTTTGAAATTTAAATCGATGCAGAGATACTTTGTAAGGTATGATAAGATATATATATATATATATATATATATATATATATATATATATATATATATATATATATATATATATATATATATAACAACATGTTTTATTCATCCCACAGTTACCTTAGTATAAGATTTGTACTGACTGGAATGAACAGCCTCACTGTTCTATTCATCCCACAGTTACCTTAGTATTATTAGACTTCTTCTGCCTGGAATGAACAGCTTCACTGTTCTATTCATCCCACAGTTACCTTAGTATTATTAGATTTGTTCTGCCTGGAATGAATAGCCGCACTGTTCTATTCATCCCACAGTTACCTTATTATTATTAGATTTGTTCTGCCTGGAATGAACAGCTGTACTGTTCTATTCATCCCACAGTTACCTCAGTATTATTAGATTTGTTCTGCCTGGAATGAACAGTTGTACTGTTCTATTCATCCCTCAGTTATCTCACTATTATTAGATTTGTTCTGCCTGGAAAGAACAACCTCACTGCTCTATTCATCTCACAGTTACCTTATTATTATTAGATTTGTTCTGCCTGGAATAAGCAGCCTCACTGTTCTATTCATCCCACAGTTACCTTAGTATTATTAGATTTGTTCTGCCTGGAATGAACAGCCTCATTGCTCTATTCATCCCACAGTTACCTTAGTATTATTAGATTTTTTTCTGCCTGGAATGAACAGCCTCACTGCTCTATACATCCCACAGTTACCTTAGTATTATTAGATTTGTATTGCCTGGAATGAAACTACCTAACTACTCTAAAGAAAAGTGGATTACTAACCTCCAAATAGTGTCCGATATAAGTTGTTTTTAGTTGCTGTGTTGAGTTCTCCGCTGTTCCTGAAAAGTATATTTTCAAGACCATGTATATGTGAGACATAACAGAAATAATAATAATAATAATAATAATAGATGTATAACTAGATATGAGTAAAAAGCATTTTAATATCTAGCTATGCAGCGTTAGCTAAAAGTATCGGTAAAGAAAGAAGAGGGAGGGAGGTAAATCGTATACAGAACTGAGCCCCTTTACTTGACAACAATCTTGAAAACGGTATAGGCATGACAAGATCTAAATTCGTCTTGTAGACTTTAATTTCAATATTGTTACTTAAAAATTGCAAACAATAGCCTTTCCTTACTCTGGGTATGTTGATTTTTAATAGTATATATATTATATGAAACAAGCTGAACATGTTTGGGTAAACAATAGCCGTAAAATTATTCAGCGTTTGGCACATTAGCCATGTCCCAATACAATAGCCATGTCCCAATACATTAGCCATGTCCCAATACAATAGCCTTGTCCCAATACAATAGCCATCAACCACTCATAGCATGAACGTTGGAGTACAATTTTGGAAACTTTTGAACGAGAATATTCGATAAATATTAAAACGTTTTCATTATGCGTCTCTGAGCTCGAATGTGTTAGAGGATTTCAACGCCATTAGGAAAAATGTGCATGCACTCAAGCATGAAAGAAAGAACGGACTTTATGAAATAATCAAACCTTTGTGTGTTTGCTGGATTGTTTGTTTGTTTGTTTGTTTGCTTTTTTCGAAAAGCAAAGATATAATCGACCTATCACGAAAGGTAAGATATCTCCACCTTTTTATTCACATAGAATTGTACGCAAAGGTCAAAGATGATTTTCTATAGTGAATAACCGTCGCGTGAAGTGATATTAATTTTAGTACATACTAAAAATATAATGAAAAGTGGACAAGGAATATAAGACAAAGTCTACTTGAGTTGTACATATTACATGTACATACTGATAATAACCTAGTTGTCAGAACTTCAGTCTTGAATTCTCTAACAAGCTTGTTGACTAGCTGTAATTACTGATGCATCAACATGTATCACTACACTAATTGCGCCAATCAGCTGTTATTGCGCTTTAATCCAAAAGAAAATAATTAATATTGTATTCTCTGATTTTTCCTGGATATCTGCTAACCAGTGACGAATGTTACTTGTATTCAACAGAAAGCAGCATTAAAATCTAAACAGAAAATAAAATTTTTATCGAGTTCAGCTTCTTGGCACTTGCGTAGGATGACAAAGCAAACTGGTGTGATTCGGTCGGTTCCGAAAAGGTTACTTGCACTAAAAATTCCATTCAATTCGACTCAATTCAAATGCATCTTTTTCCAGAAAATGCAACATAGCCTATGCTGCTTTTTGGATATTTTGCATCCATGTTAGTGCCTATCGTAAGGTTAGGGTTAGTGCAACTGAAATTATAACTAATGCACTGAATTCCATTAAAAAATGTATTTAAAAAATGAAGCAAATATATAGTGTAGTGATACCTCGCATATTGCCGCGATAGTATTGCTAAGCAGTCTCAAGGACTTATCAGTACATAAAAGTCTGATCGACAGGTGGACGAACTTTCAGATTCGCCAATTTACTCACCTATATCTTAGTATTATCAGTATCCCAAATACAACGAGGACAACAATCAGTCCCTTAGTTCGTCTCAGTCTCATGGCCATCACTGCCAAGTAACGACGACACGTCATATCCTTTTACAGCGTGCTGCACGGGCCTCTACCTGTCAAGTCGCTACCAGGCTTAAGCTGCAAATAAACAAAGAAAAAACGTTTTAGTCTCTCTTAGTTTGAATTACATGTATTTAGCTCATCTTAAACTAGCATGTAGAACAACGCTGTTATGTAATTCTATCACAGTACTGTCACTGTTATTGTTACAAATATTGGGAAAGAAATCATATGTGAAAGCCAGTGAAATAATTGGACCTTATCACGAAGAAAATAATCCTTTAAAAGTATATATTACTGCTAAGGAAAGGCAGATTTACAACGTTAAATTCATTAAAATACCATAATGTAAACGTCGCACAAAAGTGATCGCCAAGAAAGTCAGATATTTCATAGGACGCGAAGAAATCATATAAGTACACATTTCACGCAACAGAAAGTTGTAAAGTTCTTTTTTCTTTTTCTTTTTCATCTATACCAAACAGTAATGCTTACTGAAACAGAGCTAATTATATCTCTAGAAAGCGCTGTAAAATGCTTTGATTATTGGGCTTTTGTCTAATGTGGCGGGTGAGAAAATAATACTATATACATCGGATATTTAGGGGGAAGAAAAAAAAACGGCTGTTATTCACGGTAAGTGGAATAACAGAATAGTGAAAATCAGTTGATTATAGATGTCATATTATCGCCTTCCAACTACGCTTTTGTTGAAAACAGACTGAATAGGGGACCAACACTTGTCTATATTGTTAAAAAGTGTTGATTATTATAGTTCCGCGCTATACATGTTTGGCTGCACATGTATGTAGCAAGACTGTCGCAAACGGCACACGCTACTCACGACATTGGTCCTACTAATGGCCTTGACCTTTGAGCTAGGGGCTTGACTATTGTAAAACGTCATCAAAGTATCTGTAGGGGTTAACAAATGACAACCCGGATAAGGAAACGGGTCACTGATTTACATTATTGCTTGCTGTGACCTTGACCGTGAGGTGGAGGTATGACTGTGATTACGCAAGACTCTGTCACATCAAGATATATAAAAGGTTCAAGTTTCATTAAAATATACATGTATTCACTAGTTGAATAGTTATACCCGTACATGAATAGAAGTCGCTGATTTATAGCTTTCCTTACTGTGACTTTGACACTGAGGCAGGGCGACAGGCTATGGTATGTGACACACTGTCTAATCATCATATATAACTGTTTAAAGTTTCATTCAAATATGTTATATTCAGGGCAATGATAAAATAGTTACCTTTTCCCTTGCTGTGACCTACACCTTGATGCCGGGGTGGGGGCTGGCTATGATATGCAACACGCCGTCTATACAATACATGATATATAACTGGCTAAAGGTTTATTCAAATATCTTTAGTGTTTCAAACGTTTTACTCCGGACAAGTCACATAATTACATTTTCCATTGCCATGACCTTGATCGTGAGGCGGAGAAATAGCTACGATAAGCAGCATACCGTCTAGTAATAATATTTCTCTCTCTGTCTCCCTCTCTCTCTCTCTCTCTCTCTCTCTCTCTCTCTCTCTCTCTCTCTCTCTCCCCCACACACACACACACACACACACACACACACATATATATATATATACACACACACAACTATTATTGTACCCCCCATAAGTTTCTTTCCACAGTGAAATTAAGATTTGAAGATGTGAGCAATTATTTATGATCCAAGACAGAAGAGTGTTCCATAAAGATGCAGTTTTATTACATCCCCCAAAAAAACGTTTTAATTTTTCTGGAGAATTTCTACAAACTGTACAGTAAGAGTCAAGAAAAAATACCAGTTTTGGACAGAAATCTATTTAGTTGCCAAAGTTATGGGAATTAGTCGGAACTGGAACGATCGAAGCTTTGAATCTTTTGTGACTGAGTAGATAAGAGAAAATATTCTTATCCAATCATACGACTCTGAAATATTTAAATTATTGTACCATTTTTGGTTAAATTTGAGTATTTCGTCATGAACAGAGATTATTTTGTAGAAGTATCTACAAACTTCATCGTATTGTATAAGATGTTTAATATTCAATAGACAAATGGGTCTATCCTTAATTTGGAATTACTGATAATTGTTTCAGATATTGTTTTACCGCATGTATGATGCCTAGAGTTAGAAATGCGACCCACACTTTTATGTACCTGCTTTGGCGGCACGTGATAAATAAAATATGGTTTCTACTTCCCTGTTTTGAATTACTCTGGAAAACGGAAGATTCGTTTATTTGTTTGGTGTTGAATGGCACATCAACATGTGAAAAGTTATATCGTGCCGAGGCAATTAAAGTAAAGTGCCCTGCCCAGGGACATATCCACACCGGCCGACCAGTCCTGGTCAGGGTAGGATTACGACACTCAACCCCAATCGGAACACCGCGTGATATAGCGCAAAATGGGGGAAATCGCCGGAAAATGGCGGAGAACTCAGTCACATGCGGGAAAGTACACTAGTCAAAATTGAACCATGTCCAAAAGCATTATGATACCGGTACCTTTATGGATATATTTACACTTGTTCAGTGGGAAAAAAAATCCTTTGTGAATTCTTGCTTAAGTCATCAAGTCGAGTCGTGTGATGTGCACATGAAATTGTTTTTGTAAACAAGGTACATGTATACTGAATGGCGTCTACAGTAATATTTCCCAAGTGTTTTTCCGATCATTGGCGGAAATGCCGGAACATGTTCAAATTGTCCCCCACCCCTTCTGATTTACGAGTCTGGCACGCTAATTTCTGAGCCACCACGGCTCATTGAAACGGATAAGGTCTGCATAAAACAAGGTCTGATCATATGGGTTCGGTACAAAGTGACAACAGTGAAAAGATGGGGATTGGGTTATCCCAGAACTCCATAAATAAATGACGAGAGGGCGAAGCCCATTAAAAATGTAGACATTTTGTCCCAAAAAGTTTTTAAAAAGACATAAAACAGCAAAATATATTTTTTCTCAGGACTGGGTTGGGGGGAAAGGGCAACATTGTTTGCAGTTGTAGAATGGGAGAGGAGCTATACTGGTAAGGGAGAAGTAGCTTTGTTTTACGTTATGTTTGTACATGCTGCTTTGTTATGCCGCTTTTTTTTGTTCTTTACAGAACTCACCTGTGTAAATTTTCCCCAGTCCTATACAGGATTTTACATTCAATGCAGACACTTAGCAGGGTAATATTTAAACTTGACGAGTGTTCTACTGGCCGTGAAACAGACCCCATCAAAACCACTGTGCGTACCCTACAGTAGACCCATCATAGGGTGTATTCAGTACATTTACCTCGTGTATCAATAATAGTAGTACATGTTTTTCACAGGCAAAACCTATTGTCTATAATCCACTCACCCCCCTCGTGTAAAATATCATCGTGATAGAAGCAGTATGTTTAAACTGTACATACTTACATGTATATTGCTGTGTGATAGATGTTACCGCTATCATATGTCCCGCTGTTGATGATAAAAGACCCTCACAATAAGTACATAGATTAAGTTCGATTCTGCATATTTTTTCTTTCTTCAAGCCGCTTAATGCACACACAAGACATGACCGTATACAATTTGACGACCGGCAGTCAGCCAAGCGAAACTACGTTCATTATGCTAGCTGTACAGTTTTGTGTGGTAGGCATCCGGTAAAATCTGAAAGCTGAAAATGTCAAGGTTTCAACAGCATTGTGCTTGACGTTCGTGTTTGTATAAACGGTGATCAATAATTTACAGTTTAATTTTTATTGGTGTGCATCAGGGACATTTAGAGTACTTTAAGATTTTTGGACCAAATGGCACTTCTGAGCGCTAACATAAACTTTCTGTCTGCAATAAATCTTTCAGATGTTCATTATACATGTAGTAGAAATGGCCCTAAAAAAAAATTTAAAAAATAACAATTTAAAAAAAAGAAAACGACACACTGGTCACATTTCCACAGCCAGTGAAAAGTTTATCTTTGCGTACACATCGTCAATTATTGCGTGCCACAAAATTTGCATGCAAATTATATTGATACTGCAGTGGCGTACTAAGGGTAAATTTCGTCCGTGGCGACGATGATGGCCCATACGGCCAGAATAGGAGGCCCGAATTTTTATCAGCTGTTTTGGCGCTCCAAGACCTCTGGCGCCCTGGGCAACCGCCCCGTCGGCCCCCGTTAGTACGCTACATACTCACTAACATCTCAAACGAAACGATTTCATATATAGATAACAAACAGAGGCATATATACATACCTCCAAACAGTGCAACGAACCTACCTACCCACCCACATTAATTCATTATGGCATGTTCATGTAACATCAACCTCTGTAAATTCATACGGACAGACACAATAGCAAATACATACATTTACATAAAAACATCATAGCATTCAGATTTCTGAGCTCAAACTAGTTTCGTTCGGTTCCACAAAATACCAATATCTCCTTGGATATTGGCATTTTGTGGAACGGAACAGAACCACAGAATTTCAATACTGTTTATATAAATACTTACTAATATCTCGAACGAAATGATTTTGTATATAGTGTGTACATTCTGAGTTGCATATTTACATGCAAAATATTTATAAGTGTGTAAATCTGCGCAGCTTTTCCAGCATATGAATTTATACGTCAGTAGGTGTGTGAGTGTGCATGCACTGTTTTACACAGAACACAAACATTCTTAAGGGCTATTGATAATGAACAATTCAGTACAGAGGGGTGGGGGATGGGACTCTGATTGTGAACAAATGGCTACAAAGTATGGTAATAGTGATGTCCCATTTCCTTCAATTAAGTATCCTGTAACAGTTAGCAGTGAGTGTGTGAAAAAATAACTTATAATTAAAAACATCCATACCTTTGTCCACAGACTTTAATGCAGTGTACAGCAAGATGCAGTCGTCTGTGTACACTGAAAAAAGAAATGTCACTTACACTTATGAATAATCCATTTAGGGACAAATAGAAGTGGATTTTGTATACAAATCTGATAAATTTAGCATAAGCTGTTTTTCTGAATATACTGTTTGCAAATAAAATACATTTATATCAGTCCTGAATAAAAACAAGGTAGGGAGGCCTGTACTGGCCATAAGCAGCATTTTATGATGAAGACAATGACACAAGTGTACATGTATTTTGGTAATAATAATAATGTGACAATTTTGAGTCATATGTCTTTCTGTACATCCTGTAATCTCTCTCTCTCTCTCTCTCTCTCTCTCTCTCTCTCTCTCTCTCTATATATATATATATATATATATCTATATATATATATATATATATATATATATATATCAGGTTAAATCTTATGCATCACAAATGGTAATTCAGTTTTCCATACTACACTAATTAATGAGTCTTGAGTTTAAATCTAACCACTTTCTTGGTATCTTGAAATGGATTCAATGCAAAATGTGGAAACTGTAAGAGTGTGGTATGATATTTTCCCTTCAAGTTTCTTTCGTGAAAGAAAGTATGTGGAAACCCATCCCCAATCCCAAGAGCACATAGAACGTATGTGATTAATATGATGTTGCAGAACATTCACTGTCACTGAAGCACATAGGGAAAAAAAAAGGGCCTGGATTGTGAGGAGGTGTAATATATTTACTTTTGTGTAATAAATACACGAAACATATGTAATTAACAAGAAGCTTCAGATCAGTGACGTAACTACAGCCCCCGCAATGCGGGGGAGGGGGCGCACAAGATGGGGGTAAAATCCCGCTTTACATTAATTTGATGGGGGCCTACTCTTAATGTTTGCGAGTGGGGGGGTGGGTGGTGGTGGCACAATTTGAAGTTAAGCCACTGTTCAGTATCGTTGATTGTTAACCATCAGTGACCATGAATATACAAATTACAACGTGCAGCAAACATTGTGCACTGTCTTCAATCCTACCCTGTGAAAACTTGCACCTTAAGTCACAATATGTAAATAATTGAGATAACAAAATTTCAATCTATGTATACAGTTGGCGACCCTGATCATACCAAGTTAAACATCTGACTAATATTATCCCTTGCAGTTTATCTCTATCCCAGCCCTTCCCTGGGACATATCCCCAGTTCATAATTTTGAAACTATTGGAATTGCCATCTTATTATCATATATGCATATACTAAGCATTAAAAGAAAAATGTTAAGACAGTAATAATACTGGCTGTTGTGTCAAATGTAACTCTCTGGTACTTAGACAACTTAAATTTACGTGTAAATGACAGGAGCCTCTGATATTAATGTATATGAAAATATTGTCAGGTCTGAATGGTATAGTGGTGACACACCGACTTGACATCTTTGTGCTCATAAGTTCCATTCCAGGCTCCAGAAAGAGGGAGAGTGCAGTAGTGACCCATCTATGATCTGTTAATTTCTGTTGTCACCATGGTTTCTTTCCACTGCAATGACCACATTGTGACAGCATAGGTGCTGTTTAAAGTACTTGATATATGCAGGGGACGACAATAACCAAGCCCAACCAGCCCGGACCCGTATAAAAGTCATTGTTGGGCACATCACATTTCAAGTAATTACTATATAGTGACATATAAACATAAATAACATGCTAATTTCTATATCATTTGTTGCACATCTCCTTTGCCGTGTTGGAGGTCAATATTTGAATTGGTGGCCCATGTAGACCACCAGCTATATGTATTCGCCTCCTTATATCATGTTTTCTAAAGCACCTAATATCTTTGCAAATGACTACACTGTACGACGATCAAAATTAACTTACCCAGTGTTCAAATGTCACATACAAAACAATATAAATACATATTTATCACAAATACCAAACAATGTCACTAATGCACCACTAATAAAAGCATATGTTTATAACTAATGGTCCAAATAAGTGTCAATTCTTTTTTCCCTTCACGTGGCTTATTCGACACACCGTAGAGTCCACAATAGAACAACACATGGATGTATACATGTATATGTCATATTCTCTGTCACTGAGCATGTTGCGCTATAGTTAGTTTAACATTCCCGACAATCGTAATATCCAACAGAGCAAAATGGACTACCTACTTCTAATGTATGCCACTGCTCATGTATCTCACCTGATCAGTTCGTAATTTTCTTAAAAGTTGTGATTTTCTTGTATTGAACCACAATCTTGCCTTGCGGGAATATCCTTCTCACACACTTGTGGAAACACATCCTATATCCACCATAGTTATCATGCTTATAAGCAAAATCAATATATCTCCCAGCTGTGCTTAAATATATTGTATATTTAGGAGATTTAGCTAATGTTAAGTACTATTCATTATCTTTACACTGGTATTGAGAACGAAGGACTGATAATACCGGAAGGTATAAAGTTCGAACGATTAATATTTCTAGAACTTCATGCGGGAAAGGAGAGAGGACAAGAAGTGAAATGTAAATAAAGAAATAAGTAATTTGGTATTATGTATTTCACGAATGTTTGGGAATTTTCTTCGTTATTAATAGTATTGATAATCGGGTAACATATATGCGTGTAATATGACTCTCAGCCATGGGACTGTATTGAATGGAAGACGACCAATATGGCAGCCTCCATTAGATGGCATCGTGATGTTTGCTACATGCGGTGTACGTAAGGACCCATGTACATATGCAAAATATAACGCTCGTTGAATCTTGTTCAGTCTTTATGCAACACGATAATTACAATGACGTATCTCAATTTTATCTCAATGCCGTGATCTATTGCGCGTAAAATGCAATATCTAATTCCCTTTCTTTTTTAGGTCTGATAAATAATTAATACATTTTCCAGAAAACAGATTGTATATTTGGCTATACCACTCCCACCCTATGAAGCCTATTCGCGTTACCAATAGCCCTTAACCTTCCGTGTTGTTGACATTTTTTCAAATTTGGTAGTGGTATACTTGTTTAATATAGGTCTGACGGTTCTAGGGCAATTCGGGGACGGACAATTCGGAGCGGACAATTCGGAGATGGACATTCCGGAGAATGGACAATTCGGACACAGACAATTCGGAGATCGTGAGGAATGATTTCAGAGATGAAAAAGTCGAAAGACAGGTGGATGTTGCGGATATATAAAAGTAAATTGTTTCATTGAGCAAGTCTTAATAATACCCAGTGACTGCCGATGGTTTCGGAAAAAGCTATAACTTATGAAAATATATATATCGTGCACACAAAAGAATGGTTTTATTTAGTAATTGTTAAGAAGGCGCGTAATTATATCGGTATGTAACAGTCTGTGTTTTACTGTGTGGCTGTATTTGACCTAGTCTTTTCATGTGCCTGCTGAAAGAATGCGGTTGAACATCATAAGGATTATGTCTTATTCAGTAGACGTTAAGACAGCGCCTATGGGTTAGTTTGGTATTACATGGCAATTACTATTATTCAGTGATATAATCTGGATTAAGAAAAGGTTTAAAAATGCATTATCACTGGTAACAGTTAAACACACACACAATTGTGTAACTGAACTCAGACGTTTATAAAAAAAAAAAAATTCATTTAATCGTGTTTAATCGTGTTTTAATTCTGTCTCGAATTGCCCCCTCTCCGAATTGCCCATTCTCCGAAATGTCCGTCTCCGAATTGTCTGGCTCCGAACTGTCCGCGCCTAATTGCCCGCTCCGAATTGTCCGCCTCCGAATTGTCCGGATACCGGTCCGCCTCAATAAACGTGAATGGCGTTTTCTATGTTCCTAAAGATCCCCAATCTAAGCAAATGCCGTCTTTGAGGCAGATATAAAAACCAAATTAAATACTATTTCTACCAAGTATGAAAATGTATCACTTGTCGGTTATCTCAACTATGATCTCTTAAATACCGAAAAAAAGTTAAACCCTTTGATCAATCTTTGATACTTTCAATTTAACAAATGTCATAGGTAACGTTGCTTGCTATGTTAAAAATTGCTCCCTTTCCTAATAGATATTATTGCTACTAGCAATCCAGAATTCTTTTGTCATAGCCTAAACTTCGAATGTGGCGTGAGTGATTGGCATCACATGATAACCACAATACTAAAAGAATATTATGCTTCAAACAGAGGTGAGAAAATCAAGTTCAGATGATAAAATATATTTTATGAGAAACATTCCCTTGATGATATTAGTAAAATAGTATGCAAATTTCTTCCGTGACAAAGTACAAACCATTAGAAATAAGCTTGACAACACAATTTCAATTGACTCATCGTCACCATACAGTTGCGATTCAGAATTTAAGCGGCAACCGTTAGCAGTATTTGAACCTGTCTCAATGGATTTAGTATGTACAATCATGATGAAGAGTGCCTCAAAGTCATGTGAACTTGATCCGATTCCGACATCACTGCTGCTTGAGTGCTTAGATCCAATATTGCCTTCACTAACTGATGTTATTAATACTTCTCTCTCATCCGGGGAATTCCCATCATTTTTCAAAACTGCCATTGTAAAGCCTCTGCTGAAGAAACCAACACTTGACCATAACGATTTAAAGAACTACCGCCAAGTTTCTAACCTCCCATTCATGCCAAAAATCTTAGAAAAAGTTGTTCTATCCCAACTTGTATCTCATCTGATTTCAAACAGTCTTTTTAGCAACGTACAGTCTGCATATCGCCCTCGCCACAGTACCGAAACTACCCTTCTGAAAGTAGTTAACGACCTTCTCTCTGCTTTGGATAGTGGAAGATTACAGTCCTCACGCTCCTTGACTTCTCTGCAGCATTTGACACAATAGACCATGATATATTACTTCACCGTCTCCATCATGTATTTGGCATTCACGATACAGCCTTACTATGGTTCAAGTCCTACTTGGTCAACAGGATACAAATTGTGTCCGCAAATGGAAAACAATCCAGCCCAGTTGATCTATGTTTTGGTGTTCCACAGGGTTCTGTTCTTGGACCGGTTCCCTTCATTCTATACACTCAGCCGCCCTCAAGTGTCATAGATCGTCATCCAGTGTCTCACAAATTGTACGCTGATGACACCCAAATATACAAATCTAGCCACCCAACAGAAGTTGATGCTACCATCCAAGGTGTAGAGAGGTGTATTTCCGATGTGAAATCATGGATGACATGTAACAAGCTGCAGATGAATGATGATAAAACTAAAGCCATTCTGATTACAACACAAAGACTTTTTTATTCACATCATTTACCTCAAACAATAAATATCGCAAAACACAAACATAAAATTCACACAGTCAGTACGAAACCTAGGTGCTACTCTAGACAGTACACTCTCGTTGCACCAGTATGTCATGAAGATATGCAAGGCTGCAAACCTTGAGCTGAGACGCATCAGCTCCATTCGCAATTATCTTTCAGTTGATGCCACTAAAACACTTGTGTGTTCCTTAGTACTTTCAAGACTGGACTATTGTAAGTCAATTCTATCTGGTTCGTCTCAGTATCTACTCCAGAAACTTCAAAAAGTTCAAATCACAGCTGCTCGGATCATTCTTAGAGTACCACGAGCAGAGCACCCCTCCCCCCCCCCCCCCTGCTATGTGCCCTACACTGGCTACCCATTCGATCCAGAATCAACACACAATTTGTTCTCTGTGCTACGTTTCATTGACTGGCACCAGTCCAATATACCTATCTCACCTCACCCATGTGTACACACCAGCAAGATACTTACGCTCCTCTTCCGACGCTAGTATTCTCATTATTCCCACTATCAAAATGAAGTCATACGGACAACGTTCTTTTGCATACCAGCACCCAGCAACGTGGAACGAATTGCCCACTGAACTTAGACACAAAGACACAGTGATCTCATTCAAGAGTGCTCTTAAAACTCACCTATTTCGACTGCAAGAATAGACTTAAAGACTTAATGTTTCCTTAGCTTAATTATTTTCAGCATGTTTTTGTTTTCTCATTTCATGGTGTTTGTTTTTCGTAATCATATCATTGTATATGTTTTTTAGGTGTTATCTAATGTTGTAAAGCGCTTAGAGCTTGTAAAGATTAGGCGCTATACAAAGTCCTCATGATTATTATTATTATTATTATTATTATTATTATTATTATTGAATACCATTTCGTGTCATTGACACGTTTGACGATGTTGATGATAAATATTGGGTATATGAAAAGCTACTATTTGAGGTCATTGATAATCACGCTCCAGAAAAGCAAAACTACCAAAAAAGACACACAAACACACACATACATGAACAGTGAACTTAGAAAGGCCATATATAAAAAGCGTATGGCATATAAAAAATTAAAAATTAATAAAACTAAACGATTCTGAGAAACTTACACACAAAAAAACAGACATTTTGTGACCAAGCTTGGAAGGCAATCTATCAGATTTTATTTCTTTGAAATGTGCAGTGGTGCCCCAAAATCTAAGGACTTTTGGCCTACCATTAAACGTCTTTTATCAACCAAAAATTAAAGTTCTGACTGTAAGATCATTATGATGTAGGGTGATGCACTGATTACTAACCAAACAAAAGTCTCGAAATTTTCCATGAGTACTACATTAACATTGCAACATCCACTGGGTCAAATGAACTCGTAGATAGCATTACTACTCACCCGATCATACAAGTTATTCATGACAATCAACTACCTGAAAAATACCAAACGCTCAAACTGCAACCAGCAGTACCAGATGAAGTTTTCAAAATTATGAAAGGCTTTGATACAAAGAAATCTACAGACGTTGACAACATAACTCCTAAAATTCTCAAATTATGCGCACCAGTTTTATGCTCAGACATTAGCATACAGCTGTACTTGTAATGACAAAGGAAACTTTCCTGATTGTCTTAAAGAGACGCAGGTAACCCCAATTTACAAAAACAAATTTGATCATTTTGGTAATATCAACTACAGACCAGTCAGAATTTTACTTTGTATTTCAAAATTTTTTAAAAGGCTTTTATGTAATCAGAGCCAATTACATTTTGATAATATTTTTCATGACTTTCTATGTGCTCTTAGAAAAGGGTATGGCTGTCAAACTATTCTACTGAAACTGGTGGAGGAATGGAGGGATTGTCCTGGACAAATGGTCCTGTCCAAGGCCTTCGACAGTCTTCCGCACAACCCCATCATCGAACGAAAAAATGAAAGCCTATAACAAAGATCCGAACTCGATCAACGAAAACAACGCGTTAAACTGGGATCTTGATATAGTAACTGGAATCTAGCCTCCAAAGAGGTACCGCAAGGCTCAGTGCTATGACCTCTCATATTTAATATCTTTATAAACGACATTTTCTACTTCACAATACAAGCAACACTGTATAATTACGCTGATGACAACACCATATCTTACTTCCATAAAGATCCAGAAATTTCAATATCTATATTCTACAAAATGAGAGCAGGATACTGACTGACTGGTTTGCAGCCAATGGTATGCAAGCAAACCGTCATAAATTCAAAGCCATTGTTCGTGGCAAAAAGGCGTAAACATTTATCGAATTTAACCATACAAGACCATGAAATACCCTGTGAGGATTTTGTGAAACTCATTGGAGAAGATATTGATTCTCAACTTAATTTCAGCAGCCACATATATAAGGTCTGTCAAAAAGCATCAAGACAATAAAACATAGTGCAACGTCGCAACCCCTGTTTGACCACTAATACTAAGTTAACGACCTACAAGTGCTTTATTAGGGGTCAAACTTCAACTACTGCCCCCTTATTTGTCATTTCTGTACCAAACAGAACTCTGAAAAATGAAAAGAAAATACAATATAGGGCACTAAAATTGGTGTTTGATGATTTTAATAGCTCATATGACTCTCTGCTAAGAAAGGCAAACCTTTCAACTCTACACATTAGTAGACTTAGATATATGGCAACTGAAGTATATAAAATACTGCACAAGAAAATACCTTATTACTTGTTAATATGATCACATTCGAAAACTGCAACTATAATCTTAGACACCAAAATCTGGCAACAGTACCAAGGGTAAAGACCACAAGGTATGGTAAGCTCTCTTTCAAATTTGACGCCCCCAGAGCCTGAAATAACCTGCCCAATGAACTGAGAATAATCCCTGACTTCAAAAGAATTCAGCAGGTTAATTCAGACATGATCCGGGCCTCACTGTAAATGTGCTTTATGTCTTTCTATTTAGCGGTCAGTGGCAATTGAGCTTTAAGGTTACCAACTTCACAGAGACACTCAGGCTTAAATCCAGTACCCATAAAACCTATTTAAATTACTCGCCTTATTAGACTTATATTTATTTATTTATTTTTTGAAAACAGTCAATTTTAACTTTTTGCACACTCATTCTCATGATGTCAGATTTCTTATCCAATGTATACCTTTTTGTGATGTGACATATATGTTGATGGAATTTTTGTGATGTGTTACATGTCATTTTCTGTGATGTATTATATATGTTCTTGCTCTTAATGATAATAATAATAATAATAATAATAATAATGTATATTTGCATGCTATATACTTTTGTCTCGTCTTTTA
This sequence comes from Margaritifera margaritifera, assembly GCA_029931535.1. Lineage (NCBI taxonomy): Eukaryota > Metazoa > Mollusca > Bivalvia > Unionida > Margaritiferidae > Margaritifera > Margaritifera margaritifera. The sequence continues at coordinate 3,403,506 of JAQPZY010001525.1, read as the reverse complement.
ATCTGCTGTTATTGTTGGCATTGTGCATGAGTAGTATGTGGGGAGTACTGGGGGACAAGGGGGTCTCCTATGTTAAACAGGGTCAAAGATTTATAGGGACAAGGGGAATTTAACATGGAGATGGCACTCGAGGGACAAGGGGAATTGAACATGGAGAGGGTAGTTGGGGTCATACGAGAAAGAGTGGGGTACTTGGGGTCATACGAGAAATTAACATGGCGGGGGGCCAGTATAGGTACAATGGGAAATTAACATTGGGGCCTCTACAGGTACAATGGGATTTTTAACATGGCGGGGACACTATGGGGTCGTACGAGAAATTAACATGGCGGGGATACTACGGGGTCTTACGGGAATTTTAACATTTTGGGTTGGCACTACGGGGTCGTACGGGAAGTTTAACAGGGTAGGCAATCATTGGAAAAATGACCTTCCGCCTAGTGGCTATATCTGACTGAATTTGAATTATAGACGTGTGCGACGAATCTCGTCATGTACGTCTGAGTGGCTATATCTATATAGCCTAGAGTTATATATAAAGCATTACCTATACCTCAGATCATGTTGGAGGTGTCAGTAAATTTGCATATATTGTACCTATGTTATAAATAGCTTTTATCAAGGGAACTAACTCATAATAACACTAAAATGGACGTGACTAAAAGTTGTATTAAACATCGGGAACCGTCACGGACTTTAGCGTTGACTAGAAAATATCCTGAACATTAGATTATAATGGCCTAGACTAAAAGTAGCACTAAAATTCCGAAATAGTAACGGACGTTAGCGGAGACTGAAAATAATCCGGAAAAAAAAAAAAAGAAAAAAAAAAAAAAAAAAATGGAAAAAAATTGGCTGAGACTAAAAGTAACACTAAAATTCCGAAATTGTACCGGACGTTAGCGGAGACTAAAAATAATCCGGAAAAAAAAAAAAGGAAAAAATTGGCTGAGACTAAAAGTAACACTAAGCTTCCGAAATTGTACCGGACGTTAGCGGAGACTGAAAATAATCCGGAAAAAAATGGAAAAAAATTGACTGAGACTAAAAAATAGTACTAAAATTTCGTAACTCATCTTAAATTTTTTTTTTATTTTAAATTTTTTTATATACAAACCCAAATAAACCCAAAACCCAAACCCAAACCTAACACACTATCCCAAATTTGTTTATTTTTTAATTTTTTTTTTATCAAAACACACACACCACACAACCATTTTTTTTACTTGCTAAAAATTTTTTTATATATCAAACACAAAACTTACACACACCACACAACCTATTTTTTATTTTTTTTTATTTTTTTTATATCAAAACACACACCACACTATCCATTTTTTTACTTTTTAAAAATTTTTTTATATATCAAACACAAAACTTACACTGCACAACCATTTTTTTTATTTTTTAAAATTTTTTTTATATCAAAACACAACCATTTTTTTTACTTTTTAAATTTTTTATATCACACACCACACATATACAATCCATTTTAAAAAATTTTTTTTTTATTTGATGGATTGCAAAAGTTGTTGTTGTTGTTGTTGTCTTTGCTGCTGCTGCTGTTGGTGCTGTAGTCTATTTCTTTCCTCCCAATTTTAGATCGATAGAAAGAGAGAGAGAACATAATTTTTTTTTTTTTCAAAAATTCAATAAAAAACCACACAACACCTTTTTTTCAAAAAAACAATAACATTGTTTTTATTCAACAATAACTATTCTAACATAAAACAATTCTAACAATTCAACAATAAATTTTTTTTCAAACAGGAACATATTTACAAGGTTGACAACGTTGGGAAGGTAAAGTAAATGTCAAACTTTCTACATCCACATCATTCTGATGCACACTACGATTGTGAGCTAAAGACAAGAGATAACCATAACGTTCACAAAACCATTTTTGTACTTTAGTATCGTTTCGAACATAGTCACTATCAAAATAAGTCAGTAAATGTTCTAAGGAATATCCAAGACTGCGTTGATGAAGATAATGGACACAATATTGTCCGCACACCATGGAATCGGATCCTTGTAGTCTCACATTATTGAATCGAGTCGAGACGGCATTTCTTCTCATAAACTCGATGATGTCTTTTTCCAAAGGAGGTAATCCATAAGAATCAAAATATTCCACACAGTGAGTGTTGGGAAAGTACACTGCTACCCAATGGGTTCCTGGTAGATCACTGTCGTCGGTATTGATGACATAGGCATGAACGTTTTTTGGTTTACGATGAGGTAGTTCATCTTTAGCACACACCACAGGATTCCAAGAAGAAGTATAGGAACTACGAGTCAATAAGTAATGAAGTTCCCTAGTATCCATTTTTTTCTTCTTCTTTTTTTTTTTCTTCAATGGAAATAATAGGTCACCAATTCACACCTGACTTTAAACTTGAATTGATCTGTCTTGTAATTCCACGAATATTCACGTCGGATAGGTTCTGCACTCTGTTGAATGAGCCCTTCGATGCGTCTGATCTCCAGAAGAGTAAGTGGAAAAGAAGAAATCACCAAGTCTTTATGCCATTGTCTCAACACTTTTTCGTCCGAGTTCTGGGACCAAGCCGTTTCCAAATAGTTGTCCAATTGTTCTTCACAAGTCAACATCATACATTGGTCGTGTTGTATCTGACTAGGATGATCGATTTGACATCCATGACATTGTTCTTGGACTAGACTGTTAATGATTTTACTCAATTCCTGAGCATAACAGGACACTAACTGTTTTTCTTGTTCTGGCCATCGAGAAATAAATCCAGTAAACTCGGTTTTAGGTTCTGAATGAATGACTTCGTCATCATCATCATTTGTGATAGTTTGTGACTTCTCACAAAATTCCTCATCTATTTCCATAGGTTCTTCTTCTACGTGTTGCATCTTTTTTTTCTTCTTCTAATAGTCTAGAATCACTTCTCTCAAACTGTTGATCTCTAGAGTATTATCAAATTCTGCATACAAGACGACGTTCACTGTGTCGGGTAGAGGATCTGCAAACTGAAGTTCCACACGAAGTGGGCCTGATTTTATAGGGTGGAAATGTCCTTCATCGCTGCCTTGGTCAGGAGTGAAATTAAATCCCCACAAGGCATACCCTCCTGCATAATCCTCGTACGAAATGCCGTGGCTGGTGTTGGTACCTAACTGTCCTGTGGCTTCAAACAGGCTCAGGTAAGATCGCAAGTAATTTTTATGGCCGTCGCTAAAGTTAGGTTCAAAAGGTCTGGTACACAAGGTCTTGCCATCTCGACTGACTTCTATCTTGGAGACGTTGTAGTGTTTAAACTCGAACGGATTCTGATCGTGGACTCCGTTGAGGGCTGCATTACTGACGATGCCAATCAGCAAACGTTTGGGGAGCTGTCCTTGGAAGATGTGATCTTCGACTTTGGATCGGAGTCCAGCGGCTATGGTAAAGGTTTTCACTTCCACTCGTCGCACAGGATACTTAGCAGTGGTTCTGCTCAAGGATTAACTGATGTCATTGGCTACTTTTGGTAAGACTTCTACACGTCGCACGTAAATTTTGGCTTCTTGGATTTTGGTTTTCCACTCGTTAGCATGAGCCATCAAATGGAAGGCGGCACTACTGCGATTCAGTCTCAGGCGTACATCTACTCCGTTCAACAAATACTTGTCTTGCAACCACATGTCCAAATGTAAACGATCCATCAGTTCTAAACTTCGTCTGATTTTTTTTCGACGGTCGTTAAATCCCACATTGTGAGGGACTGCTGGAATTATAGGATCACCATCATTAGCAGAAGTCTTCGCCGGTACTGACAGCTCTGTGTCGTTGAACTTTTCCGAGGTGTCAGGTTTCCAGACCACCGAAGCATCCAGATGAGTGTTCTTGGCTTCTGTTCCGTATGTCAAGAGATTTTCCAAAATAAGCACGGTAAGGGTAAGTATCCAAACTGCTGCTGACCAGTTTGTTATTCAAGTACAAATCTACTCCGTTGAACAAGGAATGCATGAAATTATTGACGGGTGCCACTCGGGCAGCTTCCCCAGGAAGGGTGTTGTCATTTTTTTGTACTTGAAGTTTCAGGTACAAGTAACTGTTATTCAGATCGATGTAATCTTCGGTTTGTCCTTTGATTTCTAATTCGATAGGAGCTGATTCCGTCAAAGACGATACAGGATGAAATTCCACCCATTGGGATTCTTGCATCGTCATCATGGTGGGAGGCATAGAAAACATATTCAGTTCTGACTTGGTACATTCGCAAGAATCTCGGTGCATCATTTTTTTTTTCACAGTTAATAATCAAACACGTCTAATTCTCTGACGGTTCTTCTTCTTTTCTTATTCTTTCTGGAACTACTGCCGTGTGTTCTTTTATGAACTTTGAAGGGATTTCGATGTCGTCGTCTGTTTCTACCTTGTCCTTGCTGTGAAGTGGAGGAAGAAGTAATGCCAGGGTCTGAAGCGTGAAGCGTATTTATAGGATTTACTTGGAGACCTAAAAGATCTTTACCAGTGGTCATCAACACATTTTTGCCTGCTCTCATAAAAGCTTCTTTTGGAATTTGTTTGTCGATGAGGACATTTTGCAAAAATTCTTTTCCTTGTGTCAAAGCAGCATCTTTTAAGGCATGAAATCCTCGAGTCACCATCGGTTTCAAAATAGGAGCTACCGTCCGAAATGCTGATTTTAACATATCTCCTAAACCATGTCCTCGTTGTCGAGTCACTCCTTGGTACACTGGATACATTTTTTTGTTTGGGTCAGTTACAATTCGTTAGAGAACTTGTTTTTTTCGAAAATGTAGTTTCACCGTGACTTTCCTTTGTCAATGAATGGCACATCTTGTCCCAAATCTCCTTTTATACTAATGTTGACACTGTCAAAATACGATTTACTGACTGGAAGATAATGAGGATGTACAAATTCACGGTGAACGTGAAACGTGTTTCCACCTTCTTCGTACGCACCAGCAGCAGTATCCACTTTGAAAGGAATGACTCTCAGTAAGGGAGCAGCTGTGTGGCCCACCACGTTGTACTCCACCACATCGGAGTACACAAACATTAAATTCAGTCCAACGTTCAATTCGATAGGGGTGCGAAAAGCCTCTCCGAAATCTGTGTTGGTGTGGATTGTTCGTTCACCATGATACTTTTTATTTCCACCCAAAATATCAAACAACCCAGCAGAAAAACCGATGGTCATGAATTTTCTTTCGTGCGCGGGTAAGTGTTTGTCTTCTTTCTCGTCGAATGGCTTTCCCTCATGCCCTTTCAAAAATTGCAAGAGGAAACGGCGTGCCACAGGATGGTATTTGATCTCTACCCATTTTTGTTTTTTTTCCAAGGCTTTGCCAAATTGGGCTTCGAAGACGGCCGCAATCGTCTCCACAAAATATTGAGCACTAAAATAATACCCTTCAGGAATTCTCATGCGATAGGTCGAGTAGGGAGTATTGTCAGTTTTTGAACTCATTTTTTTCCCAATTTCAGGATCATGAGCGTCCAACTCTTTTTGCACTTTTTCGTTATAGATTGCTACATCAAAAAGGGTTTGATTTCCAGACACATTCTTGATTTGCGTAGGATGAATGATTTCTACCAAAGCCACTTCCCAATGAGCGTCGTGATCCAATTGGAAGGCCTAAGGTAATTTGGCCGTGAAACAACATAATTTGTTGTTGGGAAACACATCCATGGAACTGTTACTGGGTAAAGTTAAATAAAATTGGTCATTCATAGTTCTAAGGTGGTTCTGGTGTCCGAGGAGTCACTCAAGTGAACAGAAGAATGATGTTCAAAAGGTTCCAAGAGAGAATTGGTATTGTGGTGATGACTGGACGAAGAAGAAGGTGAACTGGCGTTGGTCGAACTAGCGTGGTTGTTGCTATGGCTGCTGTTGTCCGTCGTAAATTTCAAAGAGGGACTGGGTAAAAGATAACCGATGCAACTGCTAAGTAAAATGGTCCACAATTGTTTGTCTCCTTGTTGTAAACTCAAATTGTAAATAGCTGCTCCGATGACACAATACACTACAAAAATTTGGCAGAAAAAGACGATTTGATTTTTAGGCACACGTTCTCCGCACCACACCCAAAGCGGTTGTTTTTGTAATTCTTAAAGAGAAGAACTCTGCGAAGGAGTCGTTGAAGTCTGGGTTGCTGCTGTGTTGAATGGCATGTTGTTGAGTTACTTCTTTTTCTTTTTATAGTCGACGACTTGAGAAGCAGCAGTCCAAGAATCAAAACTAGGTGGATATCCTTTCCAACGTACTTTGACTTCTTCTACTCGACGTTTACCTACTTTGCGTGTTCTTTGTTCGAGAATGCTTTCGATGTCGTACAAGGTGTCTTCTTTTTTGGTCACTCGTTGTAACTCAGGCAAGTAAAATGTTCCTTTGAGTACTTCACCGTGCATGTCTTCCAATTTATAGACGGGAGGATTACGTCCACGGACGGGGGTAGTGACACGAAACAATTCGGTAGTCCAGTTGGGTAAATAACCTTTGTCAAAAGTACGTTTGGTTTTTCCGATGCGAACCCAATCTCCCGTCTTTAACTCCAACAAGGTTTTTCTTCTACTTTTTTTCTTCTGGGGTGAACCAAATAATTTATCAAACACGGTCACTTCGTTTTCAGGGCTGACCTCTTCGGGGGCACATCCGATGCTACGATGGTACGATTGATTGTACGCTTTGACCAAACGGGGTAACACGTCGATGTACTTGAGAGTATGTTGATGTGTAAAATATTTCCACATGCGTTCTTTCAAAGTTCTTTGAAATCGTTCCACGATACTGGCTTTGGTTTTAGGATTTTCGGTAGTAAAAAAATGAATTTGTCTTTGTTTCAATTCTTTTTGAAAAGCTTGATTTAGACATTCGGTGCCTTTGTCAGTTTGCCATCGTAAAGGTTGGGTCCACTTTGTTTCAAGACCAATTTTAAGGCACGTACCAATTCGGTACTGCTTTTAGAGGTCAAAGGTACGACCCAAGCAAATTTGGAAAACACGTCGATGACACAAAACAAATATTTGTGACCACGATTGTAGGTTGCCAAATGAGAGACGTCGGCTAAATCGGCTTGCCATTGATGATCGATGCCTTCCACTTGGGTTGGACTTCTAGAAAATTTGCGTCGAATGGGTTTGTGTAACGTGTACGTCGATTGTTCTTGTAACCATTGTTGTACTTCTGACAAACGTACACTTTTCAATTTCCTTTTGGCAGCTCCATATAATTTTTGAACTCCTCCGTAACCAGCAGCATGGCCAAGATTGTAATAAATGGTAGCTAACAGTTTCTCCATGATTCCTCAAGAATAAGTCAACCAAGTACCAATGCTCTTTTCTTCGTGGGGTATCTTTTTGGATTGTTTACGTGTCCGACGAGCCACTGGTGTAAAAGAAGATGTTGTTTGAACAGGGGTCATCGGTTCTGTTTTGACTTCTGTCTTCACTTCTTCCTTTTTCTTTTCTGAGGGTAATGGGGTAGACAACATCTTTTTCATCCAACTTGGTGTGGCTAGCTTTTTCTTTTTAAGAGGTGGAGTTTGTAACTCTTCTTCTTCTTCTTCTTCTTCTTTGACGGTCATCCCTGTACCGGTGTCTGTTTTAGTGGTGGTGGTGACTTTAGGTTCGCTTTTCATCATCGTCTTAAAATCTCTCAGAGTGGGTGAAGTTGTTTCGTCGACTGCTTTTTGGTGAAAGAGTTGTAGACGTTGTAAAAGTTGACCGTACCGTTGCGATTTTTCTGTTTCTGACAAATCGCTTCGTTCCATCAGGGTTTGTAATTCTTGTTGTAACTGGGACATTTCGTTGAGATTAGGATTGGGTGGTAAATGAGGCATCCGTTGTTCGTTCCAACGATGAAATTCCATCCATCGTTTGTAAGGTACTAAAGTCAGTTTTCGTCCTTCCATTTCATTCAAAGGTACCAAAAAGGTGTGGTCTTTTCAGAGAAGGGTGGTCCTTTTTATCTTCTTTTTTTTTGGTTATCGCATGACCCTCCTAAAAGTGGTCCAGCAATCGTTCCTAACAAAGGACCCGCTATTTTTAACAACGGTCCTAACAGCATAGGTAGAAATCCTCCTCGTTGCACCAAAATTTTTTTCTTTTGTTGAAGAGGTATTTTCTTTTTCACCATTTGACGAAGAACGTTCCGATGTTTACCTAATTTTTGTTTCTGTATCTTGGACAAAGGTACCGTTCCTTTCAAAACCTTCAAACAACATTCACACACGGTATCGATGATTTCTTTGGGGGCTGTTTGAATGAGTTGTTTTCGCATGGGAGGATTGGACTTGGTCAGGACAGACAAGACGTCCCAATGTTTCGCCAGACGAGGTGGAAGTCGTCCTTTTTTGGTGGTTTTACTTTTCTTCTTTTTTTGGTGGAGGTGGTTGTGGTGTGCACGTTTGGGAGCCATCTTAGAGGTGAGGAGTAAGTCTGAAGTCTCTGGCAGGGTACCCTTCTATTTTATACTGGAACACGTCTCCACTGATTGTCTGCACGACGTACCAACTTCACGACAGGCATCACTCGACGTTGAGGTGTTTTCAAGGGATTAAATCGTCTCAATTCTTCTTTGGATAAATCCAACAAACTTTGTAACACGCCGGTTCTTTCTTGAACTTTGGTTTTAGGGGATGGTACTTTGTTGGCGGCCGCTGCCATAGCCAAATCAGCCGATGTCGTCGAGGGTCCCGAAGTGGTGACTTTCGAAATAGGTTTCCATTTTTGCATCAAATTAGGAAACACTTGTCTTAAGTCCGGTTTGGCAGGCCTCATCGTGAAGGGTGGTGAAGAAGACAAAGATGATGGGGACGAAGGAGAAGGAGACCTCGTCACGGTTGTTTGTCGTGGTGTCTTGCGGGTGTACGTTTGCGTCCTAGCCGCAGTACCTCTCTTGCGGCTCCTTGCAGTGGTGGTGGTAGGTGTTTTCTTCTTCTTGGCAGAACTTTTCTTTTTCTGGTGGGTGGTTTTCTTTTTCTTTAGACTTTTCTTCTTTTTGGGTGCTTTGGGTTTTTTGGCTTGGGCATTAGGATCCCATTTCAAAAGGGAACGAATCATGACCCCTCCTAAAGAACCGCTTCCACCAGGGGTTAAAATGATTTGTTTTTTAGTCCGTAAATCGATTCTAGGATCGGCTAGTTGTGACAATGCCCCTTTATGTTTTTGAAAAAAACGTTGAGTTCGATGAGGAATGTGAATGATGCCTTGCAGTAATTGACGTGCCGTCAAAGTAAACCATCGTAACACTTCTTTAAGACTCGCTTCTAACAAATGAGCACGGACTTGTGCATTTTTTTCGCGACTGATACCATACAAGGCACGAATCAATTTAGCCGAAGGATGAGCTTGAAAGAAAGTCATCTCGAAAGAGTGTGAGACAGAAATGGCGTAGTGACTGTTTTTATAGTTTTTTTTCTTTCAAAAATTGGCTGAAGGGGACGTGTAAATGACAGGACCTCCTTCTTGACCCCAAGGGTGAAACAATTGGGCACGAAATCTCAAATAGTCAGGAGTGGTGGGTTTTAAGTCGATGAGTAAATACTCGTGAGGGGTTTGAGTGGCATCGTCGTACGCATAATTGATCCAAGGAGCACCTAACTGTTTGGCTAACACTTGTACTTGAGATTTGTCTCTGGGGCTTTTAAACAAGACCACGTAATGAGCGTTCAGACCGATGGTCCGATGGGCTTTACTTTGTTGAAATAAATTTTGAGTAATGTATACAATACTAGCATTACGATGGTGTCCTTTTCGTGTAAACCAAAGTTTAATTTCTTCTTCGTCTTCTCCTAACATGTCGTCAAAGATGACCAGATGTGTTTGACTCACGTCAGACACGATCCCATCGTCTTCGCGAGGGATGCCTTCTACAAATGAAATGGTTTCTCCTTGACTTTCTTTCAATAACGTGTAAGACGGTTGCCACTCTTTGTAACACCACACGATACGTTGAGGTGGACGATCGAACAAATGAGATTTTTGTTCGATCAAACGTTTGACAAATTCGGTTTTGCCTGAACCACTAGGTCCAGCAATCAACATGTTAAAAGGATGGCACAGATACAAAGCGTTCCAACTTTGACGATCTAACTTTTCGTCAATCACTTTGACTACAGAAGCAGAAGAGGCAGACGAGGCAGAAGATGATGTAGCCATGACTGAGGTAGGAAGATTTTTGAGAAGAAGACAAAAGACTCAAGACATTTTATACGTTTCATACACGTTTATTTTTTTAAAAAAAACAAACCAACACAACAAACAAAAACATTTTTTTTTTACAAGTCATGAAGGACAAAAATGCAGACCGAAAAAATGGTCAGGTACAAGATTAAGGCTACCACTAAAAGAATGAAAGTTCTGTATAAACAAGTCAATGTACAACATTCTGGTGTGCTAGGAATGGAAGGCCCAGGCACTGGTGGTTGTATTCTTCTGGTCTCTGTGGTGGTGGTAGAAGAATGAAATGTCTCTGACGGTAAGGAGAGGGTGTGTTCCTCAGAGGGTTGTATTTGGACGACGACAACGGTGTGGTCTTTCTCTGCTGTGTCAGGTTCGTCTTCCAGGATGGTTTCTAAGGTCATTTTTTTGTGTGACTTAGGTTCCCATTTCACTTTTGGACACTTAGTGGTGACGGGCCAGATCTTTGGCAAACTGTGGTACTTCTTGTAGCCAAACATCGAAACCAACACTTTTCCAGTCACGTACATCTTTCCAACCGGTAAGTTGTTGGTGCATCCAACTAACAAGGCACACTTCTTCAAACGTGTCAAGGCAAGATAAATTTTGACTAATGTCTTCTTTACACGGAGGTACCCCACTTGTGATGTTCATCACCACTCTCAACACTTTGAGTATAATTTGTCTTTCGTGTACCGATAAAGCATGAATGCTCATGTTGTTTTTTTTTTTTTTTTTTTTGTTTTTTTTTGATGGTTTATCAAAATAGTCCAAAACAACCACGGGTCCTCCAAAATAATCCAAGGCAAACACTTGTCCTCAAAAATTACTCCACAACGAATGTCCTGGAAAACGAAATCCAAGCAGCAGCAAAGACAACAACAACAACAACAACTTTTGCAGTACATCAAATAAAATTTTTTTTTTTAAAAATGGATTGTATATTTGTGGTGTGTGTTTTGATATAAAAAAATTTTAAAAAATAAAAAAATGTGGTGTGTGGTGTGTAAGTTTGTGTTTGATATAAAATTTTTTTTAAAAAAATGGATTGTATATTTGTGGTGTGTGTTTTGATATAAAAAATTTAAAAAGTAAAAAAATGGTTGTGTTTTGATATAAAAAAAATTTAAAAAGTAAAAAAAATGATTGTGTGGTGTGTGTGTTTTGATATATAAAAAAATTTAAAAAACAAAAAAATGAATTGTGTAGTGTGTTTTGATATAAAAAAAATTTTAAAAAATAAAAAATAGGTTGTGTGGCGTGTGTAAGTTTTGTGTTTGATATATAAAAAAATTTTTAACAAGTAAAAAAAATGGTTGTGTGGTGTGTGTGTTTTGATAAAAAAAAAATTAAAAAATAAACAAATTTGGGATAGTGTGTTAGGTTTGGGTTTGGGTTTTGGGTTTATTTGGGTTTGTATATAAAAAAATTTAAAATAAAAAAAAAAATTTAAAATGAGTTACGAAATTTTAGTACTATTTTTTAGTCTCAGTCAATTTTTTCCATTTTTTTCCGGATTATTTTCAGTCTCCGCTAACGTTAGGTACAATTTCGGAAGCTTAGTGTTACTTTTAGTCTCAGCCAATTTTTTCCTTTTTTTTTTTCCGGATTATTTTTAGTCTCCGCTAACGTCCGGTACAATTTCGGAAATTTAGTGTTACTTTTAGTCTCAGCCAATTTTTTTCCATTTTTTTTTTTTTTTTTTTTTCTTTTTTTTTTTTTTTTTTTTTCCGGATTATTTTCAGTCTCCGCTAACGTCCGTTACTATTTCGGAATTTTAGTGCTACTTTTAGTCTAGGCCATTATAATCTAATGTTCAGGATATTTTCTAGTCAACGCTAAAGTCCGTGACGGTTCCCGATGTTTAATACAACTTTTAGTCACGTCCATTTTAGTGTTATTATGAGCTAGTTCCCTTGATAAAAGCTATTTATAACATAGGTACAATATATGGAAATTTACTGACACCTCCAACATGATCTGAGGTATAGGTAATGCTTTATATATAACTCTAGGCTATATAGATATAGCCACTAGGCAGAAGGTCATTTTTCCAATGATTGCCTACTCTGTTAAAATTCCCGTAAGACCCCGTAGTATCCCCGCCATGTTAATTTCTCGTACGACCCCATAGTGTCCCCGCCATGTTAAAAATCCCATTGTACCTGTAGAGGCCCCAATGTTAATTTCCCATTGTACCTATACTGCCCCCCGCCATGTTAATTTCTCGTATGACCCCAAGTACCCCACTCTTTCTCGTATGACCCCAACTACCCTCTCCATGTTCAATTCCCCTTGTCCCTCGAGTGCCATCTCCATGTTAAATTCCCCTTGTCCCTATAAATCTTTGACCCTGTTTAACATAGGCGACCCCCTTGTCCCCCAGTACTCCCCACATACTACTTTCATGCTTTAAAAATAAAATTGTCATATTTTTTACCTAAATTTTAAAGTGTAATCCTTTCTGTGATGTGTTATATTATTTTCATGCGTATAAATTAAGTAAAAACTAAAATAAAATTATATTTGCATGTTACATACTGTTGTATTTTCTTTTAATCTGCTGTTACCGTTGGCAGTGTAATGTTTGGATGTGTATTGTTTCATTGTAATATGTACTATCTGTGTACCTGTCTGTTGAATTATGAAATACTTTTATTATCTTATGTCGGTAAAATAGCTCGTCCAGAGCTAGTATTTTATATATTTTACCCAGATCACCGAGGTTAAATACAATTTCTTGTATCTTGTAAAGCTATTTCAATTGCGACAGTCAAGACATGTACATTAGGCGTAATTTTCCTTTCGTCGTTAGCTTTGAAATGAACTCTCGTGTGACCTTTCGCCAGGTGTAGTGGGCTGATTGTTTAACACATTTATTACTACTTACCGCAGTCACTGTTAGTTTAGCGAGTAAAGCTAAGGCATGAAACGGTCATGCACCAGTTTATAATAAATACCATGATCCGGTATATTATACATTCTAAGCATGGAAATTACCGGTTTGATCCACTGGCGCTGGTTGACTTTCCACGTCTCGCCAGAGAGAGAGAGAGAGAGAGAGAGATTTGTTACTCGGGTGATCTCAGTCTATCTCTACTGGCAAACTGGTTTACACGTTCGTTAAAACTTATTTATTTATTTATTCGTCATCAAGGGTCGTTGATTGGGGAGGATTGGGGAATACGGTTCAAGTTATTTGAAAGTCAGAATTGTATGCTCTTGTTTAACTCATTAACCCCTAGTGCCACGTTTACGCGTCATGAGGTTGAACCCTACTTGCGAGCTCTGTAACATGAACATTTAGGATACACTAAAGTGGATGGTATTTCAGGAAAGTAGACAGATGTAGCTCTACAGTGATACCAAATAATGTCGACTTTCTACTTCCATTAAAAAATACAGCGAAAAAAATGCGTTTTTTGAGACCCGATTTGTTTTAGGTCGAAATTGCCAGTCCCGGAACCAGAGTTTGTGTCCGGATTTTAGACTTTTTGGCTTTTGATCTAAAGCAGACCGGTCCGAACTGCACACAGACAGATGAACCTTTTGAAAAAAGTAGGATAAGTTTGAGATTTGGAGTAAAAAGGGGCCAGGACAAAAAAATTGGGGATCCAATACGAAAAAAAAGTCAAACTTTTACCCTTCTGCACATGTGCGAGCGTAATATCCAATCAAAAACAATGTTTCGGATACACCTAAGCATCCGGCTAAACGAAACACTTTCTTAAGGTGGCGCTCTCAAGTTTCGTACTTTGCATAGGGTTAGATTTTTAAAGAAAAACTATTACCCAGGGTTTCCTCACTGGCTGTCCTGGCTATTTAAAAAAGACCTTGTATATCTTAGGTATTGTTAAAAGAACTTTGAATTCCCTTTATTTTGGTGTATGATTGATGGGTGAAATTTGGGTTATAGAGTATACAGCTTGGTCTTACTTAAGATGTGCACCTCTAAAGAAACTGCTAGCTCCGCTTGGTCATTTTCACTTCCTGGACTTCAAAGGTAAATAAAAAAAAAAGAGCCGATAACTTTTTTAATTTTTTAGATATTTTGTAATTCATTCATAGTACTTTCAGAGGCTGGTATTGTCTGCTCTGGCAAATTTCGTTTCCCTGTTTTAATAACTGCTGAAAATAGTGCACTTTTGACTATTTCAGGCTGATTTTTCGAGTACTTTGGAGCCGCCATTTTGTCTGCTGTGTGCTTAGATCATGTCCAGTTTCCGCAAGTACAATATGTAAAGAGATTTCAGCCACAGTACATGCAAGTAACATAGAGGTATGCCAACATTCTCTCCATTGTGCATGTTGCAAATGCAAAATACTTCATCTTACACCTGTAACTCTTTCAGAAGCATGTATTATCTGTAAAGACAACATGTGCATTATTATTATATGATTTAAATTTGGTTGTATAGCTGAAACATTTAAGCCGCAAGCATCTAAACAGTCCTTTTGAATAATTCTCATGCATTTCCCCACAGAACAGTATTCATTTGTAGCATAGTCCCACAATAGCTCAGCCCCCCCCCCCCCCCAATGATGAAAAGTGTTCTATTTTAAAACTACACCTTGCATTTTCTCAACAATAGCAACCAATGTTTTGGTAAAAGACAGGAAGATGAAACTTGCCACAATTATTCATGAGATGTCACTAATAAAATTTACAGACTGAGCAGGGATGGAAGAGTTCAGGTTCACGGAGGTCAAAGGTCAAAGGGTATCATCATTATTTTCCAGAATTTTTTATTACAAGCGAATGAAAAGAAACATTTTTTCTATAGAATGGAGCAGGAACATTTTGGGTGTGTTAGAACTGCTTTTCCTCCCACTACTTACGATAGTGCTTTCTCCCCTGGCATTATTGACAACTTTAGCCTGAAATGGGGGTAGAAAAAACTTCCGTTTCCGAGAGATTCTGTGGGAAGATTTCTTTTCCAGGTGTGGTTAAAAGCATCACCAGGATGACATAGCCTTGCATGCAAAATATTGTCCAGATCAGATAAAAAAATTGGTCCGCACATAGGAAGTTTACATTCGATTTCTTTTCTAGATGTGGTTGAAAGCATCGCTTCAATGATGTATCCTTGCATGCACAATTTTGTGTGGATCCGATTAAAAATATGGTCCGGATGATGGAAGTTTACATGCGAAACCTTTTCCAGATCTAGTTAAAAGCATCGCATGGGCAATGAAGGCTTGTATGCAAAATCTTGTCCGAATCTTGTCCGAAATATGGCTCAGAAAATGGAAGATTACAAATAGGTCTGCTATTTTAAGTGTCATGTATCAAACTCAAATACAACTACCCCACCCCACCCCCCTCCCACGTAGAATGGAACAGAAACATTTTGGGTCTGTTAGAACTGCTTTTCCTCCTACTACTTACGATATTGCTTTTTCCCCTGGCATTATTGACAACTTTAGTCTGAAATGGGGGTAGAAAAACTTCCGTTTCCGAGAGATTCTCGCTCTGTCCGCTGCTGAGAGGTGTGAAAGACGACGTACTTCACTTGGCTATGAAAAAGGGTCAGGCCGAAAAGAGTAGAAATTGGACTTATTTTTATTTATTTTTTTTTTTTTTTTGAAAAACACAGGATGAATTTTGTGTGCTGGCTCCTTGTTACCTTAAGTCACAACCTGTTATTACTTTTGGCTAGAATGGGAAATGTGTTCCAGGCTGAGCCCAGTATTACAGATAGATCCTAGTGTATCACATATAGGGGTGAAACGATTCATCGATATATCGATGTATTGATACTTTTGCCATATCGATATACGTATCGATACAAGAGATGAAGAATCGATACAAAACGATATCTATCCTATTTAAGTTACTTTAATCTTCAGCAGTCATGAATAATTATTTGTCGTTTGCCTTCTTATTCTTTAAACTGAGAATCGATAATGTATCGTATCGTAGGCTGTGTATCGTTAATCGTATCGATACGCGGCACAGGTGTATGGTTTCACCCCTATCACATATGCTCCGGATGATGGAAGTTTACTTGGGATTTCTTTTCCAGGTGTGGTTAAAAGCATCACCAGGATGACATAGCCTTGCATGCAAAATATTGTCCAGATCAGAAAAAAAAAATTGGTCCGCACTATGTTCGACTCATTTCCAGATGTGGTAAAAAAGCATCATCCGGATGATATAGCCTTTCATGCCAAATCTTGTCCGGATCAGATAAAGAAATTGATCCGCATATGGGAAGTTTACATTCGACATCTTTCCGGGTGTGGTAAAAAAGCATCGCCTTGATGATGTAGCCTTGCATGCAAAATATTGACCGGATCAGATAAAAAATTAGTCCGCACATTGGAAGTTTACGTTCGATTTCTTTTCTGGATGTGGTAAAAAAGCATCGCCCGGATGATGTAGCCTTGCATCCAAAATCTGGTCTGGATCAGGTAAAAAAATTGGTCTGCACATTAAAAAATTACATTCGATTTCTTTCCGGATATGGTTAGAAAGCATTGCCCGGATGATATAGCCTTGCATACCAAATTTTGTCCGGATCGAATGAAAAAATTGGTCCGCACATAGGAAGTTTACATTCAATTTCTTTTCCGGATGTGGTTGAAAGCATCGCTTCGATGATGTATCCTTGCATGCACAATTATGTGTGGATCAGATTAAAAAATTGGTCCGGATGATGGAAGTTTACATGCGAAACCTTTTCCAGATCTAGTTAAAAGCATCGCATGGGCAATGAAATCTTGTATGCAAAATCTTGTCCGAATCTTGTCCGAAATATGGCTCAGAAAATGGAAGATTACAAATAGGTCAGCTGTTTTAAGTGTCATGTATCAAACTCAAATACAACTACCCCACCTCCTCCCACGTAGAATGGAGCAGGAACATTTTGGGTGTGTTGGAACAGCTTTTCCTCCTACTACTTACGATAGTGCTTTTTCCCCTGGCATAATTGACAACTTTAGCCTGAAATGTGGGTAGAAAAAACTTCCGTTTCCGAGAGATTCTCGCTCTGTCCGCTGCTGAGAGGTGTGAAAGGCAACTTCACTTGGCTATGACAAAGGGTCAGGCCGAAAAGAGTAGAAATTGGACTTTTTTTTTTTCTTTTTTTTTTTGAACAACACAGGATGAATTTTGTGCGCTGGCCCCTTGTTACCTTAAGTCACAACCTGTTATTATTTTTGGCTAGAATGGGAAATGTGTTCCAGGCTGAGCTCAGTATTACAGATAGATCCTAGTGTATCACATATAGGGGTGAAACGATTCATCGATATATCGATGTATTGATACTTTTGCCATATCGATATACGTATCGATACAAGAGATGAAGAATTGATGCAAAACGATATCTATCCTATATAAGTTACTTTAATCTTCAGCAGTCATGAATAATTATTTGTCGTTTGCCTTCTTATTCTTTAAACTGAGAATCGATAATGTATCGTATCGTAGGCTGTGTATCGTTAATCGTATCGATACGCGGCACAGGTGTATGGTTTCACCCCTATCACATATGCTCTGGATGATGGAAGTTTACTTGGGATTTCTTTTCCAGGTGTGGTTAAAAGCATCACCAGGATGACATAGCCTTACATGCAAAATATTGTCCAGATCAGATAAAAAAAATTGGTCTGCACATTGGAAGTTTATTAGACTCATTTCCAGATGTGGTAAAAAAAGCATCATCCGGATGATATAGCCTTTCATGCCAAATCTTGTCCGGATCAGATAAAGAAATTGATCCGCATATGGGAAGTTTACATTCGACATCTTTCCGGGTGTGGTAAAAAAGCATCGCCTTGATGATGTAGCCTTGCATGCAAAATATTGACCGGATCAGATAAAAAAATTGGTCCGCACATTGGAAGTTTATGTTCGACTCATTTCCAGATGTGGTAAAAAAGCATCATCCGGATGGTATAGCCTTTCATGCCAAATCTTGTTCAGATCAGATAAAGAAATTGATCCGCATATGGGAAGTTTTCATTCGACATCTTTCCGGGTGTGATAAAAAAGCATCGCCTTGATGATGTAGCCTTGCATGCAAAATATTGACCGGATCAGATAAAAAAAATTAGTCCGCACATTGGAAGTTTACGTTCGATTTCTTTTCTGGATGTGGTAAAAAAGCATCGCCCGGATGATGTAGCCTTGCATCCAAAATTTGGTCTGGATCAGGTAAAAAAATTGGTCTGCACATTAAAAAATTACATTCGATTTCTTTCCGGATGTGGTTAAAAAGCATCGCCCGGATGATATAGCCTTGCATGACAAATTTTGGTAACATTAGATAGATGATAACATGGTAACATTAGATAGATGATAGTAGTATATAATATAGTATGTTTCTATGACAATTATAAATGAACGCATTGAGCATAATTCAATGTTACCCAAAATGACCTCTGACCTTACGCAAACGACAGCACTTGTACAAAGTGTCAATAGGTCTATTACAAACGTGCTAATTTAAGCAGCTAAATTCCTCAGGTGGTTGACCCATTCAGAACAGTCACTTTTCGTAAGTGACAGATTTTATTCCAAATTTACAATATTTGTCTGTAAAGGCAGACGAAGGTTCGGTTTTTGTGTTACATGCAATAGCCACATTAAGCTTCTTATCATTCCTTATTCAAGAATCATTGTATTCATTGTATATCTCTCAATTTCAGCCGAATGTATTTTGATTTTGGCGAGGTAAGAGGCAGTTGATGTATCAATATATAAGATATATTAAGTTGAACGGGATACAGTAATTTTGTTTCAAACATATCTTTGGGAGAGAATGTCATATACAGGCATTTTGTGATTTCTTTGACTAATGCACTAAACTAAATTTGTTGATAACATAATAATAATAATAATAATAATAATAATAATAATAATAATAATAATAATAATAATAATAATAACAGATAATTTTATTACATGCATGATACCTGCAGAAATCAACGTCTGAGAGGTTGACCTGCATACAGAGGTGGCCGGTTAAAAAAGTCATGTATTATTTATCATATGGGTAGATGGTATTGACATATTTGATTATATATCTTATTTGTATCACTGGAACATCTTTGAAAGAAAGAGAGGGGGATAGAGAACGAGAGAGAGAGAAAGAGAGACAGACAGCGAGACACGCAGAGAGAGAGACCGGTTCTCAAGATTTACATATGCTAATGAGTAGGCAGAGCTTTCACTATGTGTCCCAGAGAGCAATTGGTTTATAACAAGTTGGAATTTTTCCACCAGCCAATAAATCGCTTATGCGTGGCAACAACTTAGCCTGGGTTAAAGATGAACAGGGAACATGGAAACGGACCTGTATTCTAAACCTACGAACCCTCACCACTATCATCTCCAAACCAGCTACAGGGAATAAAAAATCTTCCTTACTGTATGTGCGTTTGTACCAAATGCATATGCTCTAATCCTGCTACCTTTGAAAAGACTCGGAGAGCTCATAGGACACCTTAGAAGGAGGGGATACAGAAGGAGCTACATTGAAGAAGCTATTAATATAACAAGACTCGTCGATAGAGGAGCCCTCCTGAAGTATAAAACCAAGAAAACCAACAAGCGTGTCATCTTAGTGGTAACTTTCCAGATCATTCGGAAGGATTGGCACCGTATTTAATCGTCAGAAGGTCTAAAAGGTATATTTCAAGAAGTTCCTACGGTTGTGTACCGTAAGCCTAAAAACCTCAAGGACTATCTGGTACGTGCCAAGATAACTTCAAACAACACATACCGCTGCAAGGACAAGCTTTGCCGAATTTGCAAACATATGCTCGAGATCGAATCGTTTAGAAGTTCGACAACAGGAGTTAGCTACACGATCAATCATAAGTTAGGATGTCGATCCAAACAGGCAATCTATCTTCTGACATGCAAGATCTGTGTCACTCAATATGTTGGCGAAACCGCAGCAAAATCAACGTGAAAGTCGCCAACCACTACAACTCGACTGAACAATCAGTCGAGCCATTCCAGATGATACCAATTTAAAGAAACCTGGAGTATATCGACATAGAACGTACTCGTAAGGAACGATACTGGATTCTATAATTGAGAACTCATGGGACGTTCAGCCTAAATGAAAAATATAACCTTCCTGTTGCAGTCTTGTCAAAATTATAGCCAGTCATCAATTTTTCACCCGTACACAATGTTTGTGATAATATTTGCCGAAATAATTACATTTATTATTATTATTATTATTATTTGTAGATTTATTATCATTATTATTAGCAGCAGTAGTAGTAGTAGTATTATAGTTCTTGTCTAATATCCCACTACACCATTCTCTTTACATCTTTCCTTTGGAACCTGCGTGCATAATTCTACCGGGATATAATTTCTTTAGCATATTTTGTAGATGGCGCTGATATTTCGTCACGTTGTGCTTACGTCCTTTGTCCACAAAATGGAATTAGGTCAAAACGTGTTCGTTCTCTATATGATAGACACAATAACCCACTCGTTTATTATTGTTACACAACCTTTTATTTGTATATCTCTTTTCAACGCGAAACTCGGCAACCACTACAATTCGACTGGGCATTCAGTAGAGCTACTCGAGAAGCTACCGATTGATTCTAATATGGGGTGGACCGAAATAGAATGTTCACGTAAGGAACAATACTGGATACTTCAATTAAAAATTCATATGGAGTTAGGCCTAAATTAAAAAATCTAACCTTCCTAACGCAATTGTATCAACACTATAGCCAGGCATCAGTTTATTAGACTTACGCAATCTTTAAGTAAATATTCCGTAACTATTTACATATATTATTATCATTATTATTATTATTATTATTATTATTATTATTATTATTATTATTATTATTATTATTATTTTAACTCTTGTCTATTTTCCCGCTGTACCATACTCATGACAAACTTCCTTTGGACCTCCATGCATAACTTTACCGGGATATAATTTCTTTTGCACATTTTGATGACGGCGTTAATTTTTCGCCTCGCATGGTGTCAGTCTTTTAATTCCAGCCTGGAATTAGGTCGAAGCTATTTGGACCTCTGCGATAAAGGCAAGATACAGACTACCTTGAATTTAGTTGTACACAACTTTGTTGCCCTGATGACAGCATAACATAGATATGTAGTTTACCCGTTTTGCACCGTTTTTTTAAATTTTGTCTTTTTTATGGTTCTAGTGTTTATCCTTTCTTTGTTTATTTCCCCGTCATTGAAACATGTAGGAGTCAAGAAGTATTCTTGGCTTTTGTGTTTAGTCTTTGTTTTGGGGATGTAAATTGTTTCTGCCCCTGACGAAGACCTTTGTTAGCTCGAAACGTTAAAAAACTGTTTTTTATTTTCGCAGTTATCAGTGTGTCGTTATATATATATATATATATATATATATATATATATATATATATATATATATATATATATATATACATATATATATATATATATATATATATATATATATATATATATATATATATATATATGAATCCTGGGTAGTAGGTGTTATTTCGTAATTGCTTATGCCTAAAAAGTATAGAAAATGGCTATTATTCCCCACAAACTTTGCTTTTGTGACCAGGACAGTGATATTTTGAAATTTACCTATTTCCAATGAGAAAACGGGCGAATTTGAGTCTTTTCGTTCACATAAAGTCAGAAAAAAACAACATATGAATCCAAATTAACATGTATTTATACTAAAGTAATACAAAAATGACTACAAAAGATTTAGAAGTGAGTAGTTTTTCGAGATTTACGATTAAACTGTAAATAACTTTCACGAATCAGCCCCCAAATTTAGTCTCCCATCATGTTCTCTTTATACTGTCCTTGGTAGCGGCGTTTAAAGTCCAGTATATCCTGGTGGAAGCGCTCGCCTTGCTCCTCCGAGTACGCTCCCATTTCTCTTTGAATTTATCAAGATGAGCATCAAGGATATGGACTTTGTGGGACATCCTACAGCCCATTTTGCCGTAGTTCTTCACCAGAGTCTCAACCAGCTCCGCATAGTTTTCGGCCTTCTGATTGCCCAGGAAGCCCCGAAAGCTGTTCCAAGCCGCTTTCTCCTTACTAGTGAGCTTCTTGGGGAATTCATTGCACTGCAGGATCTTCTTTATCTGTGGTATGACGAAGACACCGGCTTGACCTTTCCCTCAGACAGCTAAGGGAAGAAGTCTTGAAGGTACTTGAAGGCTGCAGACTCCTTATCTAGAGCTCTGACAAATTGTTTCGTAAGGTCCGGAGGAGTGGGTACGGGGAGGTCATGGCGGTGTGGCACGGGGGCGATGGATGAAGGAAGGTCCGGATACATGATAGCAGGTGCATTCTTGCCAGTCCGACGTTTGGAAGGGTCCACCATGCAGAAGTAGCAGTTGCTTGAGTGGTCAGTGGGTTCCCGCCAAATTCTTGGGATAGCGAACTCCATGGCTCTCTTTTCCCCTCTGTACCAACCTACAAAAATACATTGATTTCACCCATGACTAATGTGTAAGAGATTCTCGCAACATTTTTCATATATGATATATTTTTTCAAAAACATTGAAAATTGTAAAACATTTTAAAATTAAAAACTTTTCCAATTTTAAAAATTTTAGCAAATTTTATAACATAAAATTCCGAGCAACAATTATCCATCTTACCTTAAAGAGTTTTTTTGCAGTGCTCGCAGGTGAAATGAGATGCCCAAGGTTTGTCTTGATCCCCGACAGGCATGCCTAAATATCCCTTGTAGGCCTCACACATCTTAGCAGATGCTTCCGCGGAGTACTTTTTCGCTCTTTTCGTGATAAATTGGCCGCAGACATAGCAAAATGTGTCTGCCGGATGCTTGCAGCCTCTTGATGCCATCTCAGATAAATGCAGATATGTATCCATTGAGGCAGCTGGAACTAAACTGAACTGGTGGTCTTAAGGCTCCTGTATTTATACTACTATTTATATTATTTGAAAGTTCTAGAAGTTACTCCAAGTTTACTCAGCACTGAATCTATCTGGAATGTTCTGGAAAATAGGTACATTTCAAAATATCACTGTCCTGGTCACAAAAGCAAAGTTTGTGGGGCATATTAGCCATTTTCTATACTTTTGAGGCATAAGTAATTAGGAAATAACACTTGCTACCCAGGAACCCCCCCCCCCATTTTTTTTTACACGGTGTAATTTAGAAAAAATACACGAATTTTAGTCGTTTTTTATAGTAATGACAAAATACAAATATATTCAATGTCAGAAGATAATCAGGTTCTTCCAGACGAAATAAAGAGAGAAGTTCTACATATTGAAAACATCGCAAAAGAAACAAATTATGAACGATACTTCAATTTTCCTGTTTATACAAGATACTTACGTGTCCATAAGGCATACACGTTAGCCACTAAATAAAGTTTATCATCGCAAGAACTTAGTGCCACTTTGTTCATTTTGATATTATGCTTATCCTGAATTTCTGATCTTACAAAATGTATTTCTTTATAATCTGACTTGTGATTGAGTAAGCCATCTTTGTACATCACGCGTTTAGATTATTTTATATCATACATTTTGATGCCTTTGCATACTTTATTGAAATACTCGTCAGTCCTGAAGGAATGAAGTTTATAACTTACCACACAACAATCCGATTGGAATTCCAGTTACTTCAGGTTTGAACACGCAGGCTATCTTTCATAATCATTTGTACTAAACCAAACATATTCTTCCTGAGATAGTCAATAGTTTCATAGGACTTCATGCATCACTGCAAAAGTACGTTTGGACATATATGCGCAATGCATAGGTATTCATCATGGGAAGTCTTATTCTATAAGGGTATTGATTTGACAAGTTGTTGCAATATAATTCATATATCGACTATTTAAACAGCTCGAACACAGGAAAAGCATTCAAGACTGGTTTTGTTTCTTTGTTGTGAGTATGTGTGTGTGTGTGTGTGTGTGTGTGTGTGTGTGTGTTTCTTCAGACTGATAATTGTTCTCCCGGTGAATTATATATATTATTTACGTTTGTACAATTTATTTCTATCTACATATTTTATCAACGACTTTGACTTGGCTACTTCGTACATGGAATTATCTTGTTTTATTGTACCCTCTGTGCATGAGAAATATTGTTAATTGCGTTTGCCTGTATGTGAGGTATCATACTATTTACACGACGAACTCCACTCTCAATTATCAGAACTATGTCACAGGATGCCACAATTGCAGACTCAACGCAAGATATCTCTAAACTCGCGTCATCAACTAAACTGGCTGCACTGTAATAGTGCGCTAAGTTAAGTTTCTTGTGCTTTATACCGACGTCCGTAATTCTTAAGGATGTCACGCAATGTTAATGTTTCTTTTTCGCGCAATAATCCTGTGGATCAAGTCATATTTTTACAGATGAAGTGTAGCATCACATCGTGTCCACGCTGGTAATTATCATCGGATCTAATTGAATCATTTAGAGTTGATTATATTTTTCTATCGGTTGTGTACCTATTGTATTAAGTCGTTCGAAACTAAAATGTATTAATGTGGATAGATATTCTTTTTCAGAATTATGGTTTCATTCCACCAACATTTTTTTATTGCCACAGCTAACTTGATATTCTTTTAAAGTTTTAGCTAACTGCTCTAGACACTAGCCCATGAATATAAAGCTAATTCAATATCGAATAGTCTCTGTCACGGGAAATTCCTTACCAGCCTTCGTGAACCTGTCAACTATGAAATCGTTGCTAAATTAAATATATTTCTAGATTATGACATTCACTGAATAGTGAATGAAATTAATAATTTATTTCAAAATTGGATATCCTCGTTGTAAATCGAAACAACTGTACAGAAATCTGAATACCTCACTAAGCTTCTGAATAGCAGCCTTTAACATATTTTCACTACTGATTATCAGTTCCTACAGTCTGCAATGTTGAATAGTATTTTTAATTTCATTTTACTCAGGCAAGCAAATACTTTCGTATTCTCGTATATTCAAGGAATATATTTGTTGCCACTAACTATCAAAAATACCTAAAGTACACGTTGTAGTTTTATTTGGGTAATTTTGATTACTGTGAATAAATTATATTTCTGATTTGTAATAGCTTTAATTGGACTTTTATGCAGTGTTTCATTTTTCAAATGTTTTCTAAAACCGGCAATTGAAGAATCCGAGAGCACTTCAGATTTTCCAGACTGCATTGTAAATATTATATTATTATTTTGAGATTAACTGCCTAGTAAACACAAAATTTTCTTGTACCGGTAGGTTAGGCAAAGTGGTGCATAACACTTATTGGGTGTACGATGGCTGAAATGCTGCAAATCATATATTGCTTTAAAATATGCCACGTTCCTGCATATCATGACTTATTTCAATATAGGCGAAATGCTGAATAGCATACACACACACAAACACATATATATGTACATATATACATATATATATATATATATATATATATATATATATATATATATATATATATATATATGTGTGTGTGTGTGTGTGTGTATATATATATATATATATATACTTTGCGCTTAGCCTAAATCGCGACTGTACGGGCTATTAAATGACTTTCACTTCAAGAACATTCGGTGCCAAGAGAACGATTTTTTTACAAAGATGAGATAGTATACCATCAAAACAATCGCTGCATAACGAAGTTCATAGGTTCATGTCTAGGTTCATGACCAACAACAGCTTGGTAAATATTTTTGTCACCATTTTTGGAAGTGTAATGTGTATCAAACTTTTAAATGATGTAGTCTAATAATAGGTACATGCTCTCCGACAATAGTTTATGTCCGCACATTTTATATTTGATCCGGTCAAATGAAGGTTAAATACTATATTGTTCAGTGTTGATGTTCTCACGATTTGAAAGACACTATTTGATGATAAATGCAAAAACTGGATACAATGCAACGTGTCAGGTAAAATAGTTTACTCGGATTTTACCACATTCCTGCCTAACAATCTTTCTATAGACTTAATCGATTCCAAAAATAACATCATAGATATATCACGCTTGAAATTATGTATTCACAGAAGAGTGAAATAATTTCTAACGTCCTGATATATATTTATCTCTCTCTCTCTCTCTCTCTCTCTCTCTCTCTCTCTCTCTCTCTCTCTCTCTCTCTATATATATATATATATATATATATATATATATATATATTCAATGTATTTTATACACACCCATTACATACTGATAAGAGTAGTTCATCACGGAAACACAGGAATTTTTTGTAATGTGTGAAATGTTGATCTCTCAATGTAAATCCGGATTTTCCATAACGACCTAGTAAAATGTCCAGGTTCATGATGCGTAGATATTTGTCTCACCATTTAGGAAGTGTAATATGTATCAAACGTTTAAATGAAGTAGTCTAATAATAGATTCGTGATGTCAGACAAAAGTTTATATAAGCAAAGTTTATATTTGATCCGGTCAACTGAAGGTGAAATACCATATTGTTCAGTGCACAGATTTTCACGAATTGAAAGATTCTATTTGATGTTAAATTCGAATAATTGGATACATATCAACGTGTAACATAAAAAAGTTTACTCGGATTGCGCCACATTCCTGCATGGAAATCTTTGTGCAAATATAATACATTCCATAAATAACTGCACAGTTATATGTTGCATGAAATTATGATTTCACAGAAGAATGGACCAATTTCGTGAATAAATGCTGTCTTTTATAAAGTACTCAATCGGTGTAGTTAAGTGTAATACATTAAGTGGAAATTATGAACTTATGATCGGTACTTTCGAGTAACCTCTGTACTTTGAGAATGAAAAATGAATTTGTATGCGCTTAATTTTGTACTATCGCTTAGTCGATTGAAGTAAAACTGACATACTGACTGAGAAACCAACGCAGACTGAGAGTAAAAGATAGGGGATATAAACTTTCAGTCATTTTTAATATGTACAAATAATGTGTTTTATAATCTTATTATTGCGTCAAAACCAAGAGAAAAACAGGCATATATTTGATATATAAACAGTACTGTATATAACAAACTGCTTTATATCAGCACTTTAAAAGTCATGGTATTCTTCGTGTATGTGGTATTGTCACATATTTTAATACTATTACTACTACCACTCCTGCTACTAGCAATACTTATACTAATAATATAAAGAATAAGAAGAAGATGTAGACGAAACAGAATAAGAAATTACGGATGTAAGCCTTTGGCATAATTTAATTTCAGTTTTGATTCACATGACCTTGCCACAGTTCCTATCTGTAAGCGGTGGTAAGGTCAAACTCAGAGCATAAACAATAATAGACGAGTATAGAAAACCAGTTGATTAAGTTCAATGAATCCGTTGGTCACATATAAATAAATATAATGGCAAACGTACGTATTTAGCATATTTCTATGTTTGAACGAACACCTCTTGAAATGGATGAATGTCGCAGAGAAATTATATTTTAGAACAGGCGTGAAATCAATTAGTACTTCCTTACAAGCTTCGACTACAGTCTAGATTAAATAATTCAACGATTAAATACACTAACACAAGATATACAGCTCTGTCAAAATACTTCTGCTTAGTTGGTTAAACATAACGACGGTTACATACTTGATGTGAAAGACTTTACTAGAGATAACAACCCTCAGTTGACGGCTTCAAAAATGGAAATGGGTCTTGAAGACTTTAGTTGATTTTTTGCTTGTCTTTTTTTCTATGCATGCAGGATATGTTCATTTGCCGCTACGATTGCTCACACGTTATATTGAATTGTCCCAATAAATGCGTTTATAGCAAACAAGTTCGTATTATGTTTCTATGTAACGGAGTACAAATGTACGATCGTTGTCTATTGTTGCTGCCGTAAATAAAGTATACGTGAGTCGTAGGTCTTGACCGATATACATAATACAACTAGATTTCGCAAATCGACCTTATCTGTGTTGACAAATTATAAAATGTCATCATTAAAGATTACAAAAAATAAGTAAAAATGGTGAATTCAAACGTTTTCAAAGATTCATAGGTATGTATGCGTGAATTGTGGCTTAAAGGTAAGTAAGTACAATCTTGGCAATATGATGCAATTAAAAGTAAAGTTCTAAACGTTTATTAGAATCGACTAAACTTAAATGGGTAAGAATATTTTAGCATATAATTCAAAGTTAAAATATCGTGGTAACCTCCTTTCCTTATATTGCTGATTATTTTCATTTTTGTGAATGAGTAATATCCATATAATATCATAACGTTATCCAGTTGGCACTGAAACAATATATTTAGAGATGTAGAATTATTACAGAACTTCCATTTTTTTCTCTTTTTAAGAAGGAACTCAATTATATTTTGTATCAGAACAGTACTCTACTTGTGCCACATACAACTGGGAATATTTTAATAAAAGGTAAATTGTGTACAACAGGCTTTTCAATTTAGCATAGTGCATGTCTCTCATGTACGAAAATGTGAATGTTAATATGATGGGGAGACTGAGACAGGATAGATTTAAGGATCATATAGCAAAACAGGTGCACGTAGGTATGAATTTATATATGCACGATATAAGAATAGACACAACAATATAACGATAGACAGAACGATATATATATATATATATATATATATATATATATATATATAGAGAGAGAGAGAGAGAGAGAGAGAGAGAGAGAGAGATAGAGCACATATCCTTCATATCATCTATCATAAACTAAACTATAACACCCACAAGTCTATTCTACTCATCCACAAAACGTCCAGCAACGAATATAACAAGATGGTATCGCTCGTCAATAAATGCCATCAAAGAATGGTTTTAAACAAATAATGAAAAATGATATCGTTTTTCAACGTGCATAATAAATGAATGTTTCCTCAACAGATACAATTGATATATGGATTCACAAACATATATAATTAATGTGAGTATATATCAATAAGTATGATCAACAACTATGACTGTGCACTAGACTGACACGTATTTAATGATAGTGGCTTTTAGGTTCATAGCCTAATATATGTGTAGGCGATGATCACGAGATATCTCCGATCCAAAGCTGGTTATCGATCGAGTTCGTGTGGTCTGCTCTTCCCACCCTGCTGAAGAATTTGTCAATCATATCCCTATTCTTCAGAGACGCTGGTCCAGAACCTTTGAACCCTCACAGTCAACGTCACCATTGACATCAGTATCCAGGTTACACAACCTCACATAGTTCGACACATTTCCATACCAGCTAAAAATAGAATGACTGAGCCGTTTACTGCATGAGACACGTTTGAGTGTTAATTCAGTAATATACATTAAGCATTCGTGCATTCGAACTGACCTCGTTGCACATTTAAATTATTTCATAAGAACGACTGTACGAGATTATAATAACCATGTTCGTGAATAAATCAGTATCCGACATGAGTATATGCACTGGATTATAAAAACTTGAATGTTTCTAGTCATGTGATGAACAGAACATAACATAATATAATTTTATTGATTTGACGTATGCAAGAAAACACATAGACAGTATATAGTAGCATAAATGAATGAATAAATGAATGAACAATTGCGATTAAAAGCTGTGTACACATACGTCTTGGGGGGAGGGGGAGAGATAAGTAGACAGCGAGAGAAGATAACCTAGGTTGAAATGCATTTTACACACAATTACATAGTATTTTTGTTTTTTGTTTTTTGCAGTTGTTGAATCTTCATTTTTAAATAATTGGAATAATGTTTCCAACTCTGTCTATTGCTGACCTACTCAGATTTAGAACTCACTCAAACGGTTGGCAAACTTTGAAACGAGATCCGTAAACAACTGTTTGAACCAAAATACATAGTTTTACATGAAACATTGATGATTTACAGATTCCTCACATTTTTTTAAATGTTGGTGAACTCTGAAAACATTTTTGTCAAGCACGACTGATGGGAGTGTGGTGACAAAGCCCATTTTGTAACAGTGTTGAGTGCCCACTACCCACATACTGTATTCATAGCTTGACATGACCTTACCGTGCCCTCGAGCATTGCACTTAGCTCACATTTTCTCAGTTTGATATAGCATATTATATATTAACTGTTTAATAGTTACTGGGGCAAAAATTCAAGCTTCTAAATATTATAGGTTGTCGACAAATAGTGGCCAAGATGACCAACAAGTCCTAAATTGTAAGATAAATTGCTACTACTTTAGTCATGTAGGTGTCCTACGTGATAAAATGTAAGCTGCTATCGGATGCTGCAATTATGAAAGACACTTCGAATTCAAATTAAGTTTTGGATCCAATATTTCCCCATGAGTAATATTATGTGAAAAACGATGTATCGCACCAAAGACACAAAAGTAATATCAATATGTTTCAGCTTTTTTGTTTATTTTTTTTTTCTTCAAATCTTGCCGGCCCTGCCTTCTTCGGTTGTTTCAATAAGCTGAGATTTATAGCTGATTCGGAAAGGTCAAAATTGATCCGCATATCTTTCAAATAGGGAGGTAAAATTGATTAGAGCACAAACATTACATCTTGGTACATATGCAACTGATTTATATATATTTATATAAGCAATGTTAGCGTTTAATGGATGTTAGTTCTTACACTGTCTCTTGTGCGTTTTGCACAAAACTCATGTAGTAGAGTAAAAATAGTGAAAAATGGAACTTGATCTCTTTGTTTGCTTTAATGCTTATTGTTTAATGGCGCAGTATTCATCAAACCTATATAGATCAAAGACTGATGAATGTCAGATTACAGTTGATGGTGGCGGGACAAAATGGTAGTGAACAAAATCGTACGGACAAAATGGTATGGACAAAATGGTACGTGGACATAATGGTATTGGACAAATTGGTATGGATAAAATGGTGCGGACAAAATGGTACGGACAAAATGGTATGGGACAAAATGGTACTAGGATTAAATGGTATGGACATTATGGTATGGACATAATGGTCTGTAATCTGTGGTATATATAAACAGTAAACAGTACTGCTCAAAGCTCATGTAAAACTATCCTCAGGGCAGGTTTATACACCTGTTTTAGAGGCAATTAAAAGGTAAGGCGGTCAGAGATAAACGGCCACCTTTCAGAGATTTACTTAATTGGCACACAATAGCTAGGGTGATGTGTCGAGTCAAATACTTTTGAACACTGCTGCGAGAGAGCCCATTAGGCTAATTTGCATAGGTAAAGTAAATTAAGTGGAATAACCCAATTTAAGGTTAAGTACATACATCAAAGAGATGTGTGTTGAAGAACCAACTGATTGCACTGAATGAGAATGTTGAAGCCATCTTTATTAAAGTTTGTGATCAGCGGCACCGTTTCTTTGAGAATGTTGACGCGACCTTTTTAAAGTTTGTGATCAGCGGCAACGTTTCTTTGAAGTCGGATTTTTACTCCATATATAAAATGGACAAGTGTACAAGTGTGATTCATTTTATCGATCAAAGTATCAAAGTGAACTGCGCGCTAACGACTGGGGTGCCTTAATTTTTGTACTTTGAATATAAAACAAAAAACAGTTACATATCATTTTAAGATGACTTTATTATCTTGATTATTTAATTTTTAAACTTGTTAAATGCGCTCGAGGGTTGGCACAATGCTTTTAACAACGTTGTTGGTTTTGCTCATCCGACCGTCACAAAATTGGCGCGAAAACTGCAACAGGAGCAGCATAGCACTCAACTTCATCGTCGTCAACTGGAACTGGGAGCAAACAACCGGAAAGAAGAAGAAAACATATGTTCTCATCAACGAAGCACTTCACACCATACTGGTCGATTACAATAACCGAGATCCGGTTAAATATTTGGGAGATATTGCTAGGTAAAAAAAGTTTGACCTCATATGATAAATTTTATTTGAGTATGCCTTGGATGTGTGACATTTGTTAGTTTATTTTTTCTATTTCTAAAATATTTTATAGTAGTCAGAGGTATTGTACTTGTCTTTTGTCATGTAGCTTTATAGTTTGCGCTTTATTTTTCTTGAATTGCTTTTTCATTTTAAAATTTAAAACAATTGTTTGTATAAGTAATTATTATAAATCATCCATGGTCAGTTCACAATAGCAGCATATTAATGTTATTTAGTAAACTCTTGTCTGTTTTTTTACATTTCGTATTAATAAAAATTGTATTCGTACCATTTTGTCCATACCATTTAATCCTAGTACCATTGTGTCAAATACCATTTTGTCTGCACCATTTTATCCATACCAATTTTTACAATACCATTATGCCCACGTAACATTTTGTCCATACCATTTTGTCCGTACCATTTTGTCCGCTACCATTTTGTCCTAGAACCCAGTTGATCACTATTTTCTAGCACATTAACAACTGACGATTTGGCAACTCTTGCTACAACAAACATTAAGTCCATCAGCAACTGAGAGAAGATAAATAGACCCACTAATTCCATCAGCAACTGATAGAAGAATAACAACACCATCAGACCACTATACAAATGTATATGTTTATACATAAATGTGTTTATACGTTGATGATCAGCAAGATTGGTGCTGGTTTTGTTTAGTAAGTTTCAGATTTATTCAAGTTTTCTTTTCTTGTCCCGATTAAATAGTAAATAATTGCTACCACAGAACTAACCGCAGAAAAAGAAAAAAGAAAGAAAACAACACATCGTGATCTGCTAGGAATTAAAAAAGGGTCCTGCACTTGTTAAGAACGAGTTGATAATACTTCAGAGTGTTCCTGACATGACGTCAATGATCTGTCTCTCAGATTTACAAAAAATGAAAATAAGAAAGAAAAAAAAACTCCATATAATGTGCCTTGTTATCATGCTTCGTTTTATCAACAAACCCACGTTGTTAGTTTGGTGGTGCAATAGGACGTATTGTTTGTGTTGATGTACGTACCCTTGTTAACCCTTTATCACGTACTAACTATTAATGCAGAAGCAGCTAACATTGTAGCAATTGTTACATATAAAAACTATTTTTTAAAAATTATTTCAAATAATCGGAGGTTCTTTGATATTAAACTGTCTAACGTGTTAATTGTATGTTTGATAGCATCCATCATTTCGCTGTGGCCCATAGTAAAAAAAATCTTCCCCTCAACAATATATGCTCCTGACCAGGTGCCACCCCACACAAGTATTACAACATCTTCCTTTCTACCAATGCGTTCAGAACAAACGCATATCCTCTTATTAATGGGGAACCTTAGAAGTAAGGAAATAGTGTTATGTATGATGTTTATATAATATTATAAATATTTTAGGAAATTATAAATGTTTCTTCACTTTAATATTTGCTTAAATCTTAATGTTATCAGGAAAAACATGTTTAACTAGTGTCCTTGAATTAGGTTGTTTTGATCAATATGTTTTCTCAATTTGAAGGTCAAGGTTGAATTTTGTTTACAGTTAGAATTCCATTAAGATGACTCATATTCTAGAACATTCTGTCATGTGACCAATCTTTATATATATCATGTTTGGTGGACATTTTGTTCAGTTTTGACATTACCATCAATCTTGTAAAGAGCTATTACAGTTGTGAAAATTCATTCCAAATTCTAAGAGAGGAATTATTTTAAATATTCATTGGATTATAACAGTGCTCATGAACTTTTGGATTTTGGATTTTTAATTGACAATTTTGGAATTTATGTGAACTTATTCAGAGATTTTGGAATACTTCATTTTGACTTCAGCACATCAAGATTTCTAGTACATCAGGACTTTGGAGACCATTGGCACATAATAACATTCAAGGACACATTCTATATTTAGGACTTGTGATTAGAACAATCATTCTTATTGGATTATTAGGATTTCAAAACACAATACTGTAAGTGACTTTTTGATTTTTCATTTGAATTATCTAGTAATAAATTGCTTGTTGATTTTTACTTGATTTGTTGGTTTCACTTTCTTTCTGTTACATTTTTCTTAGACCATAGAGTCGTAACAGAAATTAGGGGCTCGTCATCTGGGATTGAATTTCTTTAAAGCATATTAGATATATTAAATTTATCTTTGAAATTCATATTGATTTTGTCTCGGAGAATTTTTTTTTTTCTTTGGCAAAGATTTTTAATAGAGAAATTTTCTTTGTGTGAAACCAACAAGCATTTACTATGGCATCTAATGTTCAGAATTTCATTTCAAAACCTATCCAGGAGGGGATAGAGTGCATGAGAAAGTTAATTGAAGAGTTCAAAAGGTGCATCCATAGTGATGTTAAAACCTATCTTGACGAGCAGAATGTGGAAACTTTGGAAAATGCTGCTCGTATGGCTGATGATTATTCCTTGACTCACAAAATTTCATTTGGTAATAAATCGTCCTCTCAGCAGTTTTCTGGTAAAAAACCATTTCAATCTCATTCGAGTACTTCCAAATTTCACAACAGCACAACTGTTAGGAATCAAACATCTGATAAGACTGATCAGAAATCCTTATCTCTTCCTACGTGCACTTATTGTAAAAAGAAAGGGCACGTTATTTCTGATTGCTTCAAGTTGAAAAATAAGCAACAGAGTAAAGACAGAGCTTTTCCAAATGCTCTTATTTCTACGAGGTCAAGGTCACGGTCTTGTATTGAAAGCAATACATTTGTTGGGTCAAACAAACCCCAGTCTGATTCTATTTTGGAGGCTTATGAACCATTCATGTCAGAGGTTCTATATCACTTATTGGTGATTCTGCCAAACCTATCCCAATTAAAATATTAAGGGACACTGGAGCTTCTCAGAGTCTTTAATTATCAGGTACTTTGCCTTTGTCTGAGGAGTCTTCTTCAAGTGAAAGTGTTCTTGTTCAGGGAGTAGAGTGCGGCTTTGTAAATGTTCCTCTTCATTGTGTAAATTTGGCATCAGACTTAGTTTCTGGACCTGTGACTGTCGGGGCAGTGACTTCTTTACCCATAGAGGGTGTTCATTTATTACTAGGCAATGACCTAGCTGGAGATAAGGTTGTGGTTAATCCACTTGTAACTGACAAGCCTTGTTTGGATCAGAAAGTTGATCCTGTTGAAACTGAAATCCCTGATTTGTACCCTGCTTGTGCAGTTACTAGAGCTATGGCAAAAAGAGCTCTTGAGATTGATGTTGATCAGGATATTATTCCTTTAGCTGACACATGTATTGGTCAGTTTTTTGATGAGGTCACTTTTTCCTCAGGTATTGATCAATCAAATGGTATTGATCACAGTGATCCTCTTTTGGCAACTCATTCTCTCTGTCCTAATCATGATGACAAACGACAATCTCTTGTCGTTGAACAGGAGCAAGATCCCGAGATATCTTGTTTGTTTCAGAGGGCTATTAGTGAAACTGAAACCACACAAGTTCCAGTGTGTTACTTTGTGAAAAATGGGGTCCTTATGAGGAAATGGAGACCACCTGATGTACCCGCTGGTGACGAGTGGTCAGTGAGCTATCAAATTGTTGTTCCTAAGTCATATCGACAGGAAATTCTTAATTTAGCCCATGAAACTCCTTTGGCTGGTCATTTAGGAGTCCGTAAGACTTATCACAAGATCTTGAATCATTTTTATTGGCCGAAACTCAAAAGTGATGTTTCTAAATACTGCAGATCTTGTCACACTTGTCAAATGGTAGGAAAACCCAATCAGAAGATACCTAAGGCTCATCTGCAACCTATTCCTGCATTTGATGAACCATTTAGTAGAATAATAGTAGACTGTGTTGGTCCTTTACCTAAAACCAAGTCAGGCAACCAATACTTGTTGACCATCATGTGTGCATCTACAAGATTTCCAGAGGTAATTCCTCTGAGAAATATAAAAACTAAAACTATTGTGAAAGCTTTGGTGAAGTTTTTTACACTTGTTGGCCTTCCCAAATCTGTCCAGTCGGATCAAGGGTCAAATTTTATGGCTGGAATTTTCCAACAAGTTATGCATGAATTAGGCATCCAACAGTTTAAATCTTCTGCCTATCACCCTGAAAGTCAAGGTGCTTTGGAAAGATTTCATCAAACTTTGAAGAATATGATTCGGTCATATTGCTTTGATACAGAAAAGGATTGGGATGAGGGTGTTCATTTGTTGTTGTTTGCTGTTAGGGAATCAGTTCAAGAGTCGTTGGGTTTTAGTCCCTTTGAACTAGTTTTGGTCATACTGTCCGTGGACCATTGAAATTATTGAAAGAGAAACTTCTTTCAAATGAAGACTAGAAGATTAATCTTCTTGATTATGTTTCTGATTTCAAATACAAGTTGTCAAAGGCCTGTGAAGTAGCAAGAACTAATCTTCACA
The DNA here is from genome assembly GCA_029931535.1 of Margaritifera margaritifera. Lineage (NCBI taxonomy): Eukaryota > Metazoa > Mollusca > Bivalvia > Unionida > Margaritiferidae > Margaritifera > Margaritifera margaritifera. The sequence continues at coordinate 3,367,124 of JAQPZY010001525.1, read as the reverse complement.
CTACTCAGTCAAAAATGAAATTAAGGTATGACAGAAATACACAGGAAAGGAGTTTTAAACCTGGTGACAAAGTTCTGGCTCTCTTTCCCATACCTCAGAATCCTCTTCAGGCTACATTTTATGGTCCTTATACCGTTGCAAAGAAAGTAAATGACTTAAATTATATCATTAACACTCCTGGGAGACGGAAACAGAAACAACTTTGTCATATAAATATGTTAAAGGAATATTTTGACAGAGATAGCCCAGCTAATTATTCAGTTAATTTAGTTGTACCTGTCCCACACAGTGAAGATATCAACGATGGAATACGATCAGACTATAGTGACTCTGGTATAACCAATCTTCGGAATTCAGAAATATTGAACAACCTAGACCAGAAACTTTCACATCTACAACAACAGGAAAGAAATGAACTAAAATAGCTATTACATGACTATGAGCACTTGTTTCCTGATGTTCCAACACGAACAAGTAAAATTTATCATGACGTTGACATTGTAGATTCTGCGCCTGCGCAGCAGCATCCTTATAGGATGAATCCTCCCAAACAGAACTATCTGAAGAAAGAAATTCAGTATTTACTGGAGAATGATTTCATAGAACCAAGTAAAAGTAACTGCAGGTCACCATGTATTCTTGTTCCCAAGCCAGATAATACATTCCGTATGTGTACTGACTATAGAAAAGTCAACAGTGTCACCAAAACTGATTCATTTCCAATCCCAAGAATGGACGATTGCATTGATAAAATTGGAAATGCGGAATATGTCACCAAATTTGACCTTTTAAAAGGATTCTGGCAAATTCCACTGACGGAAAGGGCAAAAGAAATTTCAGCATTTGCAACTCCAGATGGACTTTATCAATATAAAGTCATGCCGTTTGGAATGAAAAATTCGCCTGCAACATTTCAACGTCTGATGAACATGATAACATTTGGTCTTGATAATTGTGAGGCTTATATCGATGACGTCATTATCTACAACAACACCTGGGAAGATCATTTGGAAACCATTCGAAAATTCTTCGATCGACTCAGTGATGCGAATCTGACAATTAATTTGAGCAAAAGTGAGTTTTGCCATGCTTGTGTCACATTTTTAGGACATATTGCGGGACAAGGTCAAGTTAAACCTATAAAAGCTAAGGTCAAAGCTATCTCTGAATTTCAAGTTCCAATTTGTAAAAAGCAACTGATGCGATTTCTAGGTATGGCTGGATATTATCGGAAATTTTGTTCCAATTTTTCCAAAATTGCTGAACCTTTGACAAGTTTATTGAGTAAGAAAACCAAATTTCATTGGTCTGACAAGTGTCAGGAATCTTTTGACAAGTTAAAGGCCATGCTTAAGAATGCACCAGTTCTTTCTGCACCAAATTTTAGCCAATCATTTAAATTATCTGTTGATGCAAGTGATGTAGGGGTTGGTGGAGTATTGATTCAGGAAGACAAAAGTGGTGTGGATCACCCTGTGTGTTATTTTTCTAAAAAACTAAACAAGCACCAGAAACATTATTCCACAATTGAGAAGGAATGTTTGGCTTTGATATTGGCTTTACAGCATTTTGAAGTGTATGTCACCTCAGCTCTTTCTCCAATTATTGTGTACAGTGATCACAATCCCCTTACTTTCATCAACAAAATGAAAGATAAAAATCGGAGATTGTCGAGATGGAGTTTGATATTGCAAGAATATAACATTGACATCAAACACATCAGGGGAAAAGACAATGTGATTTCAGATGCACTCTCAGGTGCCTAGAAATGTAATATTGCTTGATGTAATTAAGTCCAGTATCATAAAACATGTTCTTATGTAATTTTGGTTATTGTAGTATTAGATGTAAATTCAAAAGAAAGCTTTATTATACAAATCTTTCTTTTTCTTTATGAGGGGAGGTGTTATGTATGATGTTTATATAATATAATAAATATTTTAGGAAATTATAAATGTTTCTTCACTTTAATATTTGCTTAAATCTTAATGTTATCAGGAAAAACATGTTTAACTAGTGTCCTTGAATTAGGTTGTTTTGATCAATATGTTTTCTCAATTTGAAGGTCAAGGTTGAATTTTGTTTACAGTTAGAATTCCATTAAGATGACTCATATTCTAGAACATTCTGTCATGTGACCAATCTTTATATATATCATGTTTGGTGGACATTTATTCAGTTTTGACATTACCATCAGTCTTGTAAAGAGCTATTACAGTTGTGAAAATTCATTCCAAATTCTAAGAGAGGAATTATTTTAAATATTCATTGGATTATAACAGTGCTCATGAACTTTTGGATTTTGGATTTTTAATTGACAATTTTGGAATTTATGTGAACTTATTCAGAGATTTTGGAATACTTCATTTTGACTTCAGCACATCAAGATTTCTAGTACATCAGGACTTTGGAGACCATTGGCACATAATAACATTCAAGGACACATTCTATATTTAGGACTTGTGATTAGAACAATCATTCTTATTGGATTATTAGGATTTCAAAACACATTACTGTAAGTGACTTTTTGATTTTCCATTTTAATTATCTAGTAATAAAGTGCTTGTTGATTTTTACTTGATTTGTTGGTTTCACTTTCTTTCTGTTACATTTTTCTTAGACCATAGAGTCGTAATAATAGTAGAAGATGAATTTCATGAGGCTATTAGGGAAACTATGCACATCGATAGAGGAGCACTCTTGAAATATAAAGCCAATAAAACAAACAAGAGCGTCCTCTTCGTAGTACCTTTCCACCGCGATGCCCCAAACTTACAACACATCATTCTGAAGAATTGGCACCAGTTAAAGCTTCGAAAAGTCTGAAGGAAATATTTCAAGACATTTCTATGGTTGCATGCCGCAGACCTAAATATATCAAGGACCACTTGGTACATGCCAAGGTAACTTCAAACAAATGCAGAGATTCAGGCACATACTACTGCAAAGACAAACGTTGCCTAATTTGAAAGCATATGCTTGAGACCATTTTTCAACGAATTGCCATGACACTTTTTTAAATATTGTGGGCATCACTAGAACATGAGAACATATACACATTACTTTGCTCTCGCAAATTTTATAAGACTTGTTGTCAAATTTGGTGCAATAGAAAATCTTCTGAACGCATCTGTCTTACATTTTTCAATGTATTGCCATGCAAATTGGTAAATGTTGTGTTAATCACCTGAACATGTGCATATGAACAAATAACTTCCTCCCACAATTTTTTTTTAACGTTATTGCCGTTTGCGTTCATACAACTGTATACAGTGTATGACACAAATCGTGTGAAAGCAAATAGTCTTTCAACTATTCGTAATTTCTTTTCGATTAAACAGACTATTGTGCTAATTATGTTGTTGACAGTAGTCATCAAAATGTATCTGCTTTGCAAATCTGGTGAAGGAAAATTGTAGAAATATGCTGCAAACACAGGAATGTGTAATACAATCTGCAATATTTATTGAAAGGTACACAAGCATTGCAAGTGTTTGGTCACATTCAGCACTAAATTAACAACACGTTATCAGGACTCAAACCTTAAGTGATGTCCGGTTAAAAATTAAAATATTAATTGTCATTTAGGTCAGCAGACGTCTTTCAAGCCTACGATACACTGTGTGGTCACATCAGACCAAACAAATGAGGCCAGTTTGATCCTCTGTGGTGTTTTATATACACTAAGGTAAGCAATACCATCAATATTACTCAATTTAAAAATATGCATTATAGGCTGTTTAACAAACGTATCCATGGCATATCGTCGCAATTAGGAACAGTTGAAACTTTTTTTTTGAAATAAAGCATTATTGTGAGTCATAATTACTTCTTAGACTAGATAGGCTAGGTAATATCAAAATAGTTTCTACGCGATGCTATTGCTCAGATAGATTTATGCCATGAATTGCATAAAAATATATAAGTATAAATCTTAAAACAATTTTTAGACAGTATACGTGGAAGGATAGACTAAGTCATAGTAATATAGTTTTTAAATGATATTATGATACGATAGCATTCATTCTTTGAATTTCATAAAAGAATCTATAAATGTGATAGAGTAAATAGTTTAAACATATGTGGAAAGTGATGATGACCCTTTTGATTCCTTGTTTAGGAACAAGAAGAGACCACATTAATATCAACATTCATTCAAAACCATATGTTCGAACCTAAATACAGTATCCCTTATCTGTCTTGAAAATATGTTGAGTTGATTATATTCATGTGATTTTGACAAGCAGAACATTGCTTATATCATTTTCTTTTGACCAGGCGGGACGCCACTATTTATAGGCTACGCTGTCAAAGACGAAACAGTTGTTTTTATCAGACGGAACCTCATTCCTACTATTTCGTTCCAGTTTGATTGTATAAGTACTGTATAAAACGAAGATGCTGCTGCTATTAGGGATATAAGAAGTATACCCTCTGTAAAAAAAAAAAAAAATTCTAAAAGAAGAATACCGACATATTTTATTTAATATGCAGCGTGCTGCTCTTTTTGGGATGGTGTGGATTTGGTTTATTTTGGACAGATTGATGTGGTCCCGAACATTTCTAATGTATTTTGCGTCCGGTGTTCTGAGAGTTTTATATGCGGTTATTTTTGTGTTTTGATAATTGTACTTTTAAATGTCTTTTCCAATATTCCAGAGATCTGATTGTATTGTTACACCTAAATATTTAGTGTAATCTCCTTTTATCAGAGGATTGTTATGAAGAAAATATGTTTGTTAAAATCGATTTTTCTTTATGGCAATACTTAAAGGCTGCGTTTGTCATATTTGAAGAGACATAAGCCAGTAGTTTTCCCACCTAGCTGGTGTCATCATCAAATGGTATGCTCTGTTAGATAATGCTATCATCGATAACTAGTATTTTAGTGTTCTGTTAAGGGCATGGATTTAAATAATTTCTAACACGATATGGATTTTATAGTTTGTACGATATATTTAGTCATTTTATTTTTTAGTGGCAATAAACCTAAACACACAGGGAATTTTTTTCTTTGATCATTAGTAAGTGCCGCACATTCTCTATAATAATTAATTGTCGAAGATTATGTTTGTATTTTATAAAACAAATACAGGTAATGTAAATGAAAAACCCTTAATAGTTAGCAGATATATTCAAAATGTCACATTTTTAGTGCGTGTTTAGGAGTTCAAATGTTTCGAATGCATTTTCTCCTTCTCGGACTCCTCTTTCTCTCGAATCATTTGAATTCCTAAACCCGCACTAAACACGTGTTGCTACATGCCAGTCTCATTAATAGTTGATGTATCAATAGCCTCTACCTACCCTCGTCCCTGGTATGTCATTAATCCTATCAACCACTAACCTTTTTACCTTTTACTAAGCTCTTTACCTTTAGAAGACCTTTTTCTTAGAGAAAGTTGTTGAACTAGTCAACTAAGTCATTTTCAGTCACTAGTTTGTTTCTGAAGAATGAATAAGTATCTTGTAACGACTTAGTATGCGTTTCATTAATTCGCAGGTTATATATGCTAGAGAGATGGACCTATAACTAACATGATCATACTTTACTTTCACTTTTCGCTTGAGGAATCAATCACGAAATTGTGCTGGGAGAAGATTATCCATCTTTTACATATTTTCACTTAATCATATACGGTGTATATTTGCTAAGATTAACTAAGTTGACCTCGATGACTATGACATCTGGGGTATAGACTATGGTCTCCCGCACAAAATGAATACAACTTTTAAATATGAATGGGAAATACTTATATGGCTTCTTAATATATGCCTTACGCTCGAATCACGGGATAGTGATATCCAGACTGTTACCTCATACAGATGCCGATGGTATAAATGTTTTAAAAAGACCTTTCGCTAGGATTTATTTACTCCTATTAAAACCATCAATCCGATCTTTTAGTCCACATGCAGGTCTTTGAAAACCTTACAAAAGATGCCAAGTGTGCATGATATTGCTCACCTGGCTTACATAACTTAACAATTGACTATATTTCACTAAACTGATTTCTTTAAAATTATAATAAAAGCTATTTGGACTATCTTCAAAACTGTATATCATTTCGATTTTACTCATTTGTCTAAGGTCATATATTTAATTATTTTTTACAGAAATGCATTTTGAATAATGCAAAATATCTTGCTCATAATCAAAGTCATTCACGCTCATTCAAAGTTAAGTTGGCATAAGACGTTTATCTTCCACAGGGTCACGTGACTTTGGCACGAACTGAAATTAAAATACAGAGAATTGTGTTAATATTTTTTTAATTTTTTAAAATTTTTTCTTTGTTTTGTTTTGTTTAGTCCTTTTAATGCGATTGGTTACTTAATTAATAATAGGATAATTCACCAGTTAGCCAGGAAAAAACAAAATGTTGGGATAGTTTTGTGTGTTAAAAGTACAAGACGTTTTTTTCAACATAATAGTAAGTAATGATACACTGAATGTATAAAATGCCATAAAATAATGCGCAATACATGTGATAGCATATAAATGACGAATCTGTCAGACATTTTAGCACAGGAATACAGTTGAACCAAAACAGATCACTTTCTGCAATCGGTTGACAGGCTAGAAGATTGTTTTATCTATCTATCTGATTCTCTGTTGGTCGATTACTCTGTCATGTTTACCAACACTGACCCAGAGAAAAAGTGAAAGACATGGTAAGAGAAAGAGAGGGAGAGGGGGATTTGGGTCAACTGAAGCAAAACTGACGTAATAACTGAGCAACCAACGCAAACTGGCAGAGACTGAGAGGGAGAGAAACCCCCAGACATATTCATAATTTAAAATCATTTGTTTTAGAATCGTATTATTGGTTAAAAAACAAATAAAACCTAAAATATATTACAGTGTGTATGGAAAGGAATTTTCCAGTCGGTCTACACGTATGCACAGGTTATTGCAATTTTGTATCTTTGATACCGTGTAATACTGTAGAAAAATTCCATGGAAAGTGTACACATATCATTATAAGAACTCGGGTTCCTCTAGGCTATTTGGATTAAGTTCGAGTTCAAGGTTTTCATTCAGTTCAAATTCCTTTTTCTCTCTGACTCCACAGATTTACACGTAAAGTTGTCTCTTTTGGCATGAGAGAGAGAGAGAGAGAGAGAGAGAGATTATAGGGAAAACAGAGGGAATTCGGAACATGTTTAATTCATTACAAAACGGGGATTTTAATTTCTTAGTTGAGAGAATAAAAGCAATAGTCTGCTTTTTAATTGTGTGCATATTTATACGTCATGGGTGTTTCATAAATTGATATACCAACAGTATTGATTTAATATATATATATATATATATATATATATATATATATATATATATATATATATATATATATATATATATATATATATTTTATATATATATATATATGAATCAAACGTTGTGTAATAATAATAATAAACTAACGGGTTATATTTATACGAAAGAGAAAACCAAAAATATTTGACGCAATTCCAGGTTGTGAACCTAGGACGGAACGCAGCGTGACGCAAATCAACGCCATATACAAGATTTGCTAAATAAATTATATCCCGGGAGAGTTATGCATTGAGGTTCTAAACGAAAAATATCACGAGAATTGTGTAGCTGGATAATGGACAAGAACTATAATAATAATAATAATAATAATAATAACAATATAATAATAATATAATTACTTGGGTAAATATTATCGCAAACATTGCGTACAGGTGAAAAACTCGTGACTGGCTATAATTTACATAAGAGTGCGACGGGAAGGCAATATTGTTTCATTTAGGCTGAACTCCTCCTGACTTTTCTTTTGTATTTTCCATTATCGTTCCTTACGTGTGCGTTCTTTGCTGGTTTGACTCAATCAATAGCATCTCGAGGGACTCGTCTGATTGCCCAGTGATGTAGTGGTTGGTGACTTTCGCTAGTTGACTTTGTTGTGAATGTAGCTTTTGTGGTTATTTATTTATTTTTTTTTAAATCAGCGATTTCGCCTACATATTTAGTGGCACAGATCTTGCTAAGTCAGCAGACAGACTGCATTCTTGCCTCGACATCCTCACATCTGATTGATCATGTGGCTAACTCCTGTGGTCAAACTTCTGTAAAATTTGGTCTCGCGCAAATATTTCCAACTTAGGCAACGCTTATCGATGTAACGGTATGATATATATATATATATATATATATATATATATATATATATATATATATATATATATATATATATATATATATACATATATATATACATATTAAGTACGAAAGTAGCATTAACAGTTCTATGTTGTGACAATATCACATATCTCAATACTATTACTACTACTATTACTACTACTTCTACTACTACTAACAATATTAATAGAAATACTAATACCGTATATACTCGATTATAAGTCGACTCGACTATAAGTCGACCCCCCTTTTCATGGCTGCAAAAAAGCCAATTCAGCTATGACCCTCCTATAAGTCGAGGTGTTTTTTGCAAATTAAATCCGTCTGCAAGGGGTGACATGTCATCACCGAGTCAGAGCTGCACTTAGGAAAAATAAACGAGCCAAACTGGATAGATAGATAGACATATAGATAGATAGGACAAATAAAAACAAAAACCAATGTAGAATAAATACAATTGTATTATTGAGCTGAATATGTACAAATAAATTTACAACTTACATTTTGTCCATCTTCGTGTAATGAAATCCATATAGCTTAACATTTTTAATCCATTTATATGATAAATCCATGAATTGGATTATAGGTCACATACAGGTATAAAATTGGTATCCTATAAATGTCACTGTCTAATGTCCTCTGGTTCAAAGCCCAAGAATTCATCCTCATCATCAGAGTTACCAAATAAAGTAATAAATTCCTCCAATGTCATCCCATCATCGTAAACATCGTCCGACTCCGAATCTATTTATATGATAAATCCACGAATTCAGTTATAGGTCACATACCAGTATAAGAATAGAAGTTCAGAATGATCCGATTCACAATATCTCGTAATATATTAATTCCACAAGTCGTGCAAATAAACAATGAAAGTTAAGTCCACTTTTTTTGTGATTCACGGTATCCTATAAATGTCACTATCCAATGTCATCTGGTACAAAGTCCAAGAACTAATCCTCATTGTCTGATAAATTTCTGAAATCCTACATCGTCGTCTAGTCATTGTAAATCGTCGTCGTCTAGTCATTGTAAATCTCGTTCGACTCCGATTTTCGGCTTTACTGTCATATGCGGGTGCTTATGCAAAGACTGAGCTTGGGCTCTGTGAGTAACACTTTGATCATAAAATCAGAAATCTATTAAAGGCTGCAACTGAACAAATGTCAATTGTGCGGCAAGATCACAGGGAGTTCAAATAGCCTCCCTCTGTTACTTGGCACTGAACTCGCGGCTTGATCAAAGGGTTGTCACGTGGGAAACAAAGAGCGTGGTGTGTTTACAAGCAAAGGGATTAAGGTCAAAGTATATGCACAGGAAGTTGTAGACCTCTACTGAACAAGTAGAGATTGGCGGCTCGAACAAAAGGATTGTCAACTTGAAAACAAAGTGAGTCCCTTTACAAGCCAAAGGCTTATCGCCCCACGTGCACTGGCAGATAACTTGGGAAATATCACTTGAGAATTAAATCTGACTTGAGGAAAAGGAAAATACAAATTAAATCAAAACTGTTATTGCATCAAGCACAGTCTTTATACAGCAAAACACAAATATTAATGCAAATACAGGTTGATCGGAATTGCACGAAAATGGAGGCAATATACTTACTAGTAAACACCCACGGTAAACATTGACGGACACTTCATTTTGCGGTAGGTAGTATTTAATTTACCGGTAATATTTTCAAATTAATAAAATCCAGATAACTGTATATACATGTATTGTGTAATGAATACCGGCATGAAACGGATAAACACAGTGCATACCATATATGCATTACTGCATAGGAATAGTGGCATGAAAACGTAAAAATATATGAATTGACAGTATTTTTATGTACTGCAAACATCTAGAGTTTCCAACATTACCCCAAGATTTTTTTATTTTTTTAATGTCGCGCTTATAAGACGACCCCTACTCTGTATGAGTCAAATTCTAAGTAAAAAACCTCGACTTATAAACGAGTATATACGGTAATATAAAGAAGAAGAAGAAGAAAAAGAAGAAGAAGAAGGAACATAAACAAAATAAGATACAGAAGACGCTGAGGCTGTAATCCTTTAACTTTAGATCATTTCTGTTTGCTACACATGACCTTTGCATCGTCCCCATCTGAAAACTGTGGTAAGGTCACAATCAGAGCACACACAATACTAGAGGAGTATAGAAAACCACATAATTAAACTCAGATAATCCATTAGTTAAATATAGAAAAATAAAATGACGAAAATTCTGACTTAGCATTTCATTATTTCTATGTTGGAACGAACACCTCTTGGAATGATTGAATGTCGCAGAGAAATTACATATTAGGTGTACAATGAATTAGTACTTCCTTGCAAAGCTCTGACTACAGTCTAGAGTAATAGAAATTCAACGCTTGAATCCACATAACTAACTTTGCAGCACTGTCAAAATCCTTCTATTTAGCTGGCTTAATATACAACGACGGTTACATACTTGATGTGAAAGACGTTAATAGATGTAAGAACTCCCAGTTGACGGCTTCAAAAAGAGGAAATGGGTCAGCAGTTTTCGGTTGGCTTTTGGGCTGTTTTCTTTCTTGTTTTATACAATTTATATACATATTTGTTTTGTAACGGCAAATAAACAGACGAAAGAATAGACCGCGCTGATGTAATTAGAGTGAAGTGCCTTGCACCGAACTCTGTACGGCCATATGATGTGTTCATTTGCCGTTACCATTCTTCGCATTTAAGATTGAATTGCCCTAAAACATGTCAACATTACTTTTTATAAATAAATGCATTTAGAGCAAACAAGTTTGTATTGTGCTTCTCTGTAATGGGGGAAAATGTACGATCGATATATATTGTTACTGCCGTAAATATATTATTCGCGAGTCGTAGGTCTGGACAGAGATACATAATAAAACTAAATTTCTCAAATCGATCTTATCTTTGTGGCCAAACTATGTAATGCCATTATACAAGATTACAAAGAAGAAGGAATGAAGATCATGAATTCATACTTATTTAAAGATTCATTGGTACGTATGCATATATTCTGACTTAAAAATAAGTAAGAATGCATTCTGGCTTAAAGGTAAGTAAAAACACAATATTGGCAACATGATGCCAATTAAAAGCAAATTTCTAAACATTTATTAGAATTGATGAACCTTATATGGGTACAACGTTTATACGGTATAATTCAAACTTAAAATATTTCATTTTAGCCTCCTTTCCCCATATTGCTACTTCTTTCCAGATTTGTGAATGAATAACATCCATATGATATTATAAATGTATCTGGTTTGACACTGAAACAATATATGTATAGATGTAAGATTCTTACATAACTTCCAAATCTTTTTCATTTTAAGAAGGAACTGAAATAATATTTCTTTAATAACAGATAAGTACTCTGCTTATGTCAAATGCAAGTGGGAACATTTTGATAAAAAGCGAATTTTGTACAAAATGCTTTTCGATTTAGTATATGAATGTGCACCCCATACAAAAATGTGTATGGGTATACATATGTTATGATGTTATCTCGTAGCATCAAATCGATGATCACGGGATAGTTCCGATTTACAGCTGATTAAGGAAAGAATGCGTGTGGTCCGCTCGTCCCAGCCTCACGAAGAATCTGTCAAGAAACGTCCTACCCCCGCATGTATTTTGGTAATAATAATAATGGGACAATTTCGGTCACAACATTATGCTGATCCCCAGAATGAACAGCCTGGAATATGTTCATATTGACTATTCATATTCTTTCAGTACATGTTGTACATCTATTCATCTCTCTCTCTCTCTCTCTCTCTCTCTCTCTCTCTCTCTCTCTCTCTGTATCTATCTATCTATCTATCTATCTATCTATCTATCTATCTATCAAATTTTTCTATCAATCTATCTATCTATCTATCTATTTATTTATCTATCAATCTATCTATCTGAATCACACTTGTCAATTTAGTGTTCTATACCTTACTAACTAATTTGTCTTGAGAATAAATATTGAACCACTTTCTTCTAAAAGCGTATCCTGCGATTTTCCTTGTATGTTTCGATTGTGAAAGAAAGTATGTGGAAAGCCATCCCAAAACGCACAGAATATATGTGATGAATGTGATGCTACATTACATTCATTGATACTGACACACTTAAGCGAAAAGAAAAGTAGTAAGTTTGAAATCATTATGTTTGAAGCAAAATACAATCTTTACATGAAACACTGATTATATATTCCGAACTTTTTTATATAATTTTGGTGAACTGATAACCTTGTAAAATAAACATTTAGCCAAACCCAGTGGATGGGAGTGTTGAGTAACCACTGTATTCATGGCTTGACGTGACCTTACCGCGCCCTAGAGAATTGCACTAAGCTGACACTTTTTCGGTACGATATAGCATAGTAAGTGCTAACTGTTTAGCAATTACTGGCGTAAACATTCAAGCTTCTATACTAAAGCGGGTGTTCGACAAAGAGTGGCGATGATTACCTACAAAACCTTACAGTTTAGATAAATAGCTTTAACTTTAATAATGTGGTTGTGCTACAGGATAAAACTGCAGGCCTCAATTGGACGCTGCAATCGTGAAAAAAACACGTTGGATTAGAATTAGGGTTTGGATGCAATATTTCCCTATGTGCAATGTTATGTGAAAACAATGTACCGCATCAAAGACACAGAAGTAACAGCAATGTGTTTCAGTTGATTTTATATCTGAGTGGCATTGCCTTCTTCGAAAATGTCGACAGGTGTTTTATTCAGATTACAGTTATAGATTATTCCGAAAAGTCACAATACATCCGCATGCCTTTCAAATAGGGAGGTAAGATTGATTAAAGCAAAAAGATTACATTTTTGAACATATGCAACAGACTTGTATCCATTTATATAAGCAATGTCAGCGCTTTGAAGGATGTTAGTGGTAACACCGTCTCTTGGTCTTTTTGACAAACCTCTTTTAGCAGAGTAAAGTAAAAAAACGAAAATGAATTTTGACTTGAAAATAGTGAAAACTGGGACTTGACTCCTGTGTTTGCTTGATTACTTATTGTTTGACAGTATTCATGAAACCTATATAGATGACAAACTAATGAACATCAGATTACAGCTGATCACAATTTTCTAGCACATCAGCAACTGTCTATTTGGCAACTCATGCTGCAACAGACACTATTTCCATCAGCAACTGATAGAAGATAAACAACATCATCAATTCCATAAACAACTGATAGAAGAGAAACAGTAGCATCAGGCCACTATACAAATGTATATGTTTACACGTTTATAATCAGCGAGATATGTGCTGGATATGTTTTTTTAGTGTCAGATTTATTCAATTCTTCTTTTGTTTTTCTGATTATAAATGAAATAATTGTTAACACCAAACTACCCCCCCCCCCCCAAAAAAAAAAAAAAAAAAAAAAACAAAACAAAAAACAACAAAAAACAAACAACAAAACAACAAACAACAAATCATGATCTGCTACAAATTAATTAAAGGGACTTGCGTTTATTAAGAACGAGTTGATAATGCTTCAGATTAATCACGGCAATGACATCAATGCTTTGTAAGGGGAAAATATACGTATGATTGTATTATATTAAATGAGTGTATAATAGTCACGTCATGTTCTTTTCACTACGAAATAATATATACACATTATTATTTATGATTTTATCGTCGAAAATGCGTGTTTTATCGAGTACACCTAACCATGTTCACAACAGTTTCCTTAAAATAGCTCATAGCGTATGGAAATATAATAGTTGTTTTTGATCTTATCCGAAAATTGTCATTGACTTTATCAATTTGTTCTGAAGCTCAAAGTATACTGTGTTGTTGGATATGTTCAGCCCCAAATACATATGAGCTTTTATTCTCGAAAGATTTTCTTTCGACGCTTACAAAGATGTCTTCTTTGCGCATTTTTTCTCTTCGATTGGAGAAACGCAACAAAACATATTGCTATGCCGACTCCTGTTTTATAAAAAAAATACACTAAGACTTAGTTTAAATTTTTAAAAGATTGCCTATGTAGGTAGGAGATTTAAATCAAACAATTTGAGAATAGTCACTTGTAACGCTTTTTAGGTGTTATATGTAATTATGCTATGAGCATATTATAATATGCAAAGCGTTCAGAAGTCATGACTGCTATTAGATCATACACGCAGTTATCTGTCTCGTATGACAAATATTTCTATAATGTGGTCATTATTATTTTCTTTTCATGATCTTATCGCAACGAGTATAAAATATACTACAAATATATTAGACAGTCTTTCTTTTAGCGCATGTGATCTTTGCAAATATGCACCATCAAGACATTTTAACTGATGTATTGTATGCATCAATAGGTGTATAATATTTGGCATTTTAATCAGACTTTTAGCTTTCTCAGATGGTCATATGAACTAAGAAATTCGATAATAAATCTTACGGCCAAGTGTGCAATCAAATATGAGACAGGGCTATTGTTGAACCACTGCTTGAAATAACGTACTATGTTGTTAGATCGAGGGGATTTCTTCAGTACAATGGCCACGCAGATGCAAAAAACAAGCACTTCTGCAAGAGTCCGTCATGCATTAAATGTGTATTACTTTAATAGTGCATGTACACTGACCCTACCACGTTTCGGACTGGTTAACGCTGGAACAGGTGATTCGATCAGCCTACCAAGATACGATCTGCATGACACGCCAGCAAATACCACTGAGGTGATACCTTATCCACCATTATCATTAGATAACAGACGAGAAATCTCCGCCCAGCCAAGTCAATCACAACAGTGACGTAAATACCAACGAACGTTCCAACATATTTTAGTGCGGACGCAACAAGTAGAGTTATCAGCGAAACAGAGTTTTTAACATCAATATTGGGTTCCGGAGTTGATTTGACGAATAGAGTCCAAGATACTTCAACTTTCAAGAGATAACAGGTTCATATCAAGATAGTTAAGGAAGAAGATATATATTCGTTCCAAAGAAGAAACACATTCAACTACTAGATGATGAAGCAATCCAAGCTTCAAAGAATGTAGACGATTATACGGCTTACAATCTTACAAGAGATCAATTCACAGACGATCCAGAGGTCAGAGTTGGAGGATCAAAGAGACGAAAACTAATTCATGGGATACATGAAACCAGCCAACCTGTAAAAGTAGTACGAACATTGAACAAAAAATCAGACGAAGCTAAATCTGCATACGTCACAGAAGGATCATATAAATACAGAGTTCTTGCCAATACAGTCAAAGCTGTTGAGTCATCATTTACACTCGAGATCCAATTAACAATCCTCATTCCAGAAGTAACTGACGAGTCATACGACCAGCGAGATCAAATTGATTCGGAACAATCCCTGTTCGACACTACCTTGAAGAAACCATAAAGTAAGTATGCATTATGTCTCAGGGTATCGTGTTTCCTAAATATATTAAAACATTTAACAATGCAGTTAGGATACTACCATTATGGACAACTCAGCCAAAGTCGTTAATACAATTGGATCTGACTGCATTAGATATGTTTAATAAGGTGGGCAAGAAGCGAAATCTCAAGCAGCAGGTATAAGTCAAGTGTACTATCCTGATTCAATTTATAAAACCCTCAGTTCCCTACACTTCGTCTTACATGTATCAATCGTCCAATCGTCTGTCAAAGATCAGAAATTGTACAATGCAAATGTTGATGTCAAAATTAATATTATTATATACTCATTTTTTTTCTCCATTGACTTAGCATTGTCAGAATCGTGCAGTATTTCTCCATACTGCACGGCTTCATACTGCACGACACGTGTGTCTAAAAATAGTATCGCGTGTTAGGAACTACTTTTTATTGTAAACAAACAATGTACGCAAATGTAGCAGACACCGGAGCTTTTGCTTTATTAGATTTGTCTGTGGATGAACTAAGCAAGCTGTTTGAGAGTAGAGATGGTAAAGCTGACGATGTGGATGAATTCATTGAGTCACAAAAGAACCTTTCAACCAAGCAAGTGACTGAACGTGATATTCACAATGTACAGCGGTGGCTTTATGACAACAAACGTGAGGCATGCAGTATTGAAAATATCATTCTGATCATTTAAACACTTATTTAGCCGATGGTTCAGACTATGAACCGTGCTCTCTAGAGTCTATACAAAAATAGCATAAAAAAGGCATCTTATGACCAAATGATATTCCGTTTCTCTCAGAGACCGAGAATTTTACAAGTCAGTCCAAGCACTAAATTCGAAAAAATAAAACTAAAGAAGGCGGGTTTTGGTATAAAAGCAAGTGCCTCGGAGCCAAGAAGCCACGATAACGAAGAAGCCTTATTTTCCGCTGAAGAAAATGGGCTCTCACACCCCAGCCGCTTTGCAATTTTGCCTTTTTTTTTTTGTTTTTGAGAAATTGTTTGGATTTATTATGACAGTACATATACATATGTCATCTATAGCTGGTAATAAGAATGACAATAAATGTACTTACTTTTCTGCGTCCTGAATTTCTTAAAAATGTACTTTCTGATCCACGGCGCGAAATTACACTGCAATCTAAACTACATTTCCAACAGAAATCACATTCCAAAGGAGAATTTACTGCACTCCAAAACGAAATGAATTTAATATTCCCTAAAAAAATATTTAATCCTGCATCTTCTTGAGAATTTCACTTAAAAGAATTTCATATTTTGTCCACCTTATGATTCCAAACTATCAATGACAGGACAGTAACACATGTATAAGCTAGCTTGCTTTCGAGGCCAGTCCCTCTAGCTACATGTACATCGTACGTAATAGAACCAGCTAAAAACTAAAAGAGCAGAATTTAGCTGAATCGACATAAAAACAAAATCCCTCCATTCCAGATCAACTGGGAAAGTTGTTCCAAGGCGCAGTCATTCACAATATGACTCAAAATTTCAATTTTAAGTAGACCAAAATGAGATTTCTTTTTGAAACAAATCACAGAGCGCGCGCTACTCAACCAAGTTCAAAGGTCACTGGGCGGTGCCATGTGCGCATGAATACTGTTACTGTGTATTGGTTTAACTTCGGTTGTGTATTTACTTTAGAATATAGCAGAAATTCAGTTACTTTGTTTCTTGTAGTGTGTTCTTTTTTTTTATTCGGCCTTAGGTAGAAAAGCAAAATGAGTATATAATAAAAAGGTTACTGCATTTGTATGGGAAAATATGAACTCGTTTTTTCTGAGCTATACTGCACTCCTGACGTCGTGCAGTATAGCTAAAAAAAACTCGTTCGTATTTTCCCATACAAATGCAGTAACCTATAAGTACTACTAAAGATTTCAATCGGTATATCTTTACACATGCTGATTTCACTCTGTATGCCATATGTTTTGAAAAGTATAAAGCACTTCCTAGCCCCAATGGCCTTGCCAAACTTGCCAAAGACAATATCACATATATGATTGAAAAGAAGATCAGAAAAAAAAACAATACTAGATGAGCATAGAACACCGATACTAAAGCTCAAGTAATTTATTTGTCACAGATAATCAAATACAATGACGAACACACTTAGCAACAGTTTTATGTTGTAAGGATCACCTCTTGGAACGATTGAATGTCGCAGAGCGGTTACATCTCTGGATAGGTGTATAATTAATTAAACTTAGACTCCAGTCTAGATTCGCAAAATAAATGCTTCAATAAAAAAAAAAAAATAAAAAAAACAAGAGCATTACAGCCCTGGAAAAGACTGATATTGAGCCAGGTAAAAGGAAAACTTTGACAGACTCCGTAGATAAAATGATGATAGATTTACAATAAATACAGAAACGTCTGTCTCGAGCTACATTGGATCGTTTGTTTCAACTCACGTGCCTTGTGCATGGAAAAAAAGTGAGATTGGAAAATGAATAACTTGTAAGACAAAATCAATCATTCGACTGTCAGAAAAGAGACGTTTGAATCAAATCCGCAAACAATAGAGAGTGGGGATATGATGGACTTATTTAGGATAATGAGAGTAATAACAGAAAACAAAAAGGTAGTCAAAGTCCCTCTCGCGATCAAAGAAATGCTTATTGCTGCTGAATTCAAAAATACAGCCAATCAAGTGACAATCTTTCCTGCCTTGACTGAATACATGACTGCATACAAGAAATAACAATTACGGCAAGTATTTCAGGTACAAGCTATACATAGTCTGGATAAATCGAAACAAGAGGTCAAACTTGGGACATCACTGTACAACACTATTGAACTAAATGATTTGAGCGTGTATTGAAGGACATTCTCTAACAATCAAAGTGGGTAGATAATGACGAGATAATTGATAGGTAAGAGCTCATGTGAAAATATTTATTTTTAGTCGACTTAACTCATAAAGACGGTAACATACTTGATGTGAACTACATTATTAGAGGCAACAACCGTCAGTTCAGGGTTTCATAATGGGTCTTGAAGACTTTGTTTGCTTGTTTGGTCAGTTGTTTGTTTTTTATTTTGTTCTATTTATTATTCTTTGTTTACATTTTTTATTTGTTTGTGATTTCACATGAACGCATGAAGGAATGCATTGCACTGATGTAATTGGAGTGAAGTGTCTTGAGCGGGACTCACTACGGCTGCAGTGTAGTAAACTGCACACTCTTCAGCGCGAGTCATATACGCTAGCCATTGAACCAACGCCTCTCTCTAAAAGGCTCTTTCAGTGCGAATAATGTTTAAACTATGAGTTATGAATACTCTTAATATGTGTATTTTATATGATATCAAAATTAACGTCAAGGGTAAATCTTCGTTCCTTAGTTTCAAAATGAAGATTAAGTAATTATTCATTAGAATAAATTTGACATCACATACCAATGTTAACTGTCGCGTGCTTTAACCTGTCAAAATTTAAATTTAAACAGGCAAGCAAAAATGTGAAAATTCATATGATCGGGGGCAAATACAAATTTTTAGAGACAAAATGTTTTTAAAACATGACGGCATGATTAACTGATCTCTGTTGTATTCTAGGTCTTACACGGAATCATCATGACGTACAAATTGATTCTACTCGGCCTAATGCTTCTTGCAAAGTCAGGTTGCATAGAGACTACGGAAGACGATCCGTCCTTCTCACTGAGAGCCAATAAACAAAATGACATATATACCGCTGGCAACGACAAGTGTCGGTCGAACCACGCGTGTGGATATGATCAAGGTAGAAAATACAGATGGTGCTACACAGATTACAGAAACAATTGGTCTTATTGCTGTTCAGGCAGTTGTCAGTATGATTTGTTAAAAATCCTAACGTGTCAAACTGGCAACCAAATACATGATTGTGGTAATCCTGGTATGCAAACTGCCCTAGGAAAAACTTGTCGTTCTTCGCATCCATGTGGCCTTCACGAGTACGGTTACTATTGGTGCTATGTAGATGATAGCAACAACTGGGATTATTGTTGTCATCCGAAAACAAAATGCTCTAAAATAGGAGGACTATCCAATGTGTGTAATATAAGTCCTATGAAAGACGCCTTTGTATATGGTCACTTGGCAAATTGTATACCTCAGGAATAGAAGATAAGATTTCAATAATTAATGTATACCTCTTGGATGCATGTCACATCACAGCAAAGTATGCAAACCAAAACTGAGTCTTCTTCACTTGATTACACATAGATATGACTTGTAGAGCTATATATGATGAATATGTGAATTCCTACGTTATCTTTATTAATAGTGCTTTTGTCATTTAGACTGAAAATATATGTACTTTCTTCAGTTTTTGTTGTAGTGCTTGTTAGTTAACTGGCTGCGTCTTGGTTGAAGATGTTTCCTTTCTCTCCTTATTTTGATTGTATGCGATGAAGCAAGTGAATCGAATATCCATAACGCTTTGTCATGTTTGGAACTAATTTTATATTTAGGTCAATACTAATGGTAGCATTAATGAAATATAATGCATTCATTTTATTTTTTTGTGCAATGAAGTAAAAGTTTTTTATTGAAATTTCCATTTCATTTTATTCATTACTGGTTTTAAGACTACCCAAATTCCAATCCAAATAAATAGTATTGACATTTGCACTCGGTTCGATTTTGCTTCAAATAACTTTTCTTTGCTCGTTATATTAAATTGTTCAATGCATGCCAACAGTTTTAATTGAGAAATAAATGCATTTAGAGGAAACAAATTTGCACTGTGTTTCTCTGTAATGGAGGTGAAATGTACGATCCATCTTTATTTTTGATGTTATAAATAAATTGTACACGAATCGTAGGTCTTGACCCAGCTACATAATACAACAAAATTTCACAAAAAGACCTTATTTGTTGTGACCAGCTTGATTAAAGATTACAGAGAAGAAGGAATACAAATGGTAAATTCATACTTGTCTAAAGGTTTTCATATATGTATGTATGTATGTATGTATGTAGGTAGGTAGGTATGTATGTATGTATGTATGTATGTATGTATGTATGTATGAATGTATGTATGTATGTATGTTTGTATGCACGTATATATGTATGTATGTATGTATGTATGTATGTATGTATGTATGTATGTATGTATGTATGTATGTATGTATGTATGTATGTATGTATGTATGTATATATGTATGTATGTATGTATGTATTATAGCTTAAAGGTACGTTAGCAAAATACTGGCAATATGATGCCGATTAAAAGTTAAAGTTTTAAAATTGTATTCATTCAATACAGGCAAATATCCTCTATATCTTTAAGCTGTATACATTTCATTTTATATACTTCGCATAGTCGAAACCTTGATGTTGAACTGAGAAACACAATGAATTATTTCCAAAGTTCTGGGGCAAGGGAACGATCCTAAAGGTATATACTATCTTGAAAGTATTTAATGATAAATACATACTTTTTGAGGTTTGAGGACAATTTTAGATTTGTCTTGCTTTCGATAGTTTCACATGTAACCGTCACCCTGATACTAGCATACAGTTTTGCTAGCTGTTATGAAATTGTACCATAATCACAAGCCTAACTTTGATTTTCTAATACTATCAGTTTGTGTGCTGCTCGCAGCCATTTCAGGAATCCTGCAAACACAAAATTGTGCAATGATGTCAAAACTGCAAAGTAACTGCACGAAAACTGAAACATTCAATTCATTCGATTGTTAATTTAGTTAAGATTTGCGGATATACAAGAGAAGTTTGGTTTTTCTTTCCTTTTATTATTGTTTTTGTTACAACTGCTTAGATTTAAAACACCTCACAGTTTATTGACAAACCACAAAATACTCAAATTAAGATAATGTTAAATACAACATCTCAGTTCATTATTTAGCTATAAGAGGTGCAGCCAAGAAAGGACAGAGTTGACGTGTTTTTTAAAACATTAGTGACTGGTAAGTCCCCGATTGTGGAGGGAGTCATCGAAAATTTCATGTATTCAGTGACTAAAGCAAACTGTTGGCACTTATTTGTCCTTTTGCTCATTTTAATAAACCACATACCTCTCTGCAAGTACTGCCGATACATTATATGAATTTAAAAACATTTGTCTTGGACTTCCATAATTTCTTGAACTGTTTATAATGAAGACTGCTCATTAACTGACCATCAGTTTTCTACCTTCGTGACTCATGTTGGTACATACATGTACTATCAAAGAGAGGTAAATAGAAAAATGTCTTAATTTGTCAGAAAAAAAAGGTTAAATAACTAGGCTAGAATATGTTCAGAGGATAATGTGAAAATGATGTAGAAACTGTAATGATAATTATAGTCCATACGATTTATATTCACTCTTTCGGTTTTCACTGTAGTTTTCTGCACACATTTTGGGACTCCTGCTCTTTTCAACAAGACCATAGTTAGGAATCCACTTTCTGGAGACTAAATGTCTAGGCCCCCAGTTTTAAACTTTTACAAACATGTTAGTCGTAAATCAGACTCAAATATATAAAAGCTGTAATTTGCATATATACTTTAAAGGAGCAAACTGCTAAAACCTGAACTTAAATTATTACAACTTTTTAAGTAAACATTTTTGAACTTTACTCAAAATCTAGTCTGAAGAAATCACAGTCTCACCCTAGGAAACAATTTCCCGATTTACAGAGTTATTTTACTGGAAGTACCAAAAGCCTAAATTGTTCTCCGGTGATCATAAATAGCATGGAAAAAATCTAATCTCAAAGATGCGATAAATTTCTCATTCTACGACCTTAAAGTTTTATGAATTCAGGATCAGAACATTTCATCCCAATAATCATCATTACAATTCATTTTATCTTTCATTGTTTGACTTAAATGTTGTGCAAATTCAAAAGAGGACTCACAGTGTCACGAGCTTTTAGCGAGTTCTAAAACAGGCTGTTGTGTTGTGTATAGAACAATTACATATTTAAAAAAAGTTACCAAATTGTTATACTTGATGTAAAATAGATTATGTGTACAGATAAGAATGTAGACATAATGAAATGCCTGTGTAAAATCAGTTTTTAGTAACGGTGAACTTGATTCCTAGAGCTTGATTCCCATATCATTACATTTCATTTTTGGTAAATATCTCAAAACATCTTACCAATCTACAGGACAAAATCCCTGTTCTTGGAACAGAGTTTGCCTTTGAAAATGTTATACGCAATAACTTCACAATGAATGTTTACCAAAGTTTGAACATATTTTCGTTCGCATGAACAAATCTAATAATGTTGCATAAGGTGCTTCAAGGTCAAAGTCACTGTTAGAAAAAAAACTATTTGTCTTTGCATTACATTTTCTTAAACCAATTTCAACAAAACTTGGTACATATTCCAAGAGAGAGTGAGAGAGAGAGAGAGAGAGAGAGAGAGAGAGAGAGAGAGAGAGAGAGAGAGAGAGATAGAGAGAGTGGGGTCAATTTATTTCTTGATTAAGAACCATAAAGTTTGGCTCTCAGCATTCATATGAACTGTGCTGTCTACGGTACCAATCCATTTACATAAAATCTGGTCCAAACAATTTGTAAAGAAAACAAGTTTGTTTTATTGAACAAGCTATTTTTACAAGCTCGTTTAAACCAAATATTCATGAACAAAGAAAACCGTTTACTTTCATGGACACTATTGCTGATATGCACAAGATAAGTGTTTTTGTATTTCTTTTACTATTTCTTACAATGTGGTGTATGCATATTATTATGGTTATAATGGTTGAATTGCACCAAATACGATTGAAGATATTGAGAAATGTCAACCAATTTAAATTATGACAATTTTGTTGAATCAACACCATGGTTTGAATAGATGCAACACATATACCTAGGTTAGCCCATGTTGTCTCATTAATAACATCTTTGGTTGAACTCAAACTGCTGACGGACTATGACATGCTTTTTTTTTGTTCATTGAAATTCGAATCAGTGGAGGAATTAGCAATATATCCAACGTGCATGCAACAGCTAATCATGAATTGCATGCTGATGATGAAGGTTAGATAAATACACAAAGTTGAGTAGAATAAATCCAAGCCAAATGTCTTAATAATGTATCAACAAGTCAACACTTTATGGAACTAACTGCCTGTGAAAAACTACAGATAGGCCAGCAATGAAGAAATGGTATGGGTAAATGAACACTTGTTAAATATTACAGACATTAATTAAACTGGGTACATTGTATAAGTCGATGTGGAAATACCAACTCACTTGTGCGAGTATTTCAAGCATTATTCATTAAGCCCAGATAGATAAATCCCACATGAAAATGATGTATTCCCTTTATAAAAAGTCAAATAAAGTCAAGTAGCAAGGCCAATAGTGCATATGCTGAAAAACAACAACAAATACGTCCTTCACTACATATATTTAAGGGTCTATATACAATTGGGACTGAAGTTGAGAACAATAAACAGAGTTGTATTATTGGATACCTTATATAACTCCCGATACAATTATGAAACAATAAACCAGTACTGATTTTGAAAAGGACTTCTGCAAAACTAATGAACAATGATGTGTTTGAACAACAGATGAAGTTAAGGAAACAAAGATAGTGTAACTACACGAGCTATTACAAAAAAATACATCATTTATAATATTCTACAAATGAAGACGCAAGTTGTCGGAGTTTTCAAGGAGGGACTCTCCTGCATTCCAATTAAAGTTTTAGTAGATATAATACCGACATTGTTTCCAATTAGAAAACAGATCATGAAGGAAAATCAGTTTTTGAAGTTATCAAGAAATATCTTGCCAAGCAAACTTCCCCAGTTCAAAACATATACCGCGACTGCTTATTCAATCATTAGGACGATTGCAAAACAAATAACTTTGCTTAGGTTCTTCAGTCATGATATGTACACTATCAGAATGAAGAAAGTAGCATTGCCATGCTAACATAATAAACTACACTTGGATAACAAAATAATAGATAACATTATGTATATTTAAGCAGCCCATTTAAAGCCAATGCAATATTTAAAATAATTCCAATAGAACTATGACACATGTGCGAGATGTGATGTCAAATAAAAATGTGAACTTACTAAGCATTTCAAATTGTCATTGGTGTTAAAAATGTTTTTGTTCAGAACTTAAGAAGGACATCAGCATATGAAGATCGTGCAAAAATCCAGATGTATCCACGAGGGAGAATGGTATATCCAGTCCATTCCGATATGAGAAAAAAAAAACTTTCGAATAATAATATACATGTAACACATCAAGAATGGGTTATACAAACTGTACAAACATCAACTATAGAAACCAAAATAACAAAAAAGTAGGAGGAAAGGGACTGATATTAAAGATATTGAGGCAGAGCAACTGGGGTGGTTCACTTAATACATTCATGTTTAGTAACAATTCCGTAAGAGGCAGATAAAGTATTCTATGAATTTGAAAACAAAATTATACATCGCCAAAAAATGTCTGAGCTATTAATGTTTGTGAGTGACAATAGCTTGTTGGCCATACCGAAGTAAAACGTAAGAGTTGAATCAAGATAGTTGCCTGGTAAAATTGCTGCATAGTTAGTGTTTTGTTTATCCACCGTACCGTATCTTTTTTGTCATAGTTGTTGATACCATTAGCAATGTTGTGCTTCAGTATATGCAGTGTTTTTGTTACTTACCCTAGTATTACATTTCTCGCCCAGTTATTTTGTTTCAATTTTATTGCTTGAGAAGGACTATTGTGAATAGAGTAGTAAAACATTGTTGATTTCAAGGTTAGTAGCTATTCGAATGACGGTACTTCAGTTTTCATTATACCTTGAATTAATTAGCAATGCTATTCAATTGTTTTGTAATAGAGATTAATAGCTGACCAGCTTCTACTATATATCAATCGTAGATTTAACGAGTTACTGGCGCATTTCTTAAACGTGAACATATGTCATTAACTCGAACAGCGACTGCGCTTGAGCTCCTCATTTGTATACTACTGCCAGTTGATGCAAGCATGAATTTTCAAGTTACCTCCCTTAGACCGATGGCATACTACATAGCTCTTATTCGTAATAATGCACATCCGGCATGGAGAAAAAATGAGAACATTTATACCATTCGGGACTTATGAATATGAGGTCTGGCACAAAACCCTTCATAACAAAACCATACACTTTGAACTGGCCTAATGGCATGACATGACTGCAATAGAGTGCACAAATTAAAACGAATTTGAGATATTAAGATAGTTTGGAAATTACTTCTAATTCACAACCATCATCATCTGACTGTATTACTACTAATACTTATACTGCTACTACTAGAAGAAGGTAGGCGACAACGACTATGTTAATGATGGTGACGACAAGGATGACAACACTAACTAAGCTGCTGTTGCTGCTGATGTGATGATGATGATGACGACGAGGACAATTCTTTTTTGGTTATAATTTTTAACACAAAACCACACGTGGAAGAATCAACACTGGAAGGATAAGGTATTAGTTAAGTTCCGGCTGAGATGTGCTCAGCTATTTAACTTTATACTCACCTAACATTATATACGAGAGAACTTATCATTGTAAATCAATTATAAACATTCAATCTGTTCTAAGTCAAACTAGTTTAATATCTTAAGTAGAGTTAAATAAAACATAAATATAATATGCATTGTATGCATGATACAAGTGCTATAATATTGCATTAACATATCTGAAATATGGCGATGAAATTGAAATCTATTGTTGAAGTCGCGAAATACTAGTTCGGCTAAAATGAGACCAAGAGTGTGGTAGTGCAGTCTTGCAAATGTATTTATACTTGATGGTGCGATGGGGTTGAAAGGCGTTTACAAAAAGCTAATGAAGCAAACAATACAAACTATAAAATAGTGTAAACACTTAAATTTAAAGCCGTAACTTTTCCTAGTATTCACACTGATTTGTATTTTCCGTTATGCAGAGAACCTGGAATTCGATGAATTAGGCTGAACAGATTTTAAATACAACGATTGCAAAAAGACTGGAGGCCCAAAATTTAAACGGATGGTTAGCTGAGAAGTTAGATTTATCACAACATGGTTATCGTTATTTTTCTTTTAATCTTCAATTGCCCTTACTTTTGTTATAGAAAATTAAGTATTCAATTACTGTCTATTTCGTGTTTATTTATAAATTCTCTAGATTCTGAAATAGTCAGAATATAAAATATAAAATAGTCTGAATATATACCCACATATTATTTCGATATGTAATCTGGATCTACCAGGTGTGTTGATATAATTCGCATTGCAGTGTATCTCAATTTAATTTTGTTCAATTTCATATCTAATCACGAGAATCATGTTTAGTATTGTATTTATAAAAACAATGAATCAATGAGCCTTGAGCTTCATACGAATGAGCAGGATGTAGACGACTGTTCACTGCACATGTACAGCCTGCATGATCTCTGTCTCGTGGTTTAAATGACTAACCTGTTCGTCAGATCAATCAGCAGTACACATGTGTTAGATATGAGGAAACAATACATTCGAAAAGGATTACCTTGTTCCGATTCTAACTGCCCAGTTTCTGCTAGTTTGAACCTTATAATGCAGCCTTGGAACACCTAGCACATGGTACCATAAGTGACGTAGACTCTGTGGCAGTTGTCAAAACAAGAATATATAATAAAGAAATGGGATGGGTAAATGGATACTTGTTAAATCTCACATACATCAATGAAACTGGGGACATTGTATATGTTCACGTGTAAATACCAACTCACTTGTACGATTAATCAAGTTATAGCTAACAAAAATAACTACAGTGTGGTAACGAAATGCAGGAGTGTTATCACACGCGGTACGAATAGATAGATAAATAGATAATTACAATGATTAATCATTTGCTTGACCTTGAATAACCATTTCAATCCCCCACCCATATATATCGAATCAAATTTGCAGCGTACGTTAAGGCCTTTCATTTAAAGAAAACGCGAAATTAGTTATGAACAATATACATATATTTGAATTAACTGCATGATTAATGATTAATGTAGTGGGCCTACATAATAAGCATGGTATTCAACTTTTCTTGTGATGTGTAGAAATACGCAAACAAATGTTTGATTCATAATGCTTATTATGTTTAATTCATAATGCTTAATGATAATCATTCAGGATAAGTTTCATCAGTTGGTAAGGTGCAATATGGATATATATATATATATATATGATATATATATATATATATTACCGGTGGAATGTGTAAGATATTTGAGTAAAAAAGTCATAGTAGGAGGAGGGAGAATCATTACCACTCTGTGCTGATGATTTTGAGGATTGGTTACTTAGCATTAATCGTAAAATGTAGAGGGTTAGTGGCACATTGTTTCTATAAAAGAATTGGTACATAAGGTTTTTGGCCAAATGTTTTGCAGATAAAAATAAATGTGTCGTGGGTAGCGTATTGGCTTAAGTTTTTAAAAAGAAAGTTTTTTTGAAAAGCATATAAGGGTACCTGGTTCAGAACCTAGGTTTCTACACGATTATGATATTTTTGAGTTTTCCTTGCGAAAGAAAAGAAGGAGAAAAGAGCTGATATGGTCGATTAAAAACAATTATATAATAACAATAATAATAATAATAATAATTAAAAAAATACAGATGATAGTTTTTAACATCCTCTATTACTTTTTCTATCTATATTGTGTGCATACTTGTGCATATAAAAATTCACGGATACATGCTAAATATAAGTACATCATCCTTGACTTTTTTCTTAATTTCTCATTTTCATCTCTCTTCACGTACGATAGTCTAGTAAATATGTTTATATGGGAGAGACAAGCATTATGCTAAACCAAACGCCTTCTTATGCCAAATCGTTTTTTTTTAAATGTTTCCAGTTGCTATTGAGAAGAGTTGATTACTCTTCTTTGGATATAAAATTTAACTTAACTTCCTTCTTAAAACGAAAAACATTAGGCAGTTTAGTAAAACAAAAAAATATAGGTCAATAAGTATTTTCCTTCTGAGAGAAAATAAGTGTATTAGTAATACCATCTAATTGTTTTTCATCGACCATTTCAAGGATGTTGATCCTCTATTGTTTTGTAAGGGTAAAATTAAATAGATCAAAGTAGTATAGGAAACCTAGGTTCTGAACCAGGTACCCTTATATACTTTTTAAATCGTTCTTTTTCTTCTGAACCTTAAGCAACCAATCCTCCTATGCTGTAACATAGTTTTAAAAAAATCCTTAAATCATAAAGGTATAACTGGTTTGATTTATTTTTAAACGCCAATACTCTACCCACGACACTTTTCAATTGTTTCTATTCTATTTTATTTTCACAAATCAACGCGCCATCCACTCTACTATGCACCAACATTTTATCGAAACAATGGGACACTAACCCTCAAATTTGTAAGCGAAATACTAAGTAACCAACCCTCAAAATCATCAGTACAGAGTGGTTATAATTCTGCCTCCTACGAATATAACTTTTTTTATTCAGATTTCTTTAATAAAAGGGATGGGGAAATATATTAGTTTTCCTTTTAAATCTGCAAAACAATGTTTCGACATCATTACCAGGAATATTTTAAAGTACTTCCCGCTTGTTATTAACAAATTCAGGACATTTCCATTAATTTCTAGCAGGCTCAAATCCTGCCTATACAAGGGTAAGGTCGGCCGCTGTGGTGTATCCTAGGGTAAGGCGCTTCACTCGAATTACCTCAGGGAGATATAACCGTGCATACGTTGATATGCCGTTAAACAACACACAATCAAGCAAACAATGCAGTCAAGTTCCATTGTGTACGACTTTGAAGTCACAATTCATATTTCCTATTTAGATTTGTCCTGCTACAAGTCTTTACTCCTGAACGTCTAAGAGTCCATGTAACCAGTAACATCCATTAAAGCGCTGACATTGCTTATACAAATTGATCTCAATCTATTGGTGATGTTTTGAAATGTAATTGTCGTGCTCCAATCAATCTTACATCCATATTTCATGGACAAGCGGACCGCTTTGGGTTTTTCCGAACAAGCTATAAGCCTCAGCTAAATGAAACAATCAGTCGAGCTTTTTGAATAAGGCAGAACCGATCAGGCATAAAAACCAGTTGAAACATATTGCTGTTACTTTTTCTGTCTTTGTTGGGGTACATCGTATTCACATACTATTGCTTATGGGAAGGTAGAAGTAAAAGGTTATTCGAATCCGACGTGTATTTTAAGCTATAAGCTGTATTTTTTTGTCACGATTGTGGCGTCCGAAAGATGCCTGCAGTTGTAGCCTGTAGTTATACTGTAAGTAGTCTTTCTCAAAAACGACGCAGCACATCAAAAATAATAAAGGGGCAGCTATTTATATCAGCTGTAAAACTTTGTACGTCATCTTGGACACTCTCTCTCAACAACCCGCATTAACAGATGCTTGAATTTTTGCGGTAGTAATTAGGAAACAGTTAACACATAATGTGCTATATAATACCGGTAACGTCTTATCAAGCAATGAATAAAGATTTAGGGTAGTAGTTACTCAAGACTATTTTACAATGGGCATTATATCCTCACTTCAGTCCTTTGGTTTTGACTAGATAGTTCCTTTGTAAGGTTATCAGTTCACCCAAGATAAAAAAAAGCTAGCAATCTACAATAAATATTTCATGCATAGGTGTGTATTTTGTTGCAACTATAATGATTTCATCCGAATCATTCAGCTTGAAAATTATTTCAAGCGATGAATCAGCGATGTATAAATGGTTGACTCCATATAATCCCAGACCAACAAATCAATCCATCTAGTTTGCTTTTACTGAAAAAGGGGCTCACACGGAGCTGCTCTACCAGTTCTGCAAGTGTCTGAATAGGCTTTGGGGGTTAAAAGCAACACAACGATCACTACTCCATGGATAGGGTTTGTTTCCCATCTTCTATTTTTTTTGTAAATATGAATGGTTCAGATACAACATATAGTCTATTGATTTCGGGGTGAAAACTTAAAGGTCAAGGTGACTAAATGACAGAAGGAAAAACGATTCTGCACACTAGTTCAAGTTCTCTAATATCTACTCTTATGAAACTTTATCGATAGCTTGCAATTGGTGGGAGGAAGAACGTTATTGATGTTTTTTACTCAAAAGGACAGGACCACTGCGACTGAAAGAATACAAAAATGGTTTCTGTACAATAACATTAGTTCTACATGACATACCTCAGACAAACATTGTGGATGGCTTGCGGTAGAGTAAAGAAGAAGGCTATTGCTTTTGGGCTGAAAAAGTCAACGTTTGTATACATTTTTGAAAGTTGATTGGCTTTTAGATGCGTTTTTAACACATTATTGACTATGCTATGTCAGGGAAATGGGAACTAAGTCACTTTCTAAAAGAACACCGAGGCAGCTGACTTAAGCTGGCCTCAGCGTTTATCACAACCCGTGAACTTTGGATTATGAGCCCGACACCGCAATGAAAGCTGCTGCGGTGGACGTAGACTTTCTTAATTGTTAGACTTGAAAATGTTTTCATTAAAAATGTCTGACATGATTGATGCAAAATCACCCAAGCAGTGGTATTTTAGGCGTTTTACCTTGTATTGCTGGGAAAAGTCAGCCCTTCGATACCCAATGACTTTTGTACTTTTTGTCTTAGTCGTCGCATTTTAATGCATGCGCGGTTGGGTTTACAAAACATAATTTAAAAACTCTGGCGTGAAAAAAGATGTTCGTGTAGCGAAAATCGAAGGCTAGCTGTTCTCGATTTGCGATCATAGTTATTTGAAAAATACAGCTATTTGGCCACGTGTGTGATTTTGTAAACAGTTACTCGACTTCTCTCTCTCTCTCTCTCTCTTTATATATATATATATATATATATATATATATATATATATATATATATATATATATATATATATATAATTTTTGCTGCATGTTTATGACCCAGGCTTTAACGATGTTAGGATTCGAAGAAGCACACTATCGGTCGTGAGTCGGCACGCTAACCACTGAACCACAGCGGCTCCTTCAAAAGTGCACAATAAACTATGATCCATACTTTTAGAAAACAAGTTTCTTGTACATTGCATTTCTAGGAAGTTTAAAATGTGTAACAAAATATAAGTGTTAAATTTAATGAGGTAATCTCAGATTTGCCCTTGCCCCTTTTTAGGAAGTTCTGATCAAAATATTTTTTAAAAAATGTGTTCACGCAAATGTTTGATCAAAATTATTTATGAGGAAATTTTCAAAAAAGAAAAATAGTATCGGTCATTTAAAATATTTATCTTAGTAACTTTGAATTCAATCAAGTTCTAAGTTGAACCAAACATGAAAAACTGTCGTTTTTATCACTGTATAATTCTTTCAAACGGCAAGCGGATGTACTCGTATGTAAATAATGACATCAACTACTCGCCAAGGCAACTATCTATCTTCGTACATGCGTACATTACGGCATGCTTAGCAAGTTCAGCGGGTAGAAGTCGGAAAGCTGTCTGGATTTCTCTGCTAGTGATTGTAGAGCGCTTGTTGTAGTGTGCCAGTCTTAAAGCTTCTGCAGCGATTCTGTCGAAGATATCGTTGACAAAACCGTTGCTGATAAACATAGCTTTGCTGGAGATAGCGGTGTCTGGGTGTAGAGGTTTCCGAACTTTGTGATGTAGATTCCGTAGGATTCCCTCAACCTCATCGTCTTATTCCTGTTCCAGTCCGCTGGGCCTTAGCTTTGGTGGCGGCCTTTTGGACGCCCTTACTTCACGAGGCTTGCTAGCTGCCTTCTTCTTTGGGGTATTGGTCTGTTTTGGCTTTGGTGTCTTAACCTTCTTAGGGGATATGGTATTCTTAGGCTTTGCTGTTTTGGCCTTCTTTGGGGTCTTTACCTTCTTTGCTTTTTCTGACTTTTTCTCTGCAGTTGGTTTTGTTAGCTGTCTTCTTCTTCTTATGGCTCTTAGCCTTGGGTTTTTCAGCTGCTGTTGCTACCTTATGTGTCTTGGACTTGGAGAATGTATAGACATACGAAGTGACTCAGTAGACAGCGACGCGAAGAAGTTAAAATAGGGAAAACGAATTATACTACATTTTTGATTTACGCGAATGTATTGTATAAGAACAATGTTACAACGGGGACAAATAACAGAATAACGCAAAAGACAGGGGTAAAAGAAAGATACCGAAGAAGGTCGGTAACAATAATAATCGGATTTGGTCATATTAATACTCGTATGTAAATAATGACATCAACTACTCGCGAAGGCAACTATTTATCTTCGTATATGAAATGAATGAATGAATAAATGAATATGGAATATGTCACTCCTTAGTTTTATTCCGTGCGTGCGTGTTTTTGTGATCTCATTCATTACCAGTTGTCAATATTGAGGCATATTCCTTTACGAAAAGAATTGTTTGTTTTTTTTTTGTTGTTGTTTTTTATTTTTTGGGGATTCTTGTAGAACAAGAGAAGGCTTATTTTGCAGGAGCCTGCTTGGTTTTCTTTGGCAGAAGAACAGCCTGGATGTTAGGCAACACACCACCCTGAGCAATGGTGACTCCGGATAGGAGCTTGTTCAAATCTTCGTCATTTAAGATGGCCAGCTGGAGATGACGGGGAATGATTCTGGTCCTATCTACCTTAGCTTTTATACCCACAAGAGGGATTGAAATGCACAGTGGTGTTGTCGAATCAGTCAGTTAGCGACAGTTAACAGAGCAGGAGCACACACAGCGAAATAGAGCTTGTCATGGAGCAAATAATTTCTGATTTCGCCCTGAATGCATTGAAGGGCCTCGGCCTTTCACTGGCTTCAGGGTGGAGCTTAAGAGCCCAGGAGAAGAGAACCACTCTTCTCCTGATATGGGAAGAAAAAGGAAATGAGGTATAAAGAAACCCAAGGGATTGGAGACTAGGAGGGCCATGGAGGGGACGGGCCTGGACTAAGCAGTTGGAGCGACGAACGCCTCCTAAGCCGAAGCCGAGCGGTCCTGACATGGTCCCCAAACCAGCAGCGCCATTGCCGCCAAGACCAACAAAACCACCGCCGCTGCCAACTACAACAGCAGCGACATCGCATCCAAAACCAGCAGCGCAACCAACTACGCCACCGCCGCCTACTCCTTTAGCGGCAATATCTACAGCATATGTAGCTGGGTTACAGGGGATAGAGTCTCCAAGGAAAAAACTAGAGGAGGAGAAGAAGGAGGAGAAGAAAATGGGGGCAAGGAAGACAGCATCGGCAGGGAAGAAGAAAGCTTCGTCACCACCACCAAAACTGTCCACTTCCATACAGCCGCTAGAAGGGGGCAAAATAGTCCTAACCGGCACCCCACACCAACAACCGTGGCAATACGTCTACCGGAACTGGTGAAGATATATGGGAGGAAAAAGACAAAGCCGTTAGCTTCATCGAGGACCATAGGGTAATATTGTTGACATAAAACAGTGGAGTGGAAAAAAGGTCGAGAACACGCATTAAAAAAGCTATAGCAAATATCAGCGGAATGGGACCGAGATACATTGAAACTCAGGCACAGCTAGCAGCGCTAATATGCAATTTCTTGATCGCATACCACCGGATTGACGCCCTCCCCTTAAACTGCGAGGATTGGATGGATGACAAAGCCCTTTATCACATCATTGACCCAGGTAGCAGAAATCGACCACCAAAGAGATTGCAGGTGCCTGGTCAACTGCAGGGAGCCATGCCGATGCTAGGGGTAATACCCAGCCCTTTTAAGGGCTAAGGAATTCTTTCAATGCCTCCAGGTTTTCACTTTGGCTTGAAAACCTTTTTGAAATATAACCAAACTCTCAACACAAATAAGATCAATTATCCACCGAATCCAATTATAACTTGACAATACCTGATTAAGATCACAAAAATAACTTAAAGGGGTACTCAAACCTCTTTTTATTTATTTATTCATCATGTTTTCGGAAAATACATGTACGTTTTGTACACGAGATTCAAAATTGATAGGGAAATAGGAAAATTTTATTCAACTGTGAAAATGTGACCATAATTTCAACATGTAGCTAACACACAATTGGTAATAGGGACAGCCCGACTTAGCTAACTGGGCAGAATTTGATCATGTACGTTCCTGGCGTTAAAGGATTTTCTGTCACACTTCTCACCTTCTCTTGCCTAGTCCGTGCCGCCTGCCACTCTAGACTGAATCCTTGAAACAATTCAATTAACAAGTGCGCTACAACGCGCACATATATACCTGTAAACATTGTGGTTCTAGTCCTATGTACAGGTATAATACTCACCTCACAATATCATGCCTTCAATGAACCCCCTTTGTGGGGAAACCATGCATTGATGGTGGGGTGTGGTAAATGTACACACTCTCCAATAGCGCGCATTCAATTTAACCCCTTAATTGCGGTGAACCATGCTGCGCTGGAGGGGTGTACTCAGCACAGTGTCAGGTTTGTTACGAACTGTTAACACACCTGACCAAAATATAGTGTGTTTAATCACACATTGAATCCCCCTAAGCGTGCTTTGCACGCTGTGGGGGTATATAGTCGTACATGCCCGAAGGGCGCACACGACTTTAATCCAGTCATCAATCAATCAATCAATCAGAAGTTCGCTTACGTAAAATCTAACCAATCCGAAAGTTTCTTGTATATAGGATTCAGAAAAGGATGTTTTCGATCACGTCCGCGTGAAAGAATTTTATTTGATGTTATTGTATTGTATTGTATTGTATTGTGGATCTCGACCTCCAATTTGGTCATACTAAATGATGGAAACGGCACAAGAATCAACCCGACAAACGGGAAGATATCAGCTATTGATCTTACCATATGCTCACCCAAGATCGCGGAAATTACCGACTGGGAGGTAGATCAATCAGGGACCCTAGGGAGTGACCACTTCCCAATATGGACCACCATCCACACAAAAATACACAAAAATAAGAAGACTAGTACTCCCAAATGGAGATATGACAAGGCGGACTGGGGGTCGTTCCGTTCTCTCTGTGAAGAGATTACATACGCCCAGCTGTTCAGTGAGAACATCGATACCTATAATCAAAATATAATAGATGCACTGTCATCAGCGGCTGAGCGTTGTATACTGAAAACGGGAGGAGGGGCCGGCAAACAGTCTGTGCCATGGTGGAATAACGAATGTAAGCAAGCTATAAAGGAGAAAAAGAAAGCTCTAAATAGGTTCAGACATACTAAAAACTCCATAGACTTTCTTGCTTACAAAGAAAAAGAACAACATACTAAAAACATCATTAAACAATCAAAACTTACATCATGGAAGTCATTATGTTCAACTTTAAATTATAAAGCAAACTCCAAACAACTATGGGACAAAATCAAACAAATTAGGGGAAAAGGAGTACGAACATCCCCAAAACTTGCAGGGCTTACCACTGACATGGAAAAAGCTGAAAAACTAGCCCAACACTTTGCCAGCATGAGCAGCAACTCAAACCATTCAGAAAACTTTAAGAAACATCGAAAAATGGTTGAGGAAAAACACCCCCATATGTTCACATATAAGGGCGACCAATCAAACCCTCTAAACAATGAATTTAACCTAAATGAATGGAGAAAAGCCGTAAATAGGAAAACCAAATCTACAGCAGAACGGGGAGGACACGCTAGGGTATGATATATACAAAAATCTCCCGGAAAAAACGGCCTTGATGGTTTTGTGCATGCTGAACGCTTCATAGAAGTCGGGAAAAATTCCAAAATAATGGAAACACTCAATAGTGGTCGCAATCCCGAAACCCGGAAAGAGCCCGGCAGACATAAACTCATAATGGCCTATCTCCCTAACAAATAGTCTCTGTAAAATCATGGAGACCATGATAAACAATAGGGTTAAATACCACCTGGAAAGCAAAGGTCTGCTATCCCACAATCAAAGCGGCTTCCGTAACAATCGATCCACAATGGACCAGATAATGCGACTGGAGTCCAGCGTAAGACTCGCATTCAATGCCAGAAGAAAAAGGGACCGTAACCTAATCGCGATCTTTTTAGATCTCGAGAAGGCTTATGACCTAATGTGGACCAAAGGGTTAATAATAAAACTGAACCATTATGGAATATCTGGCCGATTACACAAGTGGATAGCGGAATTTCTTACGGGTAGAAGCATTCAAATCAGGGTCGACAACAAATACTCGGAATGCCACAATGTCGAAAATGGCACCCCCCAGGGAAGCGTTCTGAGTCCGACCTTGTTCAATATAATGATAAATGACCTGAATAAATCGGTCGACCAGTCCTGTCTGGACCTGTCTCAGTTCGCCGACGACAGCGGGATCTGGAAAAGGGGAAACCCTGACAGCGAAGCTGTGGTCGGGGAATTGCAAGTGGGACTGGACAGGATCGGTCGATGGGCTGACAGGTGGGGTTTTAAAATCTCCCCCGGTAAAACGGTAAGCGTTATGTTCTCCCCAAAAATAAAATTTCGACAGAAACCACCTAAATTATATTTAAATGGAGTTTTAATAAAATTTGAAAAAGATGCCAAAATTCCTAGGCATGCTCTTCGACGAGTACTTGACCTGGGACAAACACATAAAAGAACTAGTGAGACGATGCGGAAAGGACCTAAACCTCCTCCGGAACCTTAAAGGCTCCAATTGGGGGACGGACCCCGAAACTCTCCTCACCCTCTACAAATCCCTAATTAGATCAAAATTAGACTATGGGTGTCAAGCGTACAACTCGGCTCGCCCCAACAGTCTAAAAAAACTAGATATAATTAGGCGCAAAGCCCTAATTATATGCACCGGAACTCTCCGGAACATTTCCGGGGATGAGTTAAATATCTTAACAGGTGAACCCCCCCTTAACCTGAGGCGGGAGGAACTTCTCTTGAGATATAATGCCAGGATATCTGTTCACACCGAAGCTCATCTCACCCAAAAAGCCCTAAACAAATGCGATAAACCATTCCGACACAAATTACTAAGAAACCTACCAGGAGGGAAAAGAATTCAAGAACTAAAGAAAGAACTAAATATACAAAATCTCCAGGCGGAAATTATAACATACCCAGACAGCGCCCCCTGGACAAATATGCCCCCCATAGTAAATTTAAACGCACTAAAATATGGGAATAAAAACGAACAACCAAATGAAATGAGGGCAAAAATTCTTGAAGAAATAGAAAATAAATACGAAGGATACACTGCCATATATACAGATGGCTCAAAATCCCTCGACCCAGAACGCACTGCAGCGGCAGTGGTTATCCCTGGGGAGGGCATCACACTGGGGGCGAGACTACCTGATCTCTGCTCTATCTATACAACGGAATTCTGGGCCATAAAACAAGCTATTGAATGGACCCTAGAAACCAAACAACAAAAAACGGTTATCATTAGCGACTCCTTTGGTGTGCTGCGCTCCCTGGAATCGGGGAATTCCACCAGCAGGGATAACATACTTCGAGAAGTTAACCTTAAACTCAAAATATTAGATCAAAATCTCCAAACGGTGGAAATTATGTGGGTGCCCTCGCATATAAACATCCCTGGAAATGAGAGGGCGGATAGAGAAGCTAAAAGCAAACTAAATGAGCCCGTAATTCAAAATATGGACTATAGCGTCCAGGAAATGTATAGCATTATAAGGAAAAAAAAATAATCTAAAATGGCAGTCGGAATGGGACAAATCTAACAAAGGGCGCAGACTTTACGATCTGCATAAGCTGATAAATAGAAATATTGAACACCCAACCCTGGCAAATCCGCACGATTACAAAATTATAAATAGGATAAAAGAGAATAAAACACTCCTAGCAAACAGCTTTGGAAAATACGTGTCGGGACTAAACACAGCAGGAATTAACTGCCCACACTGCCCCACACCTGAAACCTTGGAACATGTTTTTAACATTTGCCATAAATACAATAATGAAAGGAAAACATTCCAAGACAATCAAACAAAGCTAAAATCCCCAACTACATATCCGGATTTCCTCAGAGAAGGTAATGAAAACATGAAATCCGTATACACAAATATAGTGGGGTACATCTCAGAAATAGGAAAAAGGGGCAAAATATAATTACACAAAAATCAAACGCCCAATACATAATAAAAGGATCGAATAGGGAAAGTAGTTAAAGGAATAATCTAAAAATACCTAATAATACTTAATGATGAAACCACTAGTCCTGGGCGGGAGAGGAGGGGCCCTACCCAGGGAGGAAGGGATTGGATATGCCGGGTCCACTAGGGGCCCAGGTGCGTCGTAAAGGCGGCCCAATCCAGGCCCCCCGGGACTGGAGAACCCACACTGCCATGGATAGGACTTGGGGTCTAGTCAATCACTGAAGCCATAAATCGGCTACAACCTAAAAATTACAAATACCAATAAAGATTAGGGGATATAAATTACATAAAACACAATCAGACTCAGCACCGAAAAAACCGGAAAATTTAAAAAAAAAAAAAAATACAAAGAAAAAATCAATTTCTTTTTTTTTTCTCCCTCTTTCTACTATAACTAAATTTATATTATAACAACACTGATCTCCTGCTAAACAACTAACCTAAAACTATGTCGTACGGATTGGACTCTGGTCTGATGCGAGATTTTCGGTCACGCTTTTAAACAGGTGCTAGGTACCATACTAGCATTCACCTGGGCGGAATCCCTGCGTATCCTCAATGTGGGAGTGATCGTAGGATTTTCTGCTACCCAAAGCACTGGTGCCTGGAAACATACGGGCATGCCATGACTGAATCCTTGCTGGGGCCGGAAGACTAGTCCTGAGATAGTCAGTCTCTCTTTTTTGTTTTAGTTTAATCATAATTGTTTTTTTTGTTTTTTTGTTACTCACAATAGAATGAAAACTACATTTTTCCAACCCTAAACTGTCAAAACAATAAGGTGATCATAAACCCTGATCATCAGGCCCTGCCGCACAATGTGGCACTCGATTGGAAAAAGATCAAAATAAACTAATTAATATAAGGACGGTATATTAAATGTAACAACTATACCCCAAAATGATAACAATATAAGGTGGTCATTAACCCTGATCATCAGACCCAGCCGAACAAGGTGGCACCAAATTGGATAATTTAACTTAAGAATATAGTTAGAAATAAAAACCACACGTAAATTAAACGCATAAGGTGGTTCCAAGTCCAAACCATCAGGCCCAAACTGCACAAAACGGTTACTAAATTTCTGAAACGTTTTTAATATTAAAGTACCTGTACAACTAAATTAGCAATATAAGGTGGTTCTAAATCCCGGACCATCAGGCCCAGCTACACAAAGTGGCAACTCTAAAAAATTTAAAACAAAGCCATTTTTTTTTCTCTCTCTCTCTCTCTCCCTCCACTAACCAATAACAACAGCCATATGGTATAAACATAATCTTCAAAATTTCTTATACTTTAACAAATACTTTCTTCTTTCGGCCAAAACTATCAAAATTATTAAACGTTAACTAACCCTGGACTAGCCGGAGCCCCCTGAGACGCGACGGCGCAGCCAGCCGACCCTTGCCTCCTTTGCCGCGCCCTGACAGAGTCATCGCAACAAATAAGTAATCCTGTAAACATTGCGGTTCTATTCCTATGAACAGGAAAAATATTCAAAAATTTGGAATTTAAAAACACGCACCCCTCCATATCACTCCTTCATTGAACTCCCTTAGTGGGGACACCATGTAGCGATGGAGCGGTGCGAAAATAGCGTCCATACACGCATAAATTCCGTCTAGTGGATTGCAGCTCTGTAACCCACTGGACGAAAAAAATAAGTATGCGTAGCACACAGTCTAATCCTTCATTGCGTGCTTCGCACGCAATGGGGGTAAATCGTTGTACATGCCCGAATGGGCGCAAACGACGTTAATTCAAGCATCATCATCTTGTATTGAATTTCTTGTATGTTGTGGAAGTGTACTTGTTTACTTTTCTTTGCTGCTAATGAAGGACGATACTTGTGTTAGTATTGCTGTTGTTTGCTTGACGTTTTCATTGACCTCTTTGTAAATGTGTGCACAGTACCCAATACTTATAAGGGGTTTTGAAGAACATCATACCCTTGCTTGGTGGTTCTCTATTTCTGCAAGTCTATTATAACTAGGTTTTGATAGATGTAAAGGGAACTATTGCTTCTTTAGAAGCATGGCAACCTCGGGAAATACTTCTTTTCTAAAAATATGTATGGCCCTGAAAAGGGCTGTTTTGATATTTGGATCTACACAGTATGCTTACTTGCTACTGGTGTACTTTGTAACAGCCTTGGTTCCCTCGCTTATGGCATGCTTAGCAAGTTCAGCGGGTAGAAGTCGGAAAGCTGTCTGGATTTATCTGCTAGTGATTGTAGAGCGCTTGTTGTAGTGTGCCAGTCTTAAAGCTTCTGCAGCGATTCTGTCGAAGATATCGTTGACAAAACTGTTCATGATACACATAGCTTTGCTGGAGATAGCGGTGACTGGGTGTAGAGGTTTCCGAACTTTGTAGATGTAGATTCCGTAGGATTCCCTCCACCTCATCGTCTTATTCCTGTCCCAGTCCGCTGGGCCTTAGCTTTGGTGGCGGCCTTTTGGACGCCCTTACTTCACGAGGCTTGCTAGCTGTCTTCTTCTTTGGGGTATTGGTCTGTTTTGGCTTTGGTGTCTTAGCCTTCTTAGGGGATATGGTCTTCTTAGGCTTTGCTGTTTTGGCCTTCTTTGGGGTCTTTACCTTCTCCGCTTTTTCTAACTTTTTCTCTGCAGTTGATTTTGTTAGCTGTCGTCTTCTTATGGCTCTTAGCCTTGGGTTTTTTTAGCTGCTGTTGCTACCTTAGGTGTATTGGACTTGGAGAATGTATAGACATACGAAGTGACTCAGTAGACAGCGACGCGAAGAAGTTAAAATAGGGAAAACCAATCATACTACATTTTTGATTTACTAGTATGTATTGTATAAAAACAATGTTACAACGTGGAAAAATAACAGAATAATGCAAAAGACATGGGTAAAAGAAAGATACCGAAGAAGGTCAGCAACAATAACAATCGGATTTGGTCATATTAATACTCGTATGTAAATAATGACATCAACTACTCGCCAAGGCAACTATCTGTCTTCGTACATGAAATGAACGAATGAATAAATGAATAAATGAATATGGAATATGTCACTCCTTAGTCTTATTCCGGACGTGCGTATTTTTGTGATCTCATTCATTACCAGTTGTCAATATTGAGGCATATTCCTTTGCGAATATAATTTCGTTTTTTTTATGTTGTTTTTTATTTTTGGGGGATTCTTGTAGAACAAGAGAAGGCTTATTTTGCAGGAGCCTGCTTGGTTTCCTTGGCAGAAGAATAGCTTAGATGTTAGGCAACACACCACCCTGAGTAATGGAGACTCCAGATAGGAGCTTGTTCAAATCTACGTCTTTTAAGATGGCCAGCTGCAGATGACGGGGAATGATTCTGGTCCAGTCAAGCTTAGCTTTTATACCCCCAAAGAGGGATTGAAATGCACAGTGGCGTTGATGAAACAGAAAGGCGCTTACATAAAATCTAACCAATCAGAAGGTTTCTTGTATATAGGATTCGGAAAAGGATGTTTTCGATCACGTCCGCGTGAAAGAATTTTATTTTATGTGATTGTTTTGAATTGTATTTCTTCTATGTTATGGATGTGTACTTGTTTACTTTTCTTTGCTGTTAATGAAGGACGATACTTGAGTTAGTATTGCTGTTGTTCGCTTGACGTTTTCATTGACCTCTTTGTAAATGTGTGCATAGTACCGAATAATTGTAAGGGGTTTTGAAGAACATCATACCCTTGCTTGGTGGTTCTCTATTTCTGCAAGTCTATTATAACTAGGTTTTGATAGATGTAAAGGGAACTATTGCTT
Source organism: Margaritifera margaritifera (assembly GCA_029931535.1). Lineage (NCBI taxonomy): Eukaryota > Metazoa > Mollusca > Bivalvia > Unionida > Margaritiferidae > Margaritifera > Margaritifera margaritifera. The sequence continues at coordinate 3,324,724 of JAQPZY010001525.1, read as the reverse complement.
CTTTAGAAGCATGGCAACCTCGGGAAATACTTCTTTTCTAGAAATATGTATGGACCTGAAAGGGCCGTGTTGATATTTGGATCTACACAGTATGCTTACTTGCTACTGGTGTACTTTGTAACAGCCTTGGTTCCCTCGATTACGGCATGCTTAGCATATTCACCGTGTAGTTTTCGGAAAGCTGTCCGGATTTCTCTGCTAGTGGTTGTAGAGCGCTTGTTGTAGTGTGCCAGTCTTAAAGCTTCTGCAGCTAATCTCTCGAAGATATCGTTGACAAAACTGTTCATGATACACATAGCTTTGCTGGAGATAGCGGTGTCTGGGTGTAGAGGTTTCCGAACTTTGTAGATGTAGATTCCGTAGGATTCCCTCCACCTCATCGTCTTCTTCCTGTCCCAGTCCACTGGGACTTAGCTTTGGTGGCGGCCTTTTGGACGCCATTACATAACGAGCCTTGCTAGCTGCCTTCTTCTTTGGGGTATTGGCCTTCTTTGGCATTGGTTTCTTAGCCTTCTTAGGGGATATGGTCTTCATAGGCTTTGCTGTTTTGACCTTCTTTGGGGTCTTTACCTACTTCGCTTTTTCTGACTTTTTCTCTGCAGTTGATTTTGTTAGCTGTCTTCTTTTTCTTATGGCTCTTAGCCTTGGGTTTTTCAGTTGCTGTTGCTACCTTATGTGTCTTGGACTTGGAGAATGTATAGACATACGAAGTGACTCAGTAGACAGCGACGCTAAGAAGTTAAAAGAGGGAAAACACATCATACTACATTTTTGATTTACTAGTATGTATTGTAAAGAACAATGTTACAACGTTGAGAATTAACAGAATATTGCAAAAGACAGAGGTAAAGGAAAGATACCTAATAAGGTCAGCAACAATAACAATCTGATTTGGTCATATTAATTCTCGTATGTAAATAATGACATCAACTACTCGCCAAGGCAACTATCTATCTTCGTACATGAAATGAATGAATGAATGAATGAATAAATGAATAAATGAATATGGAATATGTCACTCCTTAGTTTTATTCCGTGCGTGCGTGTTTTTGTGATCTCATTCATTACCAGTTGTCAATATTGAGGCATATTCCTTTACGAACATGATTGGGGTTTTTTTTGTTGTTGTTTTTTTATTTTTTGGAGACTCTTGTATTACAAGAGAAGGCTTTTTTTGCAGGAGCCTGCTTGGTTTTCTTTGGCAGAAGAACAGCCTGGATGTTAGGCAACACACCACCCTGAGCAATGGTGATTCCGGATAGGAGCTTGTTCAAATCTTCGTCATTTAAGATGGCCAGCTGCAGATGACGGGGAATGATTCTGGTCCTATCTACCTTAGCTTTTATACCCCTTAGAGGGATTGAAATGCACAGTGGTGTTGACGAATCAGAAGGTCGCTTACATAAAATCTAACCAATCAGAAGGTGTCTTGTATATAGGATTCGGAAAGTATGTTTTCGATCACGTCCGCGTGAAAGAATTTTATTTTATGTTATTGTATTGTATTGTATTTCTTGTATGTTGTGGATGTGTACTTGTTTACTTTTCTTTGCTGCTAATGAAGGACGATACTTGAGTTAGTATTGCTGTTGTTTGTTTGACGTTTTCATTGACCTCTTTGTAAATATGTGCACAGTACCGAATACTTGTAAGGGGTTTTGAAGAACATCATACCCTTGCTTGGTGGTTCTCTATTTCTGCAAGTCTATTATAACTAGGTTTTGATAGATGTAAAGGGAACTATTGCTTCGTTAGAAGCATGGCAACCTCGGGAAATACTTCTTTTCTAGAAACATGTATGGCCCTGAAAAGGGCCGTTTTGATATTTGGATCTACACAGTATGCTTACTTGCTACTGGTGTACTTTGTAACAGCCTTGGTTCCCTCGCTTAAGGCATGCTTAGCAAGTTCATCGGTTAGAAGTCGGTAAGCTCTCTGGATTTCTTTGCTAGTGATTGTAGAGCGCTTGTTGTAGTGTGCCGGTCTTAAAGCTTCTGCATCCATTCTGTCGAAGATATCGTTGACAAAACTGTTCATGATACACATAGCATTGCAGGAGATAGCGGTGTCTGGGTGTAGAGTTTTCCGAACTTTATAGATCAAGATTCCATAGGATTCCATCCACCTCATCGTCTTATTCCTGTCCCAGTCCGCTGGGCCTTAGCTTTGCTGGCGGCCTTTTGGGCGCCCTTACTTCACGAGGCTTGCTAGCTGCCTTCTTCTTTGGGGAATTGGCCCGTTTTGGCTTTGGTGTCTTAGCCTTCTTAGGGGATATGGTCTTCTTAGGCATTGCTGTTTTGGCCTTCTTTGGGGTCTTTACCTTCTTCGCCTTTTCTGACTTTTTCTCTGCTGTTGATTTTGTTAGCTGTCTTCTTCTTCTTATAGCTCTTAGCCTTGGGTTGTTTAGCTTCTGTTGCTACCTTAGGTGTATTGGACTTGGAGAATGTATAGACATACGAAGTGACTCAGTAGACAGCGACGCTAAGAAGTTAAAAGAGGGAAAACCAATCATACTACATTTTTGATTTACTAGTATGTATTGTATAAGAACAATGTTACAACGGGGAAAAATAACAGAATTATGCAAAAGACAGGGGTAAAAGAAAGATACCGAAGAAGGTCAGCAACAATAACAATCGGATTTGGTCATATTAATACTCGTATGTAAATAATGACATCAACTACTCGCCAAGGCAACTATCTATCTTCGTACATGAAATGAATGAATGAATTCATAAATAAATGAAAAAGTGAATAAATGAATATGGAATATGTCACTCCTTAGTTTTATTCCGTGCGTGCGTGTTTTTGTGATCTCATTCATTACCAGTTGTCAATATTGAGGCATATTCCTTTACGAATATAATTGGGTTTTTTTGTTGTTCTTTTTTATTTTTGGGGGATTCTTGTAGAACAAGAGAAGGCTTATTTTGCAGGAGCCTGCTTGGTTTTCTTTGGCAGAAGAACAGCCTGGATGTTAGGCAACACACCACCCTTAGCAATGGTGACTCCGGATAGGAGCTTGTTCAAATCTTCGTCATTTAAGATGGCCAGCTGCAGATGACGGGGAATGATTCTGGTCCTATCTACCTTAGCTTTTATACCCACAAGAGGGATTGAAATGCACAGTGGCATTGACGAATCAGAAGTTCGCTTACATAGAATCTAACCAATCAGAAGGTTTCTTGTATATAGGATTCGGAAAAGGATGTTTTCGATCACGTCTGCGTGAAAGAATTTTATTTTATGTTATTGTGTTGTATTGTATTTCTTGTATGTTGTGGATGTGTACTTGTTTACTTTTCTTTGCTGCTAATAAAGGACGATACTTCAGCTAGTACTGCTGTTGTTTGCTTGACGTTTTCATTGACCTCTTTGTAAATGTGTGCACAGTACCGAATACTTGTAAGGGGTTTTGAAGAACATCATACCCTTGCTTGGTGGTTCTCTATTTCTGCAAGTCGATTATAACTAGGTTTTGATAGATGCAAAGGGAACTATTGCTTCTTTGGAAGCATGGCAACTACGGGAAATACTTCTTTTCTAGAAATATGTATGGCCCTGAAAAGGGCCGTTTTGATATTTGGATCTACACAGTATGCTTACTTGCTACTGGTGTACTTTGTAACAGCCTTGGTTCCCTCGCTTACGGCATGCTTAGCAAGTTCAGCGGGTAGAAGTCGGAAAGCTGTCTGGATTTATCTGCTAGTGATTGTAGAGCGCTTGTTGTAGTGTGCCGGTCTTATATAGAATTCCCTCCACCTCATCGTCTTCTTCCTGTCCCAGTCCGTTGGGCCTTAGCTTTGGTGGCGGCCTTTTGGGCGCCCTTACTTCACGAGGCTTGCTAGCTGCCTTCTTCTTTGGGGGTATTGGCCTGTTTTGGCTTTGGTGTCTTAGCCATCTTAGGGGATATGGTCTTGAAACAAGTTTTTCAATTTATAAGTTCCTCTCCATTACAAACATAAATAATTACTTAACTTGCATGCAGGAAAAAGTTTTGGAAAAAGTCACGACAGGTAACGTACATACATATAAATGAAATGAGAGCGGAGGGATGGTGTTTGGTGTGCTCTTGTACGTAAAATTTTAACTTTAGTCATAATGGGCCAAACAGTAATCATATGTTTGTAAATCTGTTTGTGTTAATAATACATTTCTGCATTTCCTTTTGTAGCAAAATGTTTGCTTCTGATTTCTAAATTTTGTTGCCGAATAAAATTCCATCAGTATCAATATTATTATTCATTAATTATCATCTGCGATAAAGCTCATTCCTTGAGTTATTAAATAATCTGCATTCAAACAGAGAATAATTAGTGTTTCTTACTGGAAATTAACAGGAACAGGAAGGATTGGCGATAAGATTACACCTAAATAAATCATAATTCAGCAAACTGCATTTGTGTCTTAACCGGCTTAATATGACAGAAGCGTGCCAATTACCGAATGCTAAATAACTTGGTGCAGACATTTCGCGCTCGGTAATTTCTTTTTTGAAGGTTAGTATATATGAACAATCTCAAGTGGATGATGGCAGACCGTTCCATGAGTCGATAAGTGTTGGTAAATATGATTTTTTTAACAAAGCGGTTCTACATTGATATTGAATGATATTGTTCGAGTTTCTCAGATTATAAGGCACTGTATCTAGTGAAAAAGGTTGGAGTAAATCAGTTATATAATCCGGAGCCCGGTTGTTGATAATTTAAAAAGAGGGTAACGAGGAATTATATTGAGGGGACAGAAAAATGAGAAGAAAAGAGAGACTCCTCCCACACCCCCCACACCCCCCAACAAGCAAACAAAATAAACGTGATATTAAGAGATTCGAAATAAATAGCTCGAAAAAGAAGAGATAAGGAGAGAACGAAATTGTATGGCTTCAAACACTGAATATAATAATCATTCTTATAACCGGCTAAATATGTCAGTAACTTTGAGAGTAGGAATAATTGGAATAATTCATGTCAGGTTGGTATATAGTTGTCAATTTATAATTATAATCTTACGTATGTACCTTTGCATTTATAAATGGAAACTCAGTGGGTTTGTGCATATATCTGGGTGTTAAATTTCCTTGTCTTTGACATTGCTCGATTCGTTTTGGTGGTTCGAGCGCGTGGCCGACTGAATAAGGGATCTGGTGCATGTACGATAGACAATAGGTAATGTAACTCACGGCTCTAAATCGATTTCTGCCAGAAAGGAATTAAAATATCTAACATGTTTGATTATATTTATGTCATCATATATATATATATATATATATATATATATATATATATATATATATATATATATATATATATATATATATACATTGTTGTCTAGGTAGTACGGGGGCAATAACATCACAGAGACGCGAACAACGTCAAGTCAAATTTATTGGGGAAAAAGTAATTTCATGAAAGGCAATGCAGTTTTCATTTATTTGTTCTAGCTCACAAAGTGCTCGTTTTTCTTGCCGCTAGTACAACTTGCGTATGCGTACACAATCAAGTTGGTTGGCATGATGGAAAATTGTGTACTTGTGTACTTGCACAGGTGATAATATAAGGATACATTTTGCACATGGGACAATGCATTAATGAAAACTATTTCACTAATATTTTTCTATATCACACAATTATATATAGTATGTACGCTGTATGTTTGCTATACCACTATATGATACAGCGTACATAGTTTTCATATATTTTATGTATACCTCATACAAAAACGCATATGTGCGCTTCCTACGGAGTTTAGAGCGACTCCAGAAACTGTATTGACAAAGGGAGTGAACTCTTCACATCCCTGCCTAGTGTGTCCGCTGCAAAATATAGTTCTGTAGCTATTTTATCTATTCATAATCCTTTTAGAAACCGATAATTTGCTTATTTTGAGCTTCTATTTTCATTCACATTGATTAAATAAATAAAAGACACACTTATGATTTAAACATGAAAGTCTGTATATATGAATAAAGTAGAGCACTACAAACATTGCATGGCTCGCTTCATGAACAGTGAACGCATGGCCATTCCATCACCGGCGATTATATTGAAACGAGTTTAAATAGGCTAAGTGAAATGATGAACCAACAAGGTAATTAAAAGATTTGAATTTATCTGCAGCTGATCTAAGTCATTATAATGCTTTACTTACCAGAGCTATTGACCATAAGATTGTTTGTATCCTCCATCATAAACTCTCTTTCTCTCTCAATTCATTTGTCTGTCAGTTTTACCATCATAGGTCCAGAGACGTCGCCGCATTCCACTGTCGAAAATCCGCTACGGTCGTTTTTCACGGAGTTTCGCCTGAAGCTGGCGACGATGGTGAGAGAGAGAGAGAGAGAGAGAGAGATCTACTGAGGCAAAACTGACATGCTGACTGACCAACCAACAGAGAGTAAGAGAGAGGGTGGGGGATGGGGGGTATGTCGACGGACCATTAGATTGTTTTCATTGTCCATCTTCCTGTTTGTTCGTCGATTAGTCTGCCAATTCTACCATAAAGGATTCTCAGAGAGAGACAGACAGACAGACAGACAGAGACAGACAGACATACAGAGAGATACAGACAGAGACAGACGGACAGACATATAGCCAGACAGAGAGAGAGAGTGATCTGGATCAATTGAGGTAAAACCGATATGCTGACTGACCATCCACAATAGTGAGAGAGAAAGTGAGAGTGAGGGGCTTCAGACATTCTGATATTTAAAAAATGATCTGATTTAGAATCTTGTTATCAGTTAAAAACAAAATCAAAACAAATGCTCAAATAGATTAGAGTATGTGTCGCCTTGAATAGGAATTTACAGTACGGGCTTCTCGTCTCCACATTATATTGCAACTTTGTGCCATTGGTATCATGTAACACTGAACTCGGAATCCTCTAGGTTACCTGGTGTAAATTCATGTTCAAGGTTTTCATATAGATTTATTTTGTTCTTTCACTCCACTTAGTGTCGCATATCTTTGCCCCATGTGGCTTGAGAGAGAGAGAGAGAGTGGGGGTGGAAGTAGTGGTAATTTGATGAAATTGTTTCCAACTCATTTACAATGCGAGGATACTTATTAATAGCTCGGTCTTTCCTTATTTTAATAATGATTCAGGAGTGGAAATATGTGGAAATTCATCACTTATCTAAAGAGCATTGAGGCAATATTCTACTGGTGCAACCATAATTATATGCGTATTCATACGCCATGGGCGAAACCAATTTGATATACCAACATTATTGGTATATCAAATTCCTATATATCAATGCTATTTCTAATGTATGTGGTATATATATATATATATATATATATATATATATATATATATATATATATATATACATATATATATATATATATATATATATATATATATATATATATATATATATATATATACACAGACCTACTGACATGCATAGAAAGAAAAAAGAAAACAAACAAAAGCAAATATTAAAAACACTGGAGGCTTGCTTTGCAAACCAGAACGAGGAAAAAAATTGGACTCATTATTGTTTTTTTTTTATGTTTTTTTTCTTCTCAGAAGTGCTTGAGTTTTTAATTGGCAGGTTTTTTCAAACATATACATGAGGATCCAATATCAAAATGACTATCTGAAAAACTGGATGAGTGTTAGTTTCATTATCGTTTAAGACATGTTCAATGACCAAGTTGATACTATCGACATACTATGTATCTATAATCATGTCTACTTATAAATCCCATATTTCCTAACCAGGTCGCCTCGGTTCTATGTCTATCTCGAAACTGTCAGGTAGAGTGTCTCAAATGCCACAAAAGACAATACATCATCCACAAAAGTACAAATCCACAGAAGGGACAAACTCATAAAAATTACCGTTATCGCTGCAGATGGCGCGCTGTCTCAGGCGCCTAGGACTGTTGTCGCGATCAACACTTCCCTTGTCCAAATCTGTGAAGTCTAACATACCTCTCCTAAGTATGCACAGGCTGCTATGGGTAAGTTAGAATCATTGCATATATCAAGTGATTTCAGTCTGTCAAAGATGCTGTTCGACATGAATAGAACTCGCGTAACCACCATGTATGTGAACAGATGCAACCAAACGCGTGCAATCCATGCAAGAACAACTAAAAACAGTAAGAACATTATAAGTCAGTCTTAGCCAAAAAAAAGTGGTAACGGAAACAAACACATACATAGTTCTCAAACAAAAGACAGGAACACTACACGCAAGAAAATACAAACCCATGAGAACACAAACAAAGAAAGGCGTGAAAGTTTGAATGAAATGGGTAAAACGGGGATCAGACCAATCGTGATCAAGGAGATGATCAACTTTTTATTGTTGTAACACAGCGCAAGACTGTTAGATATTTCTTGTGAAACATTGATAGCAGATCTTCCCGATCTCGAGTAAAAAACATACCTAGAATATAAAGGATTACATCCCACAACAATACGGATGATCTGTAGAAGGAACGCATGAAACCTCATTGTAGAGATAAACATTTCTGCTGAGGAGTCAAAAATTATAGAAAATCGTGATTTTACATGGCCGCTCGGTGTAACCCGTGAGAAGTGAATGATAGGAAACCAGTTTCGTTCAAGGTATGACGGAGACAACGTGTTTAGAGGAAATGTGTAACCTAGTGCAGACTATTACAATAACTATCATGACACAAACTCAAATTAGTATCGTGAAAGTAACAACATAAATAGCTATGATGACTATGATATTGATATCGATGACCAATATTATAACAATGATAACGATTACAGTTGTGTATTCAAGATATGAAACTCATCAGTCCATAATATATTGTGATGAGCAGGATGAGTGGTAGCAGATTGTTCGTATGTTGTTAATGTGCTTGCTCACTCAAATTGCAGCAGTTTGTGATCTTGCCTATTTTTGCTTGTTTCATATACTAATGCCTGATAATAGTCTTAACATAGTTTACTTGGAAATAAGGGGCATACTGTTCTCTGCACTGTGTGTATATAATTTACTTGATCTATTAGATACTGATATTGTAGTCATGTAGTCATATGTGAACACAAGTTAATAAGCCATACAAATTCTTAAATACTTTACACTATAGCTGTGCAAGTTATTCTATAGTAATAGTGAGTATGATAATAATGCTAAAAGTAAAAGAGCGGTGTACAACAATGCATAATAAAAAATCAGGCATATTCTGTCAAACAACTAAGAAACAAAATTTAAAATCTTTCCGAATATTCAACAGCAGGGCTTCCAACAGACTGAGTTGCATAACGGCATCTTTTACTTACATGAAGCTATCTTATCTAACCTGGAATTAGAATCAAAAGTATATGCAGCATTGTTGGAAAGCGTTTGACACCGTATGGCACGAGGGACTTTTATAAGGCTTTCCTCATTGAGAATTACTGGCGAACTCTTCACTGTAATTCAGGAACCATACTCTAATTTATATAGCATTGTTGCGATGAATGTCACTAAATCTGAACGAGTACCAATTAGACAAGGTGTTCGCCAAGGTGGGGTTGTTTTTACTCTTCTCTACGTGGTATATATTAATGATATGTTAAAGGTTTCAGACAATTTCAAATTAGGAATAACCGTAGGATGAGTTCCTTCTGGAAACCCTGACTTAGCTGATGATATCACTCACAATGAGAGCCCGTGCTCATTTTACAAACAACGCTTGATATGGCTCACTTGTATTCGGCAACCTAACACTTAAAGAAGAAAAAATGAGAATAAAAACTGCATCATTGTTTTCAAACAGAAGACACAGACGAAAGACTGCAATATCAAGTGGAAAATAGTCCGAACATTAATTAGATTGCCCGACTACTGAACACGTCGGTATCCCTATGAGCATTGGAACAAGTTGCGTAACAAACATAGGAAAGGTATGTTCAAAAGGACGGCACCCTCCAGTAAAGTAGGGTAAACATTGGATTCTGCTGATAACGAAAACAAATTCAAGTAAATTCTTGTCCCCATCCTGACTACAAAGGCAACGTGCGGTTGGCATCAATTCGGCGCAGCTGAAGTGGATAGATAGGAAAAGCTCGGTGCGGAACAAAAAGAGAATCCAACAGAAATAATCACGCTTCCAGATGATGAATGACTCTATTTAGCAGGATCAGAGAATACATCGCTCAAAGATGCGGCAGCACAGGATCCTGCCAGCCTTCAGATAACCTCGCGAGTTGACAGAGCTCGATCATGACCTGGATGAAGAAAAACAAATGCAGCTGAAGTGAAAGACCTAGAGGAGTGCCAGCAGAAAGAAGAATGAATCGCACATCTAGAATTAAATCGCACTTTGCTGCTGGAGGTTATTAACATTCACCGAGAATCCTTTGCACCCATATTAACCGAAATAGGGAGAATATCAGCAAAATTATCCACGGGGTTACAAACCTAGCCCAGAGGCTGTAAACACTCCTCCGCGAACAGGTAATTACTAGAGCCTCTATTCTCGCCGCGCTGGGATTCATCATAACCACGAGTGTACTCGCAGTCACAGGAAGCGGCGGGGGCGATACCCCATTTTCATTCTCGGCACCTAAACCTGACTCCGCTTGTGTAAAACAAAAATTGGTAAAAAAGAATCTGGAGCAGCTGGCTACAATGCTACAAATACTGGCAGAAGAGCAGCAGTGGCTCTGTCCAGAATTATCGGGTCAATCGTGTCGTTCCTGCTGAGGACCGCTGGCAATCTCATTGGCTGACTGGCCCGAAACCTCGATAGCGAAAGCGTTCTTTGCCGTTCTCCGCCCCTACATGAGTAAAGAATGTTATACGCTCAGCGGAGAATCCAGAGGGCTAAAAGCCCCACACCAATGCCACCTACGACAAGTGCCCTTTAATTGGCTTCGTGGTTTTCAGCTTGTTTCGACTCCTGCACTATCTGCGTGGTGCCGGCTTTTGCTGCTGACGCGGACGGGTCTAATCCAACTTTTTCATGATTTGCTTTCTATGGTTGTTGTGCTATGCTTTGATTGGACACTTCTCCTGGTATCCTGGTTGCGTTGACGTTAACGTTGGTTCCGACCATCATGTCTTCGGTCGTTTCCTAAATGTCCTTGTTATACCCCGCAAAGGTGCCAACATTCAGCTCCACTTCAGAGGGGATCATGTAAAGACCGCCCTAGTGGACGTAATTTAGCTTGGTCCTGGCATTTGTGATAGCGTGCGGGTAATTAGCAATAGACTTTGAGACATCGTCAGCGTCGGCGAATTCTGCGTTTACGAGCGAGAGAAACTGAGTTTGAGCAACGAATGTGTTACCCTCTTTGATGATCGAGGTAAGCATCTGGTACTGCGCGCCAAAGATAGCCCCAAACGTGCGCCCGGACGCTATCTATAAGACCGCATTGAACAGCATGAAGTACACAAACCCATTTATAGTCGCTCAGTGATGTAATTGTCTGCGTCTTGGGAACTTTAGAAGTCATAAAGTATACAGTGCGTGCAACGCTCTCATTATTTTTCTTGTTGTTCTTGTTCTGGAGATACAATAAATCGTCTGGTACTTTGACATATCGCTGAATGCAACACTGATGATGTCGTTTCTTTCCTTGCCAAAAATGAAAAGGTTTCGAATTAGTACGAACATTATGTCTACATTTTGGACACATTTCCAATAGTTCGTAAGCACTTTAATTCTGTTGTTATTGTTTCATTTGAAGTCGATCAAAGGGGACCCACAAAGTTCGTCCACAGGTAGAACACAGAGTCAATATTGTTTCCATCAGGAACACAATGACTGGGCAAATAAACAGCAACGACATATCGCTCCACAATATGTTGCTCCCTATTGCTAAAACCTTGGTTACATTTGTCGCAAAGTAAACGTATCCGATAAATTACGTGATACTGGTTATATCATCAACATGATTTTGACAATGATAAACGTAAATATATTTTCCGCATGAGCAGATCTCCACCGGTCATTTGGGGGTAAAATTAAGCATGGGGCTTGCAGTTCTTGAATTGTATGCATTTCATGAAATTTCCACGCGGTCACTTTCGAAATCCCTGCTTATTTCGAACGGGTCTCCGCTTCTCTCTGTTTGTTTGGTTCTGTCCAATTCCCAAAAGGTCTCCCATAACCGCTTCCATTCTAGTGCATCTATTTCATATACATAAGCTCTAGTCAGCACGATAAAACGCACGTAATCTTGGTCTTTGTTAATCTTGACATACTTATTTTCGTAGTGGGGAGCTGATCCATATATATATTTTTTTGTGTCGTCCTCTCCCGGAGAAGGTGAAACATAAGTATATGGAGGGTGGCTTTTCCATCGGTTATATGAAATATGTCTTGGATTGTTGTACGTGTTGAATTTTGTAAATGATTTTGGAAGGTGTTTATTAAGCAGGTTTTTATAAATTGCATTTAGAGAGCGGATTTTATACTGTTGTACGTGATAAAATGGTGCAAACGATCTTGATCTTCAGCTTGGCTCTGCTGTTTGAACTCATTCATATATATATATATATATATATATATATATATATATATATATATATATATATATATATATATATATATAGATATATATCAACTGGTGCATGTGTAGGGGACTAATTGATTAATCTGTTGCCTTCCATGGCAACTTGCTGTTTTACAAGCACTAATTTGCGAAACAAATTTGTCTTATTCTGATCCGTTTCTTTTTCTTTTTTCATTCCAGCAAAATGCAATATAGTAAACTAAGTTCATTTGGATACGACAAAAAACAAAGATGACTCAACAATGAATAATACAAGAACTACGTGAATTATACAGAGTGCCATCCACCAGGCTATCTTTGTCTTTTATTCTTATGCTTGAACCTCTTTAGTAATGTTGATTAATTGTTCGCTGGGTTCGACGGGACTCAATTTTCATAACAACAACGCCAAAGAAGACAAGAAATAGAAAACAGTGATCCGTAATAAAACCTGACATATCCATCATGAGTCATCTAACACCACCATCACTACCTCCTCAACTAATGACACATAATATGAAAAGGCCGGAGGAGAAGTAATAATAATAATAATAATGAGACAATGGCGTATAATTTAGATTAAAATCCCTCTGAAGTAGTGCACACATACATGTCCTCGACCACCACTAGCTCCCAAATTCTCTGCAAGCCCAATCCCTGGTCTGTTACCCAGGGGCCAGAATCCAACATTGATTACGTAAGGCCTCATTGTACAAAGTTATAGAAAAACTGACTAAAACGGTCAAATTTATACAGACTGCTATCAAAGCCTTTGATTTGGCTCACAACATGACAACTGACCCCACTGATCCCACTGACAGCTTTGATACGAAACACCTTCCAGCCCAGGGACCATGGGAACAACGCGGTATATCTCAAATAATTTAAGAACTGAAAATAAGATGCATAACACTGGTCTACAGCGAAAATGCTTCCGCAATAAATGTTGTCCAACTTTACTAATTCTGGGTCACTGAGAACGAAAATGATGCTTAAAATTGTTGATTGGCTCTAGTTTTAAAGTTATGATACTGGGTCAGTATATACGACCCTTGACTTGGGAATGGCGGAGGATAAGTGAGTTATAAAAGGAAGGGATCTCAATTTAAACCAGAAATGACTCAAATACATCTTTGACTGGATCTATGAATAAATCTATGACTGGGTTTTGACAGTACTTGCTTTTCAGGCACAACAATGAATGATGCAATCTGAAGCTGGTATTGCATCATACATGATATGAATTTAATCATGTTATTCCTAGAAGTCATGGATGATGCAATCATAACTAAGCTTACATCACTCTGCTGAAGAAATTGCCCTATATCAGCTCTACAAATCATACAGTGTCGCGCTCTCTTATTTGCCAGTGTTTGATTTTGCAAAGGGACACATTTCTGTTTAGCCAACGTGAGCAGAGATGCCTCGTAATTGTGTGAACAATGCAAATAACTTCTGCTATGTTTGTGGTGTTGTGACATTTGCATCACAAAAGCGCAGTATAACCAATATGGTTAAGAAAGCCTATCACCTTTATTTTGGCTGCAAAATTGGAGATCAGGACAAGATGTGGGCCCCACACATATGCTGCAACACTTGTGCAACAAATCTTTGCCAGTGGTTGAACAGGAAAAGGAAATCTAAGCTTTTTGCAGTGCCAATGATTTGGAGAGAGCCAACAGATCATATAAGCAATTGTTACTTCTGCATGGTGCCTCCATTTGGGAAAGGTGTGTCAAAGAAGAAAAAGTGGACTGTGCATTATCCAAACATTCCATCAGCTATACGCCCAGTACCCCACGGAGAAAGACTGCCGGTTCCTGATGCACCAGAATCATTCTCACTTGAGTCACACGAGGAAGAGGATGAAACTTCTACTCCTGAACCATCAATGTCATATGACCCATATTTTCTCCAATCGTTCTCACCTGAACCACACCTCATAACCCAAGATGAACTGAATGACCTTGTCAGGGATTTGGAACTACCCAAGAGTAAGGCAGACCAGTAGCGCTCCAGACTACAGCAGTGGAATCTCCTGGCAGGTGATATTAGGGTTTCCATGTTCCGTGACCGTCAAAAGGATCTTGTCCCATTCTTCTTCATGGAAGGTGATCTTGAAGACTGCAACAACATCGATGGTGTGATGGCAGCCCTCAACATCGTTCATGATCCAGATGAGTGGAGACAGTACATTGATTCGTTGAAGACGAGTCTTAAAGCTGTTTTGCTGCATAATGGCAGTGTTTTGCCATCAATTCCAGTTGGTCATGCAGTCCATATGAAGGAAACCTATGAAAACATGCAACAACATTTGAGGTGCATACACTAAGACCAACATCAGTGGCAGCTTTGTGGCGATTTCAAGGTTCTTGATGTCTTGCTTGGTCTGCAGACTGGATACACAAAGTACTGCTGTTTCCTCTGCGAATGGGATAGTCGTGCGAGAGATTCCCACTACATCAAGAGAGATTGGACACTCCGACAGTCATTGGAGCCTGGGATGAAAACTGTTCAGCATCCAGCACTTGTTGAATCAAGGAAGATTATGTTATCACCCTTGCACATCAAGCTGGGTCTGATGAATAACTTTGTCAAGGCCATGGACAAAACACAAGCAGCTTTCAAGTACCTACGTGGAAAATTTCCAAGGTTAAGTGAAGCTAAGGTGAAGGAAGGTGTCTTTGTTGGTCCTCAGATTCGTGAACTTCTTCGAGATGATGCATTTCACCGTGCACTGCGTGTCAAGGAAAAGACGGCATAGAAAGCCTTCCAGTTAGTGGCAACAAGGCAAACAACTACAGGGAGTAGGTGGAAAACCTCCTCAACGCATACAAAAGCCTTGGTTACAACATGTTATTAAACGTACATTGTTTGCACTCTCATCTACATTTGTTTCCACCGAACTGCGGAGCAGTGAGCGACGAGCACGGTGAGTAATGTCACCAGGACATTGCAACAATGGATAAACGCTATCAGGGCAAATGGGGTCCATCAATGCTTGCAGACTATTGCTGGACAGTGACAAGAGATGCTCCATTTGATGAATACAAGATACAAGCCAAGAAGCGCCGAGTAGACACTGAATAAGGACTAAACTATGTACTTATATATACATAATAGTTTTTTGACTTTAGTTTCAATATATTGTTTATTAATATAACCCTTTTGCTGTTTTTTAAAGTGTTACATAAACAGGACAGGTGAAATATTATCATGTAAAGCAACAATAAACACATGAAAAGACCTAGGTTTACAATTTATGATTAAAACTCTACCATGTACACAACATACATAGACGTAAAATGTAAAAACTTACATATCTTGGAAACAGTATCCAATCAGTTGTTTTAATTGTCATATTTAAATTCAGCACATCAAAATCCCTAATAAATACCACACTTGATCTCTGAAGCAGACGACTTCGAAAAAATTGTAGACCAGTGTATAATAAGCGGAGAAAAATATAATCTTCAACTCAGACCCCTTGGGTCACAAAGAAACTGCGAAAAGTTACTGCAAAAATGCACCCTATTGATAACAAATCTGCTAAGTTTGAACAGTGTATCATGAACGATAATTTTTGCATTTATAAGAAATGTTACAGACGGGTGGATGTACGTACTTACAAACAAACGAAACTATGCATGCACTGGCGGACACTGAAAAGAAACTAACATGCCATTTTTCTTTCTAACAGTGAGCGTAATGATTGCTGTTATTATTATTATTATTATTATTATTATTATTATTATTATAGAGGCAACATGACACCAGTAGCGATTGTAGTCCCTAAGTTCAAGGTCGAAAAGAGTTCATAAGTAATGTTAGTCCATAAAGATTAGATAAATAAACGGAAACTAAATATAATAAATGGACAAACAGTTATTGCAGAAATTCCTGGTCTTTACGGCAAAATCAATGAGAGTAAAAGGTTAAGGATACATTATATATG
Source organism: Margaritifera margaritifera (assembly GCA_029931535.1). NCBI lineage: Eukaryota > Metazoa > Mollusca > Bivalvia > Unionida > Margaritiferidae > Margaritifera > Margaritifera margaritifera. The sequence goes on along the minus strand of JAQPZY010001525.1, from coordinate 3,308,298 downwards.
TATAAGAAAGTCATTATACATTATGCTAGATAATAATGTGAAAAGAAGACCTGTTTCCCAAGCTAGCACCCGTCACGTTGGTCACAAAATGTTGGCATTGTCTTTTAGCGCTATAATATACACACCTTTCCTTCAAAATAATTTCAAAGTTAATTAGTAAAGAAACTGAATTTCACATCCTTGATCGACGTTCAGGCATACGGAGGCAAGCTTTTAAACGGAGAGAGAGAGAGAGAGATCAAATTTATGTCTCTTTTTGGTGTTCTGTCGGATGGTTATATTCTATTATTATTTTTCCGACGGAAAATGAAGATGATTATTCAACACGCTGAACTTTAACGTTTCAATTCAGAGAAAAGTGTGAGCTTTGGTGCACATGGATAGATAGGAAGTTTGGAACAGGTTTGCATTTCTAATCGGACACTAGTGGCGTTTGTTGATATATCCACCATTTCAGTCAAAGCTCGATTTTCAGAGGGCTAAAGGTTAAATATCCTTTTCTAAAATGAGATAGAACGCAAGAACAATGTTATCAAAATATAACTGGAGCTGATTACCTTGAAATCTCTAAAACGTTTTGGAAGTTTATGGTAAAATACTGACTGGTTGGAAGTTTTCATTGTCCATAGGATCATTTCGTAAAGATCTGGGTTGCCTGTGTTTCTTTATGTCTCTCTGGAGATGTTCGTGGTCAATACAAGTATTAAAGGGTAAGTTAATTTTTAGCATAATACTTTTGAATATACTTTTAGAATGTTATGAGGCATGCTGTCCGCACCTGTAGATTTGTTTGTATCAAGGCCTATCATAATTTTAAAAAAGAACTTGCTCCGGCACTACAAGGTTTAGCTTGAAAGTATCCTATTTTACAGGTGATTGATTGTACTGAATAGCTTGCATTCTTAGGCGAATAGTAGCGTTATGTATGAATTTGTTTCATTCAATGGGGTTTGCGATGTTAATTTAGTACACATTGAAAATGTATAGACTATAGTTTAGTCAGTAATCAGGGCATCACCCTCCATCTGAATGATGCTACAATATGAACTTTTACTTTTGGTTGATAAACAAAGTTTAATACTAGGCATAAAGTCCTTAGATTTTGAATTACCACCATACGTTTCAAAGAAATAAAATCTAATAGATTGTCTTCTAAGCTTGCTGACAAAATGTATATCTTTTTGCAAGTTTCCTGGAGTGGTTGAGTTGTATGTTGTTTAAATTTGTTATGGGCGATGTGTTTTGTATACATTGTTTGTCTAAGTTCTCTATTCACGTAGTGAGGTGGGTCTGTGGTATGTTTGCTGTTTTTAAGCATGATTATGAATTGCGCCCAGTAGTAACTTTTCAAATGTACCAATGATGTGAAAAGGTAATTTATACACATACAAGTTTTTTCTCATCAAAATGTGTGTAGCTTCTGAAAGTTCTTTTTATACATGTGTTTTAAATATATTATTCTTTAAATGTAGCGGTTATCATGTGATTCAAGTCACTTACTCCACATTCGAAATTTATAATATGGCAATATAAATGTAGATTCTTAGTAGCAATGATAGATGGCAGTCTTTAACATAGAAATTGGTTAAATTAAAAGTATCATAGATTGACCTAAGGGTTTGATTTTTCACCTTACTAAATATATGATAGTTGAGATTTTCATAAGGATAGTCTGAGTGGATTTTGGATTAGTGAAGAGGCAAAGACCAGTTATGAAAATGGCATATTTATTTACAATGTATATATGTATGGAAATTAATTCTGAGCAACTCAGGCATGTGCAATTCTAACGCCACTTAGTTGAGCAACCAAATTTTGATCTAGTTCACAATTTAATCGAAACACGCAATCTCTACAAGTAGCCTACGAATGCTGTGTGTAAATACTAGTATTTCAATGACATGCTGGAATCCAAATGAAATATAGAAAAGTTCTCCACGTTTCCTAGTGAACAATACTCATTAACTTGTACATACAACAAACGTGGATTATAATAGTATTCTATTAACATAACATATATGAAATTGTTCCAATTTCTTGGACAGATATGAAACTGTTACGCTCATTGCATGAAATTGTAAGTCCATATCATTTCCACCTATGACATGATTTTACAGAATCGTACTGTTCACAAAAATATATGAATATGTAAAACAAATACACTGATCAAAAACATAAATGAAGGTGTAATACAACGTCATTAACATTACAAAACTGAAATTATGATACTACATCGTTCAACTAACGAACTTGCAATATAAAATACACCATTCAATAACGGACGTGAGGTCGCCTTATATCACTGTAACAGGGTGTATAGCAGGGTACCCCTATATAATATTCCTTCCTATCTGCCGATGACCAAGTCAGAACTTCTCATTCGCGCCTACACAGGCTGGAGATTGACCCGTTGACTTTTCATACGCTGAGTCGGGTTCACGATGACTTCCTGCAGCCAACACCACTGGTTCCAACGTATTTTACTGGAACCAAAATGAAATGCACTCAAGCGAACCGTGTAATGAGCTATACACTATAGCTGGTCTTGATACTAACACAACTGTACATGTTATGTGTGCGCATATTAGGAAACAACTGGTTAAACATTAAAACTGTTCCACGTGACGAACGACTGTAGGGAATTACAATATAACAAAGTTCATGCATGAATCTATCCACAACAAGAATAATCAAAGTGGGATTGTACAAACTTTAAGTCGTCTTATCGTGAAACATTCAACCCAACTTGTCAATTAGGGTAAATATACGGCTGTAATTAAATCTGATAGCATTGTGGTATGTGAAATTTGTCTGATCTAATTAAAATTAAAGATTAATTCCGATACATCTAACGAAAGAAACAACTATATCTATCAAAACAAGAAACGAACAGCGTACACAATTATACATACCTCTACAGCTGAAAGATTGCTCTCAATGCAAGACAACTTAACATAAAATTAGCACTCTCTATACGTGTTCGTTGATAGGCAGAAAGAATCTTCCCTAACTAAAGTTCAGTTAAACACTTAATTCAATTTGACCTGATAAGTTGGACACCAGAAACTACATTCTGAGTGAAATATAGGTCACATTGAGATCATGAGCTGGTAAAGTACTAGTAATGCAGTACAGTTAAGTGCTTGAAAAGTTGTTCAGGATACCGCTTGCCTTTCAAATATTAGATATTGTACATTGTATCCACGTGCTCTTCCACAGGATTTCAAATTTAATATTACAATCGCCAAAGAAGCTGAAATAACCGAAGGCGCTAGTCCGGACTACGCAGAGGAAACCATGTCTCCTTAATGATACGAATACCTCTGAATCATTTGTTCATTCGGTGAATGGTACGTACTGATATGAACTCGCTTTATGATGTGACTACGTCACAAGAGAGAGAATCATATACATGGCAGCCAATACCCTTTTGCAAACATCACTGTTGACTCTCCCAGCATGAGTTTGAAAGGTGTTTTGATACAGATCAAAACGACTGGTGAAAGTGATCACAAGCATTTTTGCAACACGGCGATAGGAAAGGTATTGGTGAATTATAGAATGTCTGCCAAACATGATGTTTTCCAAGGACTTTAAATTTAAGCAACAATTTACAGAGGCAACTAAGCGTTTTTTCGAGGAGCATGAAAATCATGCAGAATTGAGCAACATAAAAATAAGTTTTTTATCTTCTCAAATCAAGTAGTTTCATAAATCAACAGTCTGTATACTCGATGGTATGGAGTTTTCACCCGTTCTATATCGGTTTCCGATTTAAAAATATTACAATTGAGTATGTGTTTTTGTTGTTATGTATCGTTAGATCGTTTGTGAGAGAAAGAGAGAGAGAGGATAAGTGATGGAGATGACAATGAATGAAATACTTAGATATGAATGATAGAGATAATAATATTTACATAGATAGTGAAAGTAATCGTCTAGAAACACACGAAGAAAAGCAGAAAATCATATGGTTTCCTTGATGTAATCTTTCACAACCTTAAACGCTTCATATGTTAGATTAACAATATAGCTGAGATAAACCTTGAAATAGCAGTCAATCGGCAAAGCTGTAAAAAAATTAGATGCAGTTTTAGGTGCCTGTCTACAATTACACAATGATGAATAAATTTCATGGCTAATAAATATGTAATTGTTTTTGGACATTAGAATTGGTTCTAATTCTTTAATTCTTTCATGGATGATATAACATTTCATCTCACCGTGTGTATAGTATAGGGGTGGTTCACATTTTTACAAGTTGTACGTTTTCTGAAGTCATCAATATATGGGGAATGTCTTACATTTTCCGAAAGGTTGTTCCACAAAGATAAGGTATAAATAATCAACGATCTCGTTGGTATTTCTGATCTAAAATTTGGAATCTCCAATTCAAAAATATATTTTAGATTATACCTTGTTAAATTGGCAGTGACAGGTTGAAATAGATCATAGAGAAAAATGGGCGTTGACTATCTATAACTGTACATAACGTTCATAATTTATGACATTTCTTTTTTCGAAAAATTCTGGACAAACAGATTTTCAATACAAGGGTTCAACTTTGGTACTTATGTTATGTCCAGTAGTAATTCGCGCTAGTCTATCAGAGCAAAGCAAATACGTGTCTTATCACATTCTCTGTGGAGACACGGTGTTTCATTATATTGCTTAGTTTCCTAAAAGCGCAGATTTAAGACTTCATCTGATTGCATCACACAATTAGCGATTGTGGTAATATAATCTGTCATCAGAATATAACATCTAAGCCGTGCATGTAATAAAGAATTTTTGAGATCTGATCCTAATCATATTAATAGTGCATGTAATTAAAAATAAACACCTAACATCGAAACCTATAATGAAACTCAAGATTGTCATCCTTTTTCAGCACAAACATCAATATAACTACAAAAATCAATCTTGATTATTGTCTCTTACTTTAAAGCAAAATATTGTTTTGTTACGAGATTCTTAATGTTTGAGTGCTGTCCCGGTTGCAGTTGAAAGAGAAAGAATATCATCAGTCAGGTTAGAAGGTTATATCCCTGACCCTTCTGCTACTTGGAATCGAATCTGGCCCAAGAGTACTGAATATATTTCATGTGACGTTGGATTCATACTATTAACTTTTAAAGGGTAAAGAACATATGTGTCACATAATTTTGTGTTTCCGTCAATGTATTGAACAGCTGTTTACGTGTTAAAGGAGAATTCATTTGCAGTATAATAGGTAGTTAACCGAATTACCTAACTTCTTCGTAGTTAGGCTTTTCCATAGTTACCCGATAAACGGATTCTGCGGAACGCGAGTATGGTCTGGTTATTGTATATCATAATGTCAATTTACTTGTAATGTCACAGTTATGGTATTATACACCTATTCAGTAACTATGAAACATTAACGATAAAAGTAAAAAGAAGCAAAGAATTTAATTCAACAATGGTCAGCAAACAAATTCATTATCTTCCATCCCCTTTGACACAAAAATATTTTTTTGTATTGCCCCAGACATAGTACGGTGCCAAAGGTGGAGTGCCTTAGATTCACCATTTAGAAACTTAGTGTATTCTTCAACCATTAATAGGGACGAAGTATGATATTTACACAGTATATAATCTCTAAACATAGCAAGCGAGTACGCGTTCATGATATCTATTTCACATCCATATGTATGAAGCTTTTTGCAAAACAAAGAGAGAGAGAGAGAGAGAGAGAGAGAGAGAGGTGGTGGGATGTTATTGTATATGCGTTTCTATATTATCAACAATGTAATGGAAAAATATAAAATAAACTCTTGGTAAATATTATAATGATCAGACCACAAAATGTGTGAAATATGGTATATATGTATCCATCAATCCATCCATCTATATATATATATATATATATATATATATATATATATATATCTATATCTCTGACTTAAAATTATATTACTAATTCTGAGACATTTGTTATAAATCACTTTTGTAGAAAACCTTGAAATATAATATATTTGAAACATACATATTTTAGAATAATTTCGCATATTTACTTACATTAAATGCTGAATATTAATCTATTAGTTCATACATTTCTATTTATATACATTTTTGCAAACATTGCATACATTCATATATATGTTGCTTAGATACATTCTAACAATCACAACTAGACGATTTCAAATTAATATTGATTTAATATTTAATTCATGAAACGAGTTTAACAAGTTCCAGCTTTTCTGATGTTTGGCGAGCAAAAGCTGAAAGTTATTCAACGAGTTTTAAATTCAACATTAAATCATTACTCATTTAAGATTATGTTTATCATATAGTTGGTATTTTGAGAGATACACATCAAGAAGTTGATAAAAGAATCAATGATTGCAACAACATTTACTGCTACCTCAAACGTTGTTCATACAAATTACTGCTCTATGACAAAATAGTATCAGGCACGAGTTGACATTAAGCACTCATTAATAGGTTAAGCAACATTTTTAAATATCAATTATTAAAAATAATACTTAAAGAAGTCAATATATTTAATAATTGTTGAAGACTTAACAAGAATACGTCATTTTAACGTCCAACACTTGGGGATACTTTTGGTGACGTAACTGTGTTCAATCTGCCCAGTCAACGACATGACTTCTAGGGCTGTGCACATGTATATCAATATGACTGCCGTGCACATTCCCACCAAATATTGTGTGTACTCCTCCATTAATATTGACAGCAGTTGCTGTCTTGGATGTACTGGTTGATGTAGCACCATACATGTTTTAGGATATTGGAGCTAAGAAGTGACCCCTGGACGTGGAAGTTGTGGAGGATGTGTTACTGAGAACGGACTAGTTTTGCCTGTGTTGGATTGTATTCGGTTGGCTGTGGTTATTCACAGAAGGTTTAATTGTCCAGACATGCATGTGATTTTATTTGGATGTAGATCTATACATTTGTTGTTGAATTTGTGAATTTAATGATTTTTTGCGCTGTGGATTGACAGCCTTTTGTTTGTGGAGAGGCCATTATTCGCGGATACCCATTTCATCAGAGAGGTGAGTTTGTTAAAACTATTATTTTTAGTTTTTGAACTAAGTTTGACCAATATTTGGCACACATGACCCATATTTTGTGTAAGTAACAGCGTAAGCGAACTGTGTGCATTACACTAAGATGATGCGTTTTTCTGCATAGACTCGGTATATTTGCATTGGGCGAAGCGCTAGTATTCTAAATTCTCCAACATGTTTGGTTTCACTAGGATAACATTCGTGAGTTTACTCATGTTCTTGTTTAAGTTTGGCGTACTGAGAATTCTAAGTAGGGTAAATGTCTATATTTTAACCTACATCACCTATACTGAACGCGTTTATGATAGTCGCCAGTTTGTTTTCAATGTCCACTAGGTTAATGATTGGAAAGACAGCAGTCCATATTGACTATATTATATTGTTGTAAAAGAAGGTAGTTCTCGTAGATGGGCCAAAGAAAAGTTCCATTCAATTATAAGAATAACACGTAATAATTCCACGGGTTTATTTGGACCAATTACATTCATATATATTAACGTGTTGACATATGAAAATATTAAACCGCAAATATTACATGCAAAGTGTACCAAGTATGTTATAGCATGTAATACATACATATATACATACATGCATACATACATACATACATACATACATACAGACAGACAGACAGACAGACCCACTGCGAGTTCGGGTATGTAAAATAGGCTACATGAGCTCTCCTGTATGTCTCAACAGACGACTAATTTACACAGAAACATCGATGGTTCAGTTCATAGCGTGCCAGACTTGCATCTGTAAGTGTGCGGTTTCCAATCTTATCATCAGATCAACCCATATCGGCTGCTATGGTGTCTCCTAGAGCACGGTGCATATCTTCAATTGTCTTGGCACTAAATGATCTACTTCTGTTGCTGCGCTGTAAAACACAAAACATCACCAGAACACTGCTACATTCATAAATACCGACATACATACATACATACATACATACGTCATATGAAAATATCGTAACAATCATAGTATCGTATCTCTTTTACTCTGATGATGTCCCAAAGCAAAATGAAACTAATTCCATAATTTCTGAGCGGTACGAAAACCGGACGGAAACAAAAATAAAAAATAGAATCTTTGTTATATCTTGGAACTCTAGTATAGAATTGTCTCCAAACAGTATATTTTGATATTTATAAGAAAATATGTTATATACAGCAATTGACGATATAATCTTATTTTTCTCATTCCAATATGTTTCATTCAGTTTTCCTAAGTAAGAAACATAGAGAAATGTAACGCTTTAGTCCAACACATACACACATTTTATACGCCTGTGATTTTTACCACAACGTCAAAGGGAAGAATAAGTGTGTCCCTGCAGTAAGATGAATATTAATTCAGCTCTCGTTTGTTGCACGTTAATATAGGCTTATGCCAGGCAGAAATAGTTAAATTGTTTGTAAATATCGCGAAATTTTAGCGATATCATTAGTGATCATCAGCAGCCAAATAATCTTTAAAACGTATCTTGGTCAACTGACCTTACTCAGGTCGATATATTTTTCATGAAAATGCTATCTTTCTTCTGGCTCCCTTCCAGGACTAAATTGTGCAAATGGCGCCTTTTTAGTGTAGTATGAGTCTTTGGTAGCTGTTACGTATATCAATATAGAAATAAATTATCTTCGCAATTTATTATTTTTGCTTTCCAAATTTCAGCTGCTCTGGTATATATTCATTTAAATTTGCTTTACCTACATATCTATACCTAATTTCTCAAAGGATACAACTGACCTCGGATACAGCGAATTGAATGCGTCAAGATGGACATTTCCATAACTGACAAAACTGTATTCACGATATAGCAATGTTTAATCCAGTTAGCTGTCAAATCCAATCTCTTTGTAGTTCTTTGATGAAAGCGGATAGCATGCTCTCTATCGTTCTGCTCATGCTTTACACCAAGCCGTCGCTCTGCGCATTGTACAAACTATTCCTAGTTTTTTTTATTCCAAAGAATCAACACATTTCACGAAAGAGTTCACTCTCAAACTGTCATCCTTGATTCGTGTGAATTAGTATCTGCACTCCAAAACCTGTGACGACTTTCTCTACCAACAGTTTTGCGACGGCCGTAGTTTCCTGGCAAGGCATTTTGAATATCTCAGTCGATTTATTAAAGAAGCCAGCGTACACGAGATGTACACATTTCCATTCTCGGTCTTTGCAAGGGGCCCTATGATATCAGCAGCTATACATTCAATCAAAACTTCTGACGCAGCCAGCTGCATTTGTGCTCTCCTTTTCTGTCCTGGCGAATTTTGCTTTGCACAGGCTTCACAGCTCTGGCCCCACAGTAGCACGTCTTTTTAGGTACGGCCCAGTAATAATCTTTCCTGATCTTATTCAAAATTGTGTTCGGATTGTGAGGTGTCCTCCACTGCGCGAATTGTGTGCCATGCATAGAACATAATTTCTCTCTTCTCTTGGAATAATAGCTTGACTGAATTTCCACTGCATGTTGCTACTCCCAACTGCGACTGAGTGGCGTTCTTTATCTCTTGCTAATATATTTGTACTTGAGACAGGACGGATCCAATTCCACTGTCACTCGCGTCTGTGTCAAGAATGAAGGGGTTTCGAAGGCGTGGGAACGTTAACACAGCGCTAGTTGTCAATCATCTCTTCACCTTGTCGATAGAAGACTGAAAACGTTATGCCCAGACAAAAGGTCTCCTGTTTTCTGTCAGTCGGTGCAGTCTAGCAGCAATATCAGCGAAGCTCTTTATGAATCTGCGATAGTATGAACATCCAAAACTCCGAGAAAGCATACGTTGTTCTCCCAAGATCACTGTTATACTCAGCAAAGAGAGTATGATAGTCGCAGAGCAACTTATCCACACTTCAAGCCTACACCCCAGAGAGCATTTATTTTGATGCCTGGGCCAGGTTTTCTAAATGAGTTGGTATCCGAAGCTGCGGCTCCCTATTTGAAGGCAACGAACGGTCGCACTACCCTGTATGTCGACGACTCTTTCGACTACTTCTAGGCTAGCAATGTTTATCCCCATTCGCATTCAGTATTCACATTGGCAAATTCCCTTCCTTGGCCCTGACCAGCGTCCTCGAGACAAGGATGTCTTGACGTTCTCTGAACTTATGATGCTGCACAACCATTCCAATTTTGGGCACTAATGAAGCAGACAACTTGTCTAATTTGTCTAGAACAATCAATTCGTGCATCACCGGAACGTTCACTGCTTCAGCGGCAATTTTGTGGGCGCATCCAACTTGTACCCTTCAAACCTAAGTTCGCTGTACTAAGGGAAAGACGACCTTTGTCAACATCGAGTTGGCATAAGTTGGTCTTGGGAAATTTCAATCCAAGCATTCCTTCTGTTGGAATGTCTGCCAAGAGCAAGTTATGCTGCTGACGAACTCCATATAAGCTTACTTCAAACTGTCCTCTCCAATCGAGCAACGTAGGTAAACTGTCTTGGAGACTGACATTGTCTCTCATAAGTATTAGGTTTAGCTTGACTTCCGGTTTGATCGTCCGATAGTCCTCTCTAGATTGGATAGTTACAGTAGCACCCGTATTAATCAGAAGATTGACATAATTGCTATAAATGGTGCCCACCACATACAACCTGACGTACGCAGCCAAGGCTCGATTTCCAAGTCGATAAGTTGCTTTATTCCTCCTGCGATTTCGCTTTTTGTCCCTGTCATATCTCATGCAACCTGCCGACTGTGGGGTCAGTGGCAAACTATTATAACCAGGCTTTTTAGTAGAACAATCGTTCTTGAAATATCTCAGCTGGCCGCATTCGTATCAAACAAGTACATCACGGTTTCTGTTGCAGCTCTAACGCTTGCTGTCTCAACACTCTGATCGTCGATCCCTGCTCTATTTTCCTGTGCTGACACGCCACAGACATGTAATTTTAATCCTTGTCGTTGCAGCTCAGCTCAAGCAAACGCCTTTAATTCGATGGCTATCTGTACTGCATTGGTCAGCGTAACGGGCCTCTCCTGTGTTACCTTCAGTTGCATCTCAGAATCATCAAATGCATCAATAAACTGTTCCTTCTCGACCGTGTCGACCAACAAGTAATTCGCTTATGAGGAAGCTAGAGTCACAAACCGTCGTATTTATTGCGCAAGTTATGGTAAAGCTACTTCATTCTTGCGACCCCTAACTTTCAGCAGATTCGTTATAACTCCGACTCGTTTGGGAGTGCAAATTTCTATTTAAGATGTTCAACCAAGTTAACTTAAGGATTCGTCTCACATACTGCCAGCAATTGCTGAGCCTCACCTACCAGTGCAACATTTGAATACAATTTATGTTCCTCTTCTGTTCAAGAATATAAGGGTTGAACACATCTTGAAGTGAACTATGAAATGCATTAAAGGTGAGGTCCCGTCGTACGACATCAGAGTAACAACCAGCCTCTTCAACGTTTTCTGCTGAAAGTCAGACGCCGCATTGCTTTCTTCGATAACTGTTCCTTCTCTCATAGACTCGACCTGTTTGTAAAGTCGGCCCGCATTGTAGTAAATCAATTGTCGTCTTATATTTCGCTATTGACGTGGTATCAGCTATCTTCTTGATCATCGGCGATTCAGAAGGTGTCGACCTAACCCGTCTGCAGAACTGAATTTGTCGACGGGAAGCGATTCCTTCTCTAGTCGTCCCACGCTCCTATCCGTAGTCCCCTTCCTTGAAGTTAGCCTTTCCTCCATGTCCTTGCATTCCGTTGCTAAGTGCCAAATCTCATTTTCGAAAGTAGTTCCCATCTTTATTTCAGTTGCGGGAATCATCATCCATTCCCCAAATGGCGACCTTGCAGAAACCCTCTTGATTCTTTACGCTTCCCAACGACATACCCCACCGCTGCCACTATCTTCTAGTGGATCACCTGCCTACACTGCCACTAGTCTAGCATTCTCACGTTCTTTGGATAGGTATTAATGCTGGAGTAAAACCTTGCTGTATCCGTCGAAAGTCTGGCCGGCCAGAATGTGACAAATCTCTACGCCAGCGGAATTTGTCTTATATCCATCTTCAGGTCGTATTCTGGATTTCTGACTGCGTCGCCCTTGTCGTCTAGGTCGTGCCGTGCGTCACCGATTGGATCGTAATATTGGTCGTTGCGTGAGTCGTCGTTCCTTTAAGATTGACAGAGAGAGACTAACGGAGATGAAGAAATGAAGAAAGGGGGATTTACAGTAACAATCTGTATTCTTTGAAAATGATGGTAAACAAAATATACTTGCTTTCCTTAAGCTATCCTGTTCTAAAGATCTAATCCTTAACTTTCGGAGACCCGTAATTTAGCATTATCCAATTAGACGATCTGCTGTCAAATGGAATTGCTCCCGATTGGTGACTTGCACAACTTAATACGAATTGAACATCTTGTCTTTAGCTCTTGCTATAACCACACCACCAGAAATAAAGACACTAAATGACGCTACAAAGCTCCCTTGCATTGAAAATCGAATTTTAAACTTTAGCGAAACGAAAATTATTGTCTATAAAAATTTCGTATTACAGTAGGAAAATCAACCTGGAACATGACAAAGAAGTTCAAGTCAAACCTGTGTTGATACTTTGCTAACTGACCACACAGTCCAACAGGTATTTACAATTTATGCACAACCACTCCTGTCCAATACCCATGTATGAGATTCAAATTCTAAACATTTTGGCTGAATTTACGCCCATAGGACTATTCATAGATACATTACACATGCACGTACGTGCTCGCGTAATAAGTGCGTACTGACGGGTACACTGTATCACAATATACCAGAGTTTCTGATGAAAGCGCAGGAATAACTAAAAGAACACACAAATCGAAATGACACCAAAACCATGACTGTAATTATGTTGTTGTTTTTTTGTTTTTTTTTCGTTCGATCATGAGTAACAAATGCATTTAAGAAAGTCCCCACTCCCCAACAAACACGAAAACATAAAATGTAATATATATATATATATATATATATATATATATATATATATATATATATAGTTAAACTCCTCAAAACCGAACACCCATGGGACCCAATTTGTTTTCCGATTTTGAGAAGTTCTCGGTTTACTGAGGCATTTGCAGATGTGAAAAAAATCTCTTTCTGAGCTCTTATGTGACGAGAGAGAGAGAGGTAATGCAGTTACGAAAGCATACGAAAGCATCAGTGTATGTGTGCGTACAAGTGCACAAATTTAAGAAAGCTGTTATTTTTTTTAATACGTGCATTTAGTAAAGAATTAGATGAACAATAAAATTGTATCCTTTCACAGGAATAAATACAGTTGCTCCACACAGAAATACAGTCCTCGTCACAAGAAATATACGCGGAATGAAAAACAGATCTTTTATAGCTTTACTATAAGTCCATTGGAATTATTAATGATACTCCACAATATGTAAATACTCCGTATAATTCATAATGTTCAGAGTTTAAGAGCCTGTCTTGAAGAAGACATGGAGCGTTGTCTGTTGTTTCTTACATCGTTCTTTAACTAATGTATCTTGCGTTAATGACTCCATTTTTTGTGCCATAGCCAAATAACTGTCATCCTTTCCAATCGCGAAAGTTTTTAATTTCTTTTTAAACTCTAAAATTTCGGGGTAGGTCATATTAATCCCAGGTGGCTCAGAACATACTTTGTCATCATCATATTCATCGCTTTCATCATTAGCCTGATTGCTTTCACGAAACTGGGAAACCAGTTCACTCTCCCAGTCATCGGAATTATCCTCAACAGGAACATCGTTGTCAAAATGATATAGGTGCTCAGGGTCAATGTCCAGTCGTAATTCATGAGCCAGTCGAGTCAAGAGAATATCGACTTCATCGTCATCGTTACTGACGTTATCATTGTCCGCATTAATATTCTTTCTCAATTGGCTTACCTATAAGCATTTAGTTATTAATACATGTAACTAGCCTTAAAAGTTGACTCTCTTGTATGATGCAAAGACTTTAGATTAGCCTATTGTCGACACTAATCTGTGTCGGCGCGTTTGTAACATTTTGTTTTAACCTCGCGTGACTTTGGGGCAGTTTCCGGGTCTTTGTCTCGTCGATCCGACTACTACAGCACCTGTTAAATGTAATTAATCTGTTCCAGCGTGTGTCAGGAATTTAGCAGATAAAATTAATTTCCAAGTTTCAACTGAGTTTCGGTTTTATGGGGTATTTTTAAGCGTAAAATTGAAATTTGGGATCGAAAATTGTTCCGGTGTTCAGAGTTGAGGGGTTTCGGCTTACTGGGGAACAAATGATAATATTAAAGAAGGAAAATTTCGGGACTAAGAAAAAATTTGGTCTAGAGGGGATTCGGGTATCCTGAGGGTTCGGTTTAGAGGAGTTTCACTGTATATATATATATATATATATATATATATATATATATATATTGCATAAAAAGAATATAATACATATAACAAAAATGAATGTACACAAATACATTATATATCCATCAGGTTCAAATTCCTTGTCGAGTGTTGACATGTATGTATATGCGCCTCTGCAATGTTGTGAGACCTCCGGCCAAATTTATCTTGATCTGTTTGCTGGTTGTTATTGAAATTTGACTTTACACCAGTAAATTAATCCACGTAAAAGTGAAATGTCACAACTTCTTTCCCATATTAAAACTGATTGATTTGTTCTTTCGTAACGACTACAGTTTTTTATATTGGCTCATTCAACACAGTTAATATACGCTATGCTGGGGGATAATATGGGGAAAACGAAACAATTTATCCCTGTTTGTAGCCAGGAAACATGTTCTCCCAGAGACTTACTGACGTAGAATACCTCTTGGAACCAAGACCTAAAATTATAACACGATTGTAAACTCTTAACTGTTTTGAATTGGTGTGAGTGGGATGGGTTGGACAAATCAACAGTTGCTAAGTTATGTTCACACCTTCTGGCACATTATGGCCTAGAGGTTTGCCTCCATAATGGAACTGATTTGAGTTTACTGCAAAAGATTAAAGTTGAAATAATGTTATGAATAAGTCACTGAGTTAGCATGACGTTACCACAAATGGCTCACACAACTGTCTAGTAATAAATCAATTGAAGCACTGAAAAAATCTGTAAGTCTGCAAATAATAATTATTGAAATTGTTAGTATTACTATAAAAAATTATTTTATGTAACTCTGTTTTGTGATGCAAGATCTCCGATAAGTATCGGATTGATGCCTTTCTGCCCTCATCGTTCTAAACGGTTTATGGTAGAAAATAAATCGGTTTGATGTGATCTATCGATCAGTGTCGAAACTGGAACATTTATAGTTGTTCTTTTTATTTTGCAGCCTTTGAATCCATTCTTTAGTATGTCCTTTATTATAGTTCTATCAAGTTTTGAATCCGTTTTAAACATTATATTTTTATCACGAGTTCAATCTGTCATGAAATAAAAACATATTTCATTGAAGCATACATAAGTGAAATAAGTATTTATTGTGTCTCCAGCTGAAACTGTTCCAATTTGTTACAAATATCATATGAACATTTCGATGGTTTACTACAAACAATTCATCATTTTTCTATAACTCGGAGGATTCAACAATTTCTAACCCGATAAGTTATTTACTTAATGATCTTCATGATCTTGTCTATATTTTTAGAGGTTTTGTATACTTCAGTGTTCATTACTTTCTTTTCAATGTATAATGCATATATATGTTTTAACTCTTACCCGAAATATATATATATATATATATATATATATATATATATATATATATATATATATATATATATATCTGATTCTTTCAAAATACTTAGGCACTTCATAGTGCGCAACACTTTTACTTTATTTTAACAACTATTATGGCACATCGACATGCTTTCAAAATACTTAGTCACTTCATAGTGCGCAACACTTTTACTTTATTGTAACAACTATTATGGCACATCGACATGCTATGGTAGTTATGCAGCAACAAAGTTAAAAGTAAGAGATAAGACAATTTGCTTGTGGGTGTTTAATGATGGTTATGACTACCTATTGTGAGAAAAATGGTACGATTCAGACAACATAATAAATAACATTCTCAGTAGATATTATTGTTGAAGTTTGGTTTTCAAAATAAATGCTTTGTGGCATTTTGTTTTTTTAAATAAATGTCCCTCGACCGGGGCAGGGATATTATTATGGTACATTAATCAACACTCTGGCACCAGGGATGCACATAATAATTGTGTCATGCCGGAAAAAAATATCATATATGTAAAAGTGCACATACAACATTGGTGTAGAAGTTGATAGCGTTGATAAAAGCAACAAATCAAAGCTTATAGTCTCGCCAAATGTCCAGGTAATAAGTACGGTATTACATCGCGTTTACTGCTCAGGTGGCTGACATGCGCATTAATACCGTATTTATTACCTTAAGGTCAGCAGTAACTTCTCAGCTTTAAAACCGGTATCTTAAGTATCGATATTCTTTTGTCTGGATGGGTTGTTGGGTAGGAGTGGTTGTTCGGCGGTCTTCTTTGTTACCAAGCTTCATTATATATTAGCAGCCAATGTAAGGTATAATAGTATCAAACTTACCAACTCGCATATGTTACTGATTCTTTAAAAGAAACATTTCGAATCCCCACAGGGTCACTAATGTAATTTATTTTCGCATGTATTTGACATAGAGATTTTGCCTAAAATAGCAAATATAAATCGAGAAGATAAAAACAGGTTTTGCGTCACAGATTTGAATGATGAATATGAAGAAGAGACTTCTAAGATTTGATAATCATATGTAAATATCGAAAAGAATATTCAGAAAGAGCAGTATACTGAATGACAATTAAAACCATCCACTCCACCTTTTTGAAATTACAAGAACATCCTTGAAAATTGTACCATTTTATTATTACAGGATAATGACGAAGTAATTTGTAACCTACTTATCTGTCTAAAGTATCCATTTAACACAATCATGAAAGATCGAATAAAGTATTTCTTGAAGCTGTGCAAAAGAACACACATGTGTGTATGTCTTAAGCGACTGAAACATTTGCACGGTCATAATATACTATGCACAACAAGTTTAACCGTACCTGTGTGAATTATGAAACATTCTTTCAAGTTATAATTGATTTAAAGAAAAAAGTCTTCATTATCGAATGCAAGGTGAAAATTTAAAACTATATCTTTATGATTCTCACAGAGTTCGAGAAACTAAACGTGCACACTGTATCTGATTGGATTTTAATTTCAGACAGGATTGAACTTTTTATTGGAAGGCAACATTTTACATAAAAAATCAAGTAATATAATGCTGAATTAAGCTTAAACATGCTCGCACCTTGAAACGATGGAATATCATCTAGAGTCGTCAAATGTTACAATTGTGTTTGTTTTGTAAGTCATTTAAGTCAATTCCTTTGCAAGAGTTAACCTAATAGCATTTTCTACCTCGCGTACACTATATATTTTTTCGATTGTTTGATATCATGATAAATCCTATTTTACAATGGTTGTATTTGAAAAAATATGCGACACACATCATTTTCCTTGTTTTAATAGATTTTCCTCCAAATAACAGAAAATAAAGTACCCTCCTGTAAACTCGCCAATGCATTTTAAAGTTTTTGTACACACGTGTATCAATATACGGTTTTGAAATCAGGTTCTAACAAGTATTATATCATAAACACAAGTCGAGTCCCGAATTAACGCACGGATAAAAGTTGGTATTTATCTTGCATAATAGATACCTTCTGCAGGCGTGTTACCAACAGTAACGCATAGTAACACGTAATATTGCTACGTCATCAAAGTAGTACGCAGCGAATGGTCCCGTAAACTACTCGGGTGCTGTCATATTCTGTCAACAAAATGCTGTTGCTATAAACAAACCGAAGTGCTTATTTCTTTGTTAGATTCTGAAAAAGGACCTAGTATGTTGGCGTTTTTTCAGATGCTTATTTAATATAGCAACATTGAAACACATATTTAGCTATTATAATTAAATACGACTTTGATCTTAAACAGGATTAATCGTCTTTTGTATCCAATCATTGTGAGACTCGTTTAGGTCTAAAAAGGCAAACTTTTTAATGAAGCTTTACAAGTGTATTCGGTAGATTTTATAAATATCTAATAAATTATATCTGAGTTGTATGTGGTGCAGTACTCTGAAAGTATCTAGTAGATGATTTTAGCTCATTGTTCAGTAAGGTGAACTGGCTTTAACGATGAATATCAGTCGTATTAAAAATCAACACTATATCATATTGTTTGTATGTTTTAGTTTTGGGTTTTGAATTATCGCACAAGGAATGAATTTGATTTGAAGCAATAAATGTGCCTTTTGTGTGTTTCAAAATATTTGCCAATTTAGGAATACGATGTACACTTTGTGTAATCCAACAGTAACTCTCCTACAGTCACTTACACTTTGCCAATATGAAAATTAATTATTATTTGGCCAAGTTTCAGTACATTTATATAATGTAACTAAATATTCCAACCAAAGTTCTAATCCATCTTTTGAAGCTGTGGGCAAAACCATTTATATCTGTATGTAACCATTTTTATGTTGTATGTTTTTGTTATAAATACAAGTTAGATAAATTACAACAATGCAGTCCAAAGGAATATTATATTCAGATCCCGCCACATCTAAAGCAGACCATTTTTCAATAGAAGCTACCCTACAGATGGTTAATTTATATGTTAATGTTATGCATATTTAATCTATATTGTGTGTTTACATTTTGCCAATGATTTTAAGTTGTACTTTAGATTATGGTCACTTGTATACAGAATGTTTACAAGCATTTGAGTTAAAGACCAGTCTTGTTTACAGTTAGACTTTTTTCCATTGGATTACTTCACATCCTGTTATGATATAGGTCAAGTGAATTGTGTATAAATAGGGATTTGGTAAACAAATAATTCATTCCTGTTTTAGATCAGTCTGTGGGAATACATTTGAGATCCGATTGTATAGTTTGTGCCGTTGAAATCAGATATAATTCGAGAGGAATTATTTATTTAATATATACATTGAAATTACTAAAGTACTCATTGACTTTTGAATTAATACATTACTTTGGACTTTTGCGAATTCATTCAAAGACATTCTAGATTGTATCATTGTGTTATATTAGGACATTCAAGACTGTTATAACTCATTTGGAACATTCTGTATTTTTGGACTTGGGACTAGGACATTTGGAACTTGATTCACAATATTTTAAGTATCTCTTGAATTTTATTTTGTATTGTAGGGAAATAAATTGCTTGTCGATATTACTTACATCGCTGGTTTCGCTTTCTTTCAGTTAAATATCTTTTAAGATATCGTGTCGTAACAGTTCATTTAGCCATTCCATATTTGTATTTAAGTCAATGTTGATCAGTCCATTCTATCATATACACAATTATCAGCATTCCTTTTAATTGTATATTTTGTTACTGGAATAGATGACTTTGTTTTGTTTTTAAAATCAAGGCATTCTTTCCATACCATCATATAATGTATTTCAAATGTAATTCTTCCACACATCATTGAATAACTCTCTCTCTCTGTATATATATATATATATATATATATATATATATATATATATATATATATATATAAAAAAGGTTTGTATTAAAAACGGATAATTTATATTTGGACATAATATACTTTTTTGCTAAAAGATTGCAATTGCTACAAAGACATTATAACTATTTTGAATATAACATTTTGTTAATTTTTAATAATTGACCCTGTTGCACATTTCAGATATCAAATTATTATTTTCAGTCATATCGTTACGGTACATATTTGGTTTAAATCCTAAAAGAAATTTTCTCAAGTTGTAATACTTTTTATTGTTTATAAAGCCATATGCAGATTTGTAGAGGTTTAATCCGAACAAAATATTGCCAAATTGATATTTTGTTTTGCTAACCAATATTATTTTCTTTGAATGGATTTTCTTTTTCCTTCAGAGCTTATTATTACTTCATATCTTCATATTTCACAACATCATACTCCTTAATTATCTAGGACACGGTTGATATTGTATATGTCACATAGTACATATTTGTAAACAAGGGAGTATTTTTGTCTATTGATACTGATATGGACTTCAAATGATTGTCCTGAAGAAAGAAAAAACAACGTATATATATATATATATATATATATATATATATATATATATATATATATATATATATGGTACAAATAAGGATATATTGTGTGTGCAAGACGAATTTCCTCGAATTACATTATTTGGGAATTCAAGATAATATTTGCTAGCCCCATGTTGGCAAGAATGCCATTATCTCTCTATACTGCTAGATACAGATTAAACAGTGCTATCCATTTAGGTATCTATCCTTTAATGGTTGTGCAATATCGTCTAATGTCATAGTATCATACTTAATATATGTATATGTAGGTTGAGAAACAAGAATTGCACTTTGAATTATTTCTGCTTCATCTACCAGTCTTATTCTACACAGTATCCCTTGTCTGTGCTTTTCCACAATAATAATCAAGATGTTGGTTTTCTGAGGATTTCATTTATAATTCCCGATTCCATTTTATTGTTTTCTTTTTTTTTTTACTTCATCAAGTAGCCAGAGATATCTATACAGAAAAAGACAGACTTGAACCATTTAAGGTTATTCATTTTTTCATACACATTGTGCAATGCAGTATTATTAACAATCATTCTCAACCATTCTTCCAACATTATTACATACTTAATTGATTACGTCACGTTATTGTTTAGGTTGAATGACATAAAAATCGGGCCAGGAACAATAAAAGTCACACGGACATTATTTTTGAATGCTTACTTGTAAAACTTGTACAGGCTTGGCTGTAGTGGGAATACGTTTCACATGATTATATGTGGAATTACTATGTGTGATGGCTGATGGGAATGTTGTTCTGCCTTGTTGGGTTAATATATGGTTTTTTTACTGTCCATTGATTTCTTAATTTTTTTTATCTTTGTTTGAAATACATGAATAAGAGGAATAGTTACAAAACCATATTCATATATAGCATTGTTCTCAGAAGGTTCATAATAGGCGCCAAATTATCTATTTTATAAATTGTAATATTAACGGTTGTATCAGTTTTTTTAAATTATATCCTAAGTAACATATTTATGAAATGTACGAAATGGACAAAAGTGACTGTAACCAGTGCAATGCCTATTCTCTCTCTCTCTCTCTCTCTCTCTCTCTCTCTCTCTCTCTCTCTCTCTCTCTCTCCTTATCTCCCTCTCTTTCGTACTCCTCCTTCCTCTGTTTCTTTCAATAATTGCTTATTTTCTTAACTGCATACCTATATGTTTATTATATTTTTCTTTGAAATGTGTCATGTCTTTTAATACACGAAATATTTGACATTGTTTTTCGGATGTATTTGAATTTTTTTTTAAATAAATGCTATCTTGGATCATTTTTGTATGTTTTGGAAAAGGACCTAGATGAATTAGACACATCGTGTCTAACTCCATATTGTCTACAAAATGACAATAAAATATGTTTTAAACAATATGTTTATGTCAAATAAAATTCATAGTATATAGCAGCTGCTTGCGTTAAATATTTAATTCTTCTGCTATCTATTTGTTTTCTGAACAATCTTTGGTTTAAATTACCAATATATTTAGTGTTTTCGTTATAATCTTTCAAATCATTTTTGGTATTCTTCTAAGCATCATCCTGGTTTTTCTTCTTCAGATCTCTGGCCATCAATATTTACAAAGCGCCAGTAAATGCAATCCAGCAAATGCCGACATAAAAATGTCAAACACAATTTAAGACATTTAAATATTATAAATCCTGATGTGTCTTCCTGGTTTAATTATTTCAATAGTTTTTAATACATTGTTACTAATAATAAAATGTCTTATATCACCAAATTCTATATAATGGGTAGATGGAATTCTTGATCCATATATATTACTCTTTATGTAGTTTAGTTTTGCTACAGATTCTAGCATTGTGCTCAAATGTTACTAGCGCCAAATTTAATTTAAAGCATATCATCGTGCGTTGATATAATATTTACTTGAATAGTTATATTATTAAATATAAAAAACAACAGATGTAACTCCCTCAAAAATTGAAATGTTCATCTGCGTATTTGTTAACTTTTCATTTGCAGAATTAGCGATTAAGTCAAGAATATTACTGTATACACTAATATCTCTAAACTGATCTACTATATTAGGAGACCAGCCTAAATCATTTTCATTTCTGCTTACCGTATTGCTAAACTCGTTTGCTTAATAAATATATTCTTGATATTTTTACTGATAAGACTTTCTAAATGAGAAAATATTTGTACAATCATAGGGTCTCAAAGCAATCCTGCAAAGCAACAGTGTTAACACAATCAGCTGATACATTGTTATTCATACTCATTGATTTAATGTATTACTTCAAGGTCTTTTTTTACATTTCTGTAAAGTCTTGATCATTGGAAAGTTTTTAAAGTATATATATATATATATATATATATATATATATATATATATATATATATATATATATATATATATATATGTATTTATTTATTTCATTATGAAGTTCTGTTTCGTTATTGTTTTTGTTCACATCTCCTTTAAGTTCACTAATCTTTGTTTGCATTAAATATTTATCCATCAGTTCTCTTATTATTTAAACATCGTTGTGTGACATACATTTATTGAGTTATCGGATCTGATATTCGTACTATTTAAGCTGTTGCATATTTCGCAAATTACGGATAGCCTTTGAAAATGTTTGAAACCATTTTTTCTTACAGATCCTGTGCATCCAGCATATTTGATCTGTTTTTAGTTATCGATCTTTGTACTTCTTTCATTGTGTCTTTTTTGTTTTGTTTTGCTAAATCTTCATCTTCTGTTATCCTGCTATTAAATCATGTTCCAATATACCTAAAAGAAGAATTAATATCCTTCACATAGCATATTTCCCTGTCGAAAACATTAATCTTCTCTGCTATTTCACCAAGAATAATTATTTTCAAATTGTTCAGATTAAGATTAACAATAACATTTTAATAAACCTGTGGTTGTTGACCTTGGAGGAGTGGGGTGATTGTATTGTTTGAATATCAAATTTGTTTATATTGCCTATTAAATGATTTTGAAGTATATATTTATTTAACATGAACAACATTAGTTACATGCATTTTATTAAAATTAAAATCATTATAATAATTGTCAAATTGATCATAGTTTTAATGTTTAATATGTTTTAATACCCATGTGTTTGGCATTATACAATTCCAGCAAATGTTTCATTCTTGATTGGGCCACATTCCGAAAAATTTGCATAGTTAACATTGCAATACTTTTCTTTTTAATACATTTATTTAAGATATATATGCCCTTGCTTGGGTTTGAAAGATATGCATACTGTATCATAATATGCTTTCACTTAAGTTGCTTTTGGGTGATTAAGTACCAAAATCGTGTATTATAATATGGTATTATACAGAATAGTTGTTGGATGGTGTCAATTCTAACCTTTAAATGGATATCTAAGTATTCAATTTCTGTATTATTTTTATCATCATCATCACTGCGTACATAACCCAGTTATAAAATCTATATATTAATCTAAATGCCTTTTATTCCTTTTTATCATTAATACAATAAAATATATCGTTCTTCCAATATTTATAAATATATAGAAAAACATGCGCGACTGTTGTTCAATGGATAAATCATATAAGTTGCTAGGTATCAAATATTACAAATGTATTCATTTATTTGCTATTTTTCAAAAGTAATTCGATATAGTTGATCAAATTTAACTGTAGATTCCTGATTATCTTTCATACTACTACTTATATTATTTTCTTTTTGCTCTTGATGTTCTTCCAAGATTAAAAAGAAAGTGTACTGACTGTTTTCTTTTCCATCATTACCAGCTCATCATTATGTTCGATTTACTTATAACACTTGCTACTGTCTGTTTTAAGACTTTGTCGAATATCATTGTATATTGTGTTTCTTTTACAACAATTCCAATAGCTGCCTGCTTACCAGTGTTAGACCAATACCAGTTTTCAGTCAAGCAGGTTTCTTACGAAACACGTAATACGCTGCAAAGAAAGTATCAATGAATGAATATGTGATAATAAGATTTAATAAATAACTTTTGGCTTGAAATTTGTCTACTCTGCATGGTTTAAATATTTCCATGCTACCACCAAATATGGTGTTTGTACCGTATAATATTTAATACAATAGTTGATATTACAAAGGGCATATACTTCATTCTCATTATCCTTGCACCCTTTTTGTTAAGCCATCTTCTATTATATAGAACAATGCAAACATTGGAAATGATAAAAAAAACAACATTCTAACGGTAGACAGCATTGGATTCAGCATATACTGGTTGTAATTGTATGATGGGTGTGCTTGCCATGTTCTGCTTATTGGATTTTTTTCTTGCAATCCATTCTTAACCGTTCGTCCCTGGATTTGTGCAGCTGGTTCCGTTTCCAAAACAATATAATAATATCCTCTTATATCATCTTATGCCAAATGTATCCAAATGTTAAAATCTAATATCATAGGAATTGGAAATTCTCTCTCTCTGTCAACGCCGTTGGTATCCAAGTTTTATTTAGGACATCTTTTCAAATCTTTCAAATTTACTGTCTATAATGGTTCAAGTGTACTGTCTGTAATAGATCCTGCTGGATATAAATGTATCATACGTGTGCTTTCCATAGTTGTGTTGCTATTTAATCGACCTAAATGTTAGCATTACTGTGACTTTGTTTATTGTAGAATAATTGGTACTTACATTTTCTATTTGTATAGCCTTCGCCTCTGGTGGGTTTTTTAAAAGGCTGAAACTGAAAGCTTTCCTGTTGTTGATAATTAATACATTCAAAAAAGTGTGAACAATGAAGCTAGCGCCAGTCATTCCACTCATTCAATTGGAATAAAAATCATTTTCTTTCTGGACATTGTTTCTTCTAATTCTGATACATCTTGAAAATTTATTTCATATTTCATTTTTTAGCCTTATGAAAAATACAGAAGACAAGAGAGCGCCCTAAAAATTAAAAAAAATCATATTTTAGAAACGTGGTAACTATTGCATGAATTGTCGGTGCAATGTGAAATAAAACAAGTTTAATAACAAGGTGATTTTAAACCTATTTGTGGGAATTACAACAACCCACTATCACCAATCACAGCTATGAGACCGTAACCAACACCAGGTATATAAGGTGCGGAATTTGAACTGATCTGTCTAGTTCATCCATTCATGATGAATATATATATATATATATATATATATATATATATATATATATATATATATATATATATATATATTAATTTAAGACAAAATTATCATATTATTTCTAATAATGAAGCAACTGTTTTTGTCTGTTTCAGAATACATAAAATCGAATAATTTGATTAAAGCTGAATATTCCTTCGTATTTTAATCACTGTTGTATATCAGAAACATATATTTCCAGCAATTATTTTTTGTTCAACATTGCTTATTGCTCAGTGCTTTTTAAATCAAACTTTTCTTCCAGTTTCACCTGCTGTTTAAGTTCTACCCGAGAAGCATCTAAAGTCTGTATTTGGTGATACTCAAAATAAATTACATATATGTTGATAGTTCAAACAACGAATATGATTATTGTCCGAATTTATTTTTAAATCACTGCCGTCTGTCACAATTCATCATGGAGCTGGAATGTCAGCATCACCCAAATGTTTTTTAAATTGAAGAAATGAAGTCTGTAAATTGATCTAACCAAATTAAGACAAAAATGTTATATCTTCACCTATATGTTAAAAAATGTTCCACATATTGCAGTTCTAACCTCATAGCCCAGTTAACTTGATTTTGCCAAATGTTCATATCCCATATTTCTTTATATCTGAGCCATGAATTATCACCGTCGAAGTAAAAAGGATATTCCTGGAACATGTTATAATGATCGCTTGTCAGAATTTCTTAATCAGTATAATATTTTTATTCCATCATTTAAAGTCGGAAACAGGACAAACAAAATATCCATTTGTGATGCTAAATGCCTGCAAAATATTTTTGTGACGAGTGCTTTTTGAGCTATTAGAAGGTATTCATGCTTAATAGTGATTTCTTAAAATTGGAAACATACTTTGCGATCATGATAATATCATCGGTCATCAGAACATGACCCCTATTAGGAAACTGTCAGACATCCTATTTAAGGATGTAGGGATCAAATTTTAGTAGTAATACCAAGTGATGCTTACTTTTGCGTAGTGTATGCATGTGTGTGTGAGCGTGGAGAAAGAATACTATCAAAGAAGTTAGAAAGTTACAATTTACATCCTATTGGGAATCAAACCCATGTCCACGAGTTTCGAATATATTTCACAGAAAGAAATACCAAAAATACGTAGAAGAAAATCTAAGAGAAACCGAAAATAGGTTAAAGTCTGCTACTTTAGGGCTACGTTTCACAGGATTGAGTACATTTCTCGTTAGTCGTAAAATATTCCAAGTGACCACGCATCGAGTTAATGTAAAAAGTCAACAGATAGTAATGCAATGGCACCGCAGGTACAGATCACACGCCGACGTACATTTAGTATAAAAAAATATAAATTTGAGCATATGTTGGTGATATTTATATCTTTCTAAAGTAACTTATGTAAGACAAAGGCTTTACAGTGCTTGTGGATTGAAGAATGTAATGGTCCTGAGAACATAATATATATATATATGTGTGTGTGTGTGTGTGTGTGTGTGTGCGTGCGTGTGTGTGTGTGTGTGTGAATGTGTGTGTGTTGCATGGACAAACAGAGAGAGAGATTTACAATTTCTATCTGACTCCTGTCCAAATGATGTCTTATATTTTAGACATTTAGACCCCTAAATGTCAAAAGGATTATAAATTCATGCTGTTTTATTCATCTATGCCGTCTAACAATAGTATGCTTCTTGTTTATTACATAGAGCGAGACGGTCAACCTACATCCTTTAGTATTCTGCATCACGTTTTTTTGAGGAAGACAAGTGTTAATAAGTCTTGCACCAGCACTTTCGCCAGACAAACTTTTTTTAAAAATCGTTAATATGACGCTGATGAGGAAGGCAAGAAGAGTGTTTTAGGTTAGGACATCTAAGAACTTGACCATTTATTATATTGTAAAACTTCTTTCTAAAGGAACAACAAAAACTATTGAATATCAGCAGCTAATTTAGATTTAGACAATGTTTTACAGTACAAAAGTATGTTAAAAGAGCCTGCACCTCTCTGATCACTGTATGTGAGGAAAATGTTGTTCTGAAATGAAGATGCAACAATCTCTTTTTGCTCGCGCCAATGAAAACTTCAATCTACCTTGAGCTTAATGAACGTATTTCGCAACAAATTCTCTTTCAGTGTTTGAAAGTCTGCTCTTAATTATCTACCTAAAGGTGATCTCAATATATACATATCTATTCCAAATGCGTTGCTTGTAGCTTGTAACTAATCCAAGTATCACGTTTGGTTAATTAAACAGCAATGAACACATCGCTTTAAATAAACCTCTTTGTCAAGCAAAGTTCGCGGTTTTCAGTATGTAACTTAATTAAGCAAAAAGAGATCTAAAGATTTAAGTGTTGCATGTACGTGATCATTAAGCTAATACTGTAATTTTGCATAAGGTTATTCAAGTCAAATAAACAAGTCAGTTAGCTGTATGTCGGCAATGATTCAGGAGTTCTAGTCTAATAAGTGTTGATACTTGGATCATTGATCACGCATTGCGAATGTTTTTTTTGCTACATTTTTGTACAATCGCTCGTACCCCCTAGCCCCAAAATTCCCCAGATGAGAGAAATATTCTAAAATAGTCGGAAAAATTTACACCTATACAACTATAAATGGCCAAAGTCTCATTCGTCTAGAGTTAACCGCGAAGACGAGTGCAAGGACATTACATACGTAAATAAGAACGAGTGTCGACCGTACGTACGTAATGACGGACAGACTGTATAAAATATATCCGACCTTGTTGGAGAGCCAGGGGTTAACTAGAAATAAACCAAAAAGAAATTACACTAAAACGTGGGTGTAATTATGTTTGTTCATTGCATAGTAAGTAATATATGCGTTTATTAATGTTTGAAACAATATTTTACTTTAATTAAGAAGCTAACTTACCAGTTCGTTTGATTAAAATAAGGGCTTCCAATGTACAAAATAGTAGAAAATATATAACAGATCCAATACGTAGTGCAAGAGAGGATGTAACATCAGACATATACAATAAATTAGAGTACATACATATTTGATGTATCTGCCAGAGTCCAATTCTGTTCATTGTTTTGTCAGTTATTTATATGTATATCTGCGCTGTTTTGCCACTTCTCAACAAAATGCATCGTGTTTGTACCGTATAATATTTAATACAATAGTTGATATTACAAAGGGCATATACTTCATTCTCATTATCCTTGCACCCTTTTTGTTAAGCCATCTTCTATTATATAGAACAATGCAAACATTGGAAATGATAAAAAAAACAAAATTCTAACGGTAAACAGCATTGGATTCAGCATATACTGGTTGTAATTGTATGATGGGTGTGCTTGCCATGTTCTGCTTATTGGATTTTTTTCTTGCAATCCATTCTTAACCGTTCGTCCCTGGATTTGTGCAGCTGGTTCCGTTTCCAAAACAATATAATAATATCCTCTTATATCATCTTATGCCAAATGTATCCAAATGTTAAAATCTAATATCATAGGAATTGGAAATTCTCTCTCTCTGTCAACGCCGTTGGTATCCAAGTTTTATTTAGGACATCTTTTCAAATCTTTCAAATTTACTGTCTATAATGGTTCAAGTGTACTGTCTGTAATAGATCCTGCTGGATATAAATGTATCATACGTGTGCTTTCCATAGTTGTGTTGCTATTTAATCGACCTAAATGTTAGCATTACTGTGACTTTGTTTATTGTAGAATAATTGGTACTTACATTTTCTATTTGTATAGCCTTCGCCTCTGGTGGGTTTTTTAAAAGGCTGAAACTGAAAGCTTTCCTGTTGTTGATAATTAATACATTCAAAAAAGTGTGAACAATCAAGCTAGCACCAGTCATTCCACTCATTCAATTGGAATAAAAATCATTTTCTTTCTGGACATTGTTTCTTCTAATTCTGATACATCTTGAAAATTTATTTCATATTTCATTTTTTAGCCTTATGAAAAATACAGAAGACAAGAGAGCGCCCTAAAAATTAAAAAAAATCATATTTTAGAAACGTGGTAACTATTGCATGAATTGTCGGTGCAATGTGAAATAAAACAAGTTTAATAACAAGGTGATTTTAAACCTATTTGTGGGAATTACAACAACCCACTATCACCAATCACAGCTATGAGACCGTAACCAACACCAGGTATATAAGGTGCGGAATTTGAACTGATCTGTCTAGTTCATCCATTCATGATGAATATATATATATATATATATATATATATATATATATATATTAATTTAAGACAAAATTATCATATTATTTCTAATAATGAAGCAACTGTTTTTGTCTGTTTCAGAATACATAAAATCGAATAATTTGATTAAAGCTGAATATTCCTTCGTATTTTAATCACTGTTGTATATCAGAAACATATATTTCCAGCAATTATTTTTTGTTCAACATTGCTTATTGCTCAGTGCGTTTTAAATCAAACTTTTCTTCCAGTGGCACCTGCTGTTTAAGTTCTACCCGAGAAGCATCTAAAGTCTGTATTTGGTGATACTCAAAATAAATTACACATATGTTGATAGTTCTAACAACGAACATGATTATTGTCCGAATTTATTTTTAAATCACTGCCGTCTGTCACAATTCATCATGGAGCTGGAATGTCAGCATCACCCAAATGTTTTTTAAATTGAAGAAATGAAGTCTGTAAATTGATCTAACCAAATTAAGACAAAAATGTTATATCTTCACCTATATGTTAAAAAATGTTCCACATATTGCAGTTCTAACCTCATAGCCCAGTTAACTTGATTTTGCCAAATGTTCATATCCCATATTTCTTTATATCTGAGCCATGAATTATCACCGTCGAAGTAAAAAGGATATTCCTGGAACATGTTATAATGATCGCTTGTCAGAATTTCTTAATCAGTATAATATTTTTATTCCATCATTTAAAGTCGGAAACAGGACAAACAAAATATCCATTTGTGATGCTAAATGCCTGCAAAATATTTTTGTGACGAGTGCTTTTTGAGCTATTAGAAGGTATTCATGCTTAATAGTGATTTCTTAAAATTGGAAACATACTTTGCGATCATGATAATATCATCGGTCATCAGAACATGACCCCTATTAGGAAACTGTCAGACATCCTATTTAAGGATGTAGGGATCAAATTTTAGTAGTAATACCAAGTGATGCTTACTTTTGCGTAGTGTATGCATGTGTGTGTGAGCGTGGAGAAAGAATACTATCAAAGAAGTTAGAAAGTTACAATTTACATCCTATTGGGAATCAAACCCATGTCCACGAGTTTCGAATATATTTCACAGAAAGAAATACCAAAAATACGTAGAAGAAAATCTAAGAGAAACCGAAAATAGGTTAAAGTCTGCTACTTTAGGGCTACGTTTCACAGGATTGAGTACATTTCTCGTTAGTCGTAAAATATTCCAAGTGACCACGCATCGAGTTAATGTAAAAAGTCAACAGATAGTAATGCAATGGCACCGCAGGTACAGATCACACGCCGACGTACATTTAGTATAAAAAAATATAAATTTGAGCATATGTTGGTGATATTTATATCTTTCTAAAGTAACTTATGTAAGACAAAGGCTTTACAGTGCTTGTGGATTGAAGAATGTAATGGTCCTGAGAACAAAATATATATATATGTGTGTGTGTGTGTGTGTGTGTGTGTGTGTGTGTGCGTGCGTGTGTGTGTGTGTGTGTGAATGTGTGTGTGTTGCATGGACAAACAGAGAGAGAGATTTACAATTTCTATCTGACTCCTGTCCAAATGATGTCTTATATTTTAGACATTTAGACCCCTAAATGTCAAAAGGATTATAAATTCATGCTGTTTTATTCATCTATGCCGTCTAACAATAGTATGCTTCTTGTTTATTACATAGAGCGAGACGGTCAACCTACATCCTTTAGTATTCGGCATCACGTTTTTTTGAGGAAGACAAGTGTTAATAAGTCTTGCATCAGCACTTTCGCCAGACAAACTTTTTTTAAAAATCGTTAATATGACGCTGATGAGGAAGGCAGGAAGAGTGTTTTAGGTTAGGACATCTAAGAACTTGACCATTTATTATATTGTAAAACTTCTTTCTAAAGGAACAACAAAACCTATTGAATATCAGCGGCTAATTTAGATTTAGACAATGTTTTACAGTATAAAAGTATGTTAAAAGAGCCTGCACCTCTCTGATCACTGTATGTGAGGAAAATGTTGTTCTGAAATGAAGATGCAACAATCTCTTTTTGCTCGCGCCAATGAAAACTTCAATCTACCTTGAGCTTAATGAACGTATTTCGCAACAAATTCTCTTTCAGTGTTTGAAAGTCTGCTCTTAATTATCTACCTAAAGGTGATCTCAATATATACATATCTATTCCAAATGCGTTGCTTGTAGCTTGTAACTAATCCAAGTATCACGTTTGGTTAATTAAACAGCAATGAACACATCGCTTTAAATAAACCTCTTTGTCAAGCAAAGTTCGCGGTTTTCAGTATGTAACTTAATTAAGCAAAAAGAGTCTAAAGATTTAAGTGTTGCATGTACGTGATCATTAAGCTAATACTGTAATTTTGCATAAGGTTATTCAAGTCAAATAAACAAGTCAGTTAGCTGTATGTCGGCAATGATTCAGGAGTTCTAGTCTAATAAGTGTTGATACTTGGATCATTGATCACGCATTGCGAATGTTTTTTTTTTGCTACATTTTTGTACAATCGCTCGTACCCCCTAGCCCCAAAATTCCCCAGATGAGAGAAATATTCTAAAATAGTCGGAAAAATTTACACCTATACAACTATAAATGGCCAAAGTCTCATTCGTCTAGAGTTAACCGCGAAGACGAGTGCAAGGACATTACATACGTAAATAAGAACGAGTGTCGACCGTACGTACGTAATGACGGACAGACTGTATAAAATATATCCGACCTTGTTGGAGAGCCAGGGGTTAACTAGAAATAAACCAAAAAGAAATTACACTAAAACGTGGGTGTAATTATGTTTCTTCATTGCATAATAAGTAATATATGCGTTTATTAATGTTTGAAACAATATTTTACTTTAATTAAGAAGCTAACTTACCAGTTCGTTTGATTAAAATAAGGGCTTCCAATGTACAAAATAGTAGAAAATATATAACAGATCCAATACGTAGTGCAAGAGAGGATGTAACATCAGACATATACAATAAATTAGTGTACATACATATTTGATGTATCTGCCAGAGTCCAATTCTGTTCATTGTTTTGTCAGTTATTTATATGTATATCTGCGCTGTTTTGCCACTTCTCAACAAAATGCATCGTGTTTGTACCGTATAATATTTAATACAATAGTTGATATTACAAAGGGCATATACTTCATTCTCATTATCCATCCTTGCACCCTTTTTGTTAAGCCATCTTCTATTATATAGAACAATGCAAACATTGGAAATGATCAAAAAAACAACATTCTAACGGTAGACAGCATTGGATTCAGAATATACTGGTTGTAATTGTATGATGGGTGTGCTTGCCATGTTCTGCTTATTGGATTTTTTTTCTTGCAATCCATTCTTAACCGTTCGTCCCTGGATTAGTGCAGCTGGTTCCGTTTCCAAAACAATATAATAATATCCTCTTATATCATCTTATGCCAAATGTATCCAAATGTTAAAATCTAATATCATAGGAATTGGAAATTCTCTCTCTCTGTCAACGCCGTTGGTATCCAAGTTTTATTTAGGACATCTTTTCAAATCTTTCAAATTTACTGTCTATAATGGTTCAAGTGTACTGTCTGTAATAGATCCTGCTGGGTATAAATGTATCATACGTGTGCTTTCCATAGTTGTGTTGCTATTTAATCGACCTAAATGTTAGCATTACTGTGACTTTGTTTATTGTAGAATAATTGGAACTTACATTTTCTATTTGTATAGCCTTCGCCTCTGGTGGGTTTTTTAAAAGGCTGAAACTGAAAGCTTTCCTGTTGTTGATAATTAATACATTCAAAAAAGTGTGAACAATAAAGCTAGCACCAGTCATTCCACTCATTCAATTGGAATAAAAATCATTTTCTTTCTGGACATTGTTTCTTCTAATTCTGATACATCTTGAAAATTTATTTCGTATTTCATTTTTTAGCCTTATGAAAAATACAGAAGACAAGAGAGCGCCCTAAAAATTAAAAAAATCATATTTTAGAAACGTGGTAACTATTGCATGAATTGTCGGTGCAATGTGAAATAAAACAAGTTTAATAACAAGGTGATTTTAAACCTATTTATGGGAATTACAACAACCCACTATCACCAATTACAGCTATGAGACCGTAACCAACACCAGGTATATAAGGTGCGGAATTTGAACTGATCTGTCTAGTTCATCCATTCATGATGTATATATATATATATATATATATATATATATATATATATATATATATATATATATATATATATATATTAATTTAAGACAAAATTATCATATTATTTCCAATAATGAAGCAACTGTTTTTGTCTGTTTCAGAATACATAAAATCGAATAATTTGATTAAAACTTAATATTCCTTCGTATTTTAATCACTGTTGTCTATCAGAGACATATATTTCCAGCAATTATTTTTTGTTCAACATTGCTTATTGCTCAGTGCTTTTTAAATCAAACTTTTCTTCCAGTGGCACCTGCTGTTTAAGTTCTACCCGAGAAGCATCTAAAGTCTGTATTTGGTGATACTCAAAATAAATTACATATATGTTGATAGTTCAAACAACGAATATGATTATTGTCCGAATTTATTTTTAAATCACTGCCGTCTGTCACAATTCATCATGGAGCTGGAATGTCAGCATCACCCAAATGTTTTTTAAATTGAAGAAATGAAGTCTGTAAATTGATCTAACCAAATTAAGACAAAAATGTTATATCTTCACCTATATGTTAAAAAATGTTCCACATATTGCAGTTCTAACCTCATAGCCCAGTTAACTTGATTTTGCCAAATGTTCATATCCCATATTTCTTTATATCTGAGCCATGAATTATCACCGTCGAAGTAAAAAGGATATTCCTGGAACATGTTATAATGATCGCTTGTCAGAATTTCTTAATCAGTATAATATTTTTATTCCATCATTTAAAGTCGGAAACAGGACAAACAAAATATCCATTTGTGATGCTAAATGCCTGCAAAATATTTTTGTGACGAGTGCTTTTTGAGCTATTAGAAGGTATTCATGCTTAATAGTGATTTCTTAAAATTGGAAACATACTTTGCGATCATGATAATATCATCGGTCATCAGAACATGACCCCTATTAGGAAACTGTCAGACATCCTATTTAAGGATGTAGGGATCAAATTTTAGTAGTAATACCAAGTGATGCTTACTTTTGCGTAGTGTATGCATGTGTGTGTGAGCGTGGAGAAAGAATACTATCAAAGAAGTTAGAAAGTTACAATTTACATCCTATTGGGAATCAAACCCATGTCCACGAGTTTCGAATATATTTCACAGAAAGAAATACCAAAAATACGTAGAAGAAAATCTAAGAGAAACCGAAAATAGGTTAAAGTCTGCTACTTTAGGGCTACGTTTCACAGGATTGAGTACATTTCTCGTTAGTCGTAAAATATTCCAAGTGACCACGCATCGAGTTAATGTAAAAAGTCAACAGATAGTAATGCAGTGGCACCGCAGGTACAGATCACACGCCGACGTACATTTAGTATAAAAAAATATAAATTTGAGCATATGTTGGTGATATTTATATCTTTCTAAAGTAACTTATGTAAGACAAAGGCTATACAGTGCTTGTGGATTGAAGAATGTAATGGTCCTGAGGACAATATATATATGTGTGTGTGTGTGTGTGTGTGTGTGTGTGTGTGTGTGTGTGTGTGTGTGTGTGTGTGTGCGTGTGTGTGTGTGTGCGTGTGTGTGTGTGAATGTGTGTGTGTGTGTTGTATGGACAAACAGAGAGAGAGATTTACAATTTCTATCTGACTCCTGTCCAAATGATGTCTTATATTTTAGACATTTAGACCCCTAAATGTCAAAAGGATTATAAATTCATGCTGTTTTATTCATCTATGCCGTCTAACAATAGTATGCTTCTTGTTTATTACATAGAGCGAGACGGTCAACCTACATCCTTTAGTATTCTGCATCACGTTTTTTTGAGGAAGACAAGTGTTAATAAGTCTTGCATCAGCACTTTCGCCAGACAAACTTTTTTAAAAATCGTTAATATGACGCTGATGAGGAAGGCAGGAAGAGTGTTTTAGGTTAGGACATCTAAGAACTTGACCATTTATTATATTGTAAAACTTCTTTCTAAAGGAACAACAAAAACTATTGAATATCAGCGGCTAATGCAGATTTAGACAATGTTTTACAGTATAAAAGTATGTTAAAAGAGCCTGCACCTCTCTGATCACTGTATGTGAGGAAAATGTTGTTCTGAAATGAAGATGCAACAATCTCTTTTTGCTCGCGCCAATGAAAACTTCAATCTACCTTGAGCTTAATGAACGTATTTCGCAACAAATTCTCTTTCAGTGTTTGAAAGTCTGCTCTTAATTATCTACCTAAAGGTGATCTCAGTATATACATATATATTCCAAATGCGTTGCTTGTAGCTTGTAATTAATCCAAGTATCACGTTTGGTTAATTAAACAGCAATGAACATATCGCTTTAAATAAACCTCTTTGTCAAGCAAAGTTCGCGGTTTTCAGTATGTAACTTAATTAAGCAAAAAGAGATCTAAAGATTTAAGTATTGCATGTACGTGATCATTAAGCTAATACTGTAATTTTGCATAAGGTTATTCAAGTCAAATAAACAAGTCAGTTAGCTGTATGTCGGCAATGATTCAGGAGTTCTAGTCTAATAAGTGTTGATACTTGGATCATTGATCACGCATTCCGAATGTTTTTTTTTACTACATTTTTGTACAATCGCTCGTACCCCCTAGCCCCAAAATTACCTAGATGAGAAAAATATTCTAAAATAGTCGGAAAAATTTACACCTATACAACTATAAATGGCCAAAGTCTCATTCGTCTAGAGTTAACCGCGAAGACGAGTGCAAGGACATTACATACGTAAATAAGAACGAGTGTCGACCGTACGTACGTAATGACGAACAGACTGTATAAAATATATCCGACCTTGTTGGAGAGCCAGGGGTTAACTAGAAATAAACCAAAAAGAAATTACACTAAAACGTGGGTGTAATTATGTTTGTTCATTTCATAATAAGTAATATATGCGTTTATTAATGTTTGAAACAATATTTTACTTTAATTAAGAAGCTAACTTACCAGTTCGTTTGATTAAAATAAGGGCTTCCAATGTACAAAATAGTAGAAAATATATAACAGATCCAATACGTAGTGCAAGAGAGAATGTAACATCAGACATATACAATAAATTAGTGTACATACATATTTGATGTATCTGCCAGGGTCCAATTCTGTTCATTGTTTTGTCAGTTATTTATATGTATATCTGCGCTGTTTTGCCACTTCTCAACAAAATGCATCGTGATTTGTTTGCTACTGGATAATTTCGATGTTGGATTCACTGTTTCCGAGTTTAAGCATGTTTACGACAATTTGTATTAACAACTCTAAATTTTGATATCGTTATATCTTTTGGGTAACCATCCCGAGGCCCATCGAGAGGACGGGGGAGGGGGGCGGGGGATCAATTGGTCATGGGCTCGCGATATCTAGGGGTACGGCGACAACTCAGTTATAAAAATAAATTCATCTTTGCAGTAAATATTAAAATGTTTTCCTTGCAAGAGTCTAATTTATGGTAGATTACTGCAGGTTGTATATGCAAAACTGTACACAGGCTTTATATTCAAAAAAATTAAACTAGTTTTGGGGCCTATGACTCGTCCGCCCAGGGCTCGGAATTTATGTCAGCGGGCCTGACCAACCTAACAGTCTGATAACACAGTTTCTTTACCAAATTATATCTGATTAATTTTGTTGTTCGTAAAGGCTATATTGCTATAATTTGGTTTAATAAATCCCGTTGATAGACTCTTTGCTAGCGGATATTTAGTGGAAAATGTAATACTTTCTCCCTGTTTGCAGCTTGGAAACAAGTACTCCAAGAGGTTGACTGTCCTCGAATTCTCCTATAAATGAAATGTTAAAATTAAAAATATGAATGCCAAATCTTAACTTACTTGAATTTATGTAGGGAGTGGAATGGATGAATCAAGAACTACAAGTTTATTTTTACTCTATGGCCCACAAATGTGCCTCAAAATATTAACCGACTACAGTTTCTCACCCAAGATAAAAGTTGAAACTTGTATCGCTCTTAAAAGATGGCCGATATACAATGTCATGTTTATGTCATTGAGTTAGTATGACACCGCCAACCCCACCTGTTTTGTGTGTACTAAGTGTACTTGCATTTACGGATGTCTTTTCTGTGCATAGTGGGCAGATAAGGCATGGGACCGAGCAGAGATCACCTGCGTTTGATGGAAGGACCAATTGCACTTCTTAGTGTAAGAAAGTTGCCAACACACCAATTCCGGGACGGAGCAGAGGAATTTCCTATTTTAATTAAGCGGCCGACAAGATGATACTGGGTGAGATCAATGGCATTTCAACTTGTAAGTAAGTCACCAACTCACCGATATCAGGAGGAATTGTGGATAAGCCCAGTCCGGAAAGAGTCGTTGGCACATCCCGGTGTAGGTAAGCTGAGGGATCAGAGGTATCGTCCCGATGTAATGAAGTCAGTGTCTAACTGATCCGGGTAGGATTAATAGCACTTACCGGTGTAAGAAAGTCTTCTTTGTCCCTATGTTTCCTCTGAATTCCACGTCAGCCGTTGGATAAATTAGGACAGGGTTTCTTGCCGGAGTTCCCATACACGCGCCAGAACGTCACTCTCTCCTGTGTAACGACGCTTCCGATTCGGGCTGGGATGTTCGAGCAGAGCCAGAGTGGGTAGTCCTTCAATGCTTGTGGTCTGAACAGGATTAGTTCCTGCTTTATCAACAACCTAGACATAAATAACGTTTTCCTAGCACTACAAGGATTGGTCAATCTCACGGCTGTGTTATGGTCGTCACGGACAACACGTCGGTCGTTGCGTATTTAAGACCAAAAGGAGGCACTCTTGCTTCTTAAGGTTTGGAAGTCTTGAATCTCCTTTGATAGACAACTCCTGAGGGAATTAGAGTCTGCCACATTCCAGGCAAGAAACTATTCTAGCGGACAGCCTCTCGAGGTAGGGACGTGTAGTCGTCACAAAATGGTCTCTGCACCAGTCAGTAGCAGAGAGTCTCTTTCGATTGTGAAGGAGGTCAATGGTATATATGTGTGCAAAATGCTGAACAAAAAAGTACAACTTTATGTCACCCCAGTGCTAGACCAGAGTGCATGGGCGGAGAACATCTTCGGTCAAAAGTGGGACCAAGTGTACTCCTTCCAGAATCCTCAAATGTTTCACGACATCAGGGCTTCTATGTCACGCCTCATTCTGACACACACAGGGAATTTATCTCTTAGGAGGGATCTGCCGTTGCAACACACAAACTGATAGGCACTCCACTCCACGCCAAACCAAACGACCGCCGAGGTTTACTGTGGAAAATGGAGAGAATTCTGTAGTTGGTGCAGTCGGCAGCACATTTATGCGATCTACCCATCTTTTGCTGCTGTTGCGGATTTTCTTCTCCTCGTCTATCTTCATTGCCAGCCCGACTTTTTGCTTAAGAATCAACTACCTTCGGAAGCTGCTAAACCAATTCAAATACCTAGTCTTAGTCCCATCTGTGTTAGTAACGATCAAAATATACTTCTTTGTCAGGTGTGACCTTTACGTTTCTGGTTGGCAACATCAAAAGAGAAAATAAATGGTCGAAAACGTATATTTCTGTATCGCAGATGTACATCTGATATTTTGACATATACTATTTCTATGTGGATTCGTTTGGCTATAAAATGCGCGTATCAGTCTTTCACCGAAAATATTTTTCATTCATGGCAATCAAAACCCATGAGGTTAGGGCCATTACTTCATCTTGGGCTTTTATTAATCATTGCTCTCTGGATGACATCATGAAAACCATCTTTTGGTGGTCTCTCCCTACCTCTTCATCATTCTACATTGATGGCTCACAAGGGCATTCGGTCCAGTAAGTTGCTAGCATGTGGTCGTCCAGTCTGCAATAGCATCTTACTAGAAACATACAGTACGTTCTCTCTAACAGCTGTTTTATGGGGCCCATTAGCCTCCCTCTGGGTTGGAAAAGTTATTACCAAAATAATAGCAGGTGAAGTATCAATGATATTCATATGTTGTTGTGGGGAGTAAACCTAATTTTAATTATGTTAAACTTAACTGCTGTTAGTACAGTAATCCATCATCTCCACCCACCCCACCCACCCGTTCTGATGTCCTGTAGTCTCTCGGCACTAGTCAAGGAAGCACGATATTTTGAATGACGGATGTTGCTAAGGCATGGAACTGAGACTCTGTATGCTTTCAATAGATCTCTAATCACAGTCTGGAGGAGGACCGGGGGACTAGCGCCAGGAAAAATGATAGCAACGCAATAATATCAGCTAAATATTTCATAATTAATATTAGCTTTTACGCCCCAAAACAGCTACATTTTTCTGCTCACACTCTACGAACGCTAATATTTAAGGATAACTTATTCTAGATATAATGTTTCTACAAATATCTAGCAAAACGGTTTAGTACTAAATAAATTGATGTACAGGAAGACGATTTGATCAAATCTATCGATCGGTGACCAAACCGGAAAACAATATATGCATTTTTGTGTATGTTTTAACATTAAGAAACATACTTCAAATACTTTGCTATCATTTTATGAAGTTTATAAATTCGTTTGTAGAATTTGATCTTTTATTATGATTTATGTATGTTATGCAATAAAAACATCTATCAGTGAAGTCTAGCTAAATGTGTAATCTCTTTAAATAATATTAAGTATTTATGTGTAGCTACAGCTGAAACTATTCCAAGATGTTACAAATACCATATTAACATTACTATTGTTTACTGCAGACAGTTCAGCAGTTTATGGAGTGTTAATGCTACCAAGGCATGAAGTGATCTATTTAATGCTCTCTATTATCCTGTCGTCATTTTAAGGTGTTTTTTTCGGACTTCTGGTTTTACCAGTTGTTTATATATGAATAGTCAGAAAAATACATGATGTTTAAATTTTACCAGTATATATATATATATATATATATATATATATATATATATATATATATATATATATATATGTGTGTGTGTGTGTGTGTGTATGTATATATATATATATATATATATATATATATATATATCTGATTCTTTCAACAATTGTTAGAACTTCATAGTGCACAAATAATTTACTCTTTCTTTCACTACTGAATTAGGCATATCGGCATGTTGTGGTAGTTATGCTGAAAAAAACAAAGCTAAAATTAGGAGATAATATGGGAATTTGCTTGTACAACTTTAGTAATGCCGATGCGTACGCATTATGCGAAATAGAATAGGAATGAGACCACAGAATAAATGTCATTTTTAGTAGATATTAATCTTGAAGTTTTGAAAAATAAAAACGTAATGTGCACTAGAGGGCCCAGTACACAGCACCTAAGTTCTTTACTGAAGTTAGCTCAGACTCAGTGCTTTGCGATACTGTCTTTCTAAGGTTAATGTCCCTGAAGTAGAGTATGTGTATTTTTTAGTTTATTTTAATAAAAAATCTGGCACTGGGTAAGTACATAACAAATTTGTCCAGGCTGGAAAAAATCATAATGGTACAAGTGCACAGATAAAATAGCTGTAGAAGTTAATAGCGATGTTAGGAACAATAAGTACATGCTTATATTACGGCTATAATTCCCATTTCGAGGTAATAGGTATCGTATCACATGAAAATAGTTTTAATATTCGAACAGAAGAAAGTGGTTGATACCATATCTATTACATCAAGGTCAGTAGCTCCTCTACTTTGAGACCGGTATCCTACTAATCGTGTCATCCTTTTTCTGTGTAGGGTCTTGGGTGGGTTGGGTTGTTTGGCAGTCTTCTGGTTTTACTAACTACCTTATATATTAGCAGTCAATGCCTTTCATATTTTTTTAAAACTTACCCAGTAGCATATGTTATTGATTATGTGAAATAATCTCCCAATCCCTACCCGGTTCCTAAGTAATTTACTTTACTTTCGCAACTGAATGATACGCGTGAACTTGTCAAAGTGATCTTGCCAAACCGAAAACAAAATAGAAAGATTATAATATCTTTTGCGTCTTGAATTTGAATGATTGATATAGAGAAGACATGTGTGGAATAAGATAAATGGAGTGCCTTTTCAAAATTATGTATAAATATCAAAATAATATCCAGAAGGATAAGTATACTGAATGACAATTTCATAAATATGCACTCCGCCTAACTTAATGTTGATTTCTTTTGCACTGAAAAGAACACCCTTTATGCAACTTCAGTTTGCTGGATTAAATATTTCAAAAAAACACCGATTGCTGTTTTGCATGGAACCAAAATCATCTTGAATATCTGCCTAAAGAGATTTATGCAAGTTTTGTTTTCTGCACAACTCCAGAGTTTGGACTTTAACGCTTACTGGTTTAAGTGTCTTCATACCACATTTTGTTTGAAAAGATGTTATAACTACATGGTGACATAGTAAATAATTCACAAAAGATCTAATTTTGGACTGAATATTCAGTAAATATTTGAATTTCGTTATCGTGATCTTCTGATGAATTCTTTTTGTACGGTTTATTTAGTTAATTTTAATGTTGGATGCAGTGGCATAAGTTAGGATCTGATTGGAAATACGAGCGTGTCCGTTCATTTCGTAAACAATACTAACAATATAATAAGCGCAAAGAAGCTGAAAATATGCTATTTTAATTTTTTTAGGATAATGATAAAGTAACTTGTAAGTTTCAAATCTGTCTAAAGTGTGTCTTTAAAACAATCTTGAAATCACTCATAATGTATTGTTTGAACGTTTGAAAAATAATATGTTTGTATAAGGCCGAAGCTGTTGAAACAAATACGTAGTCCTGAGATATTCTACACAAGTTTGACCATACTTGTGTGAATTGCGAAACATCGTTTGAGGTTATCATTGAACTAAATAAAAAAGAAAAATCTTCATTAACGAATACAAAGCGAAAATTTAAATCAATCTAATTGATTATCTCAGACTCGGAGAAAGTATAATTTATAGCTGTGTTGGATTAATTTCAGACTTGAATTGAATTATTATTGGAAGACAAAAGAAGACAAAAAAATAATGTAAACAATCGAGTAATCAACGGCTGAAATAAGCTTGAAACAATCGCGCCTTTAAACAATGGATTATTATCTAAAGTCGTCTTTTCAAACTTTTTTTAATTATTATTCATTTAAGTCTATCCCTCTTCAAGAGTTAACCAAATAATATTTTCTACTTCGTTTGCCATGTAAACGTTTCTCCAATCAGTCTTACCATGATAATTGCAAGATTCCTGTTTCTTATTTAAATACATTTCCTCCACATACCATAAAAGGATATACCCTGCTGTAAACGAGCCAAGGCATGTGCAAATATTTGTAAAAAAATAGTTAATACGCAGGTACTTAAAACAGGCTCTAACAAGCATTCTAGTTATATTATCATAAACCAGTTCATTCCTGCTATCCAACGTAAAGCGAATACTTTAATACTTTAAAGAGGGGCGTGCTACTGTCACATGATCACAGCCAATGGCTAATGGACAAGCGAGTTGCTCGGGTGCTGCTGGACTGTGCCAACAACATGTAGTTTGCATAAACAAACCGATTTCTTTATTTTTATGTTATAACCTAAATCATGGCCTGAAAATAGGGTCTATATCAATATACAAATTTGCAATATTTTAGAATACTTTTTTTAAATATCGTAACATTGAAATAAATATATAACAATTGGATGAATCTGTATTTCTTCATTCAGGCAAGCCAGGTACCGTACAATACAGTCTATTAATCTATATAAATTATGTTGCAAAAAGCAGCTGTAATCTTCAATAGAATTACTTGCAATTTGCATTCAAACATTACATGACTCTTTCCGGTCTTAAGAAAAAAACGCTGGGATGAAGCCTTAAAACTGCACTGGGTTGACTTTTGGAATATTTAATAAATTATCTCAGAGATATATGTAATCCGTTGTTATGAAATTATATAGCACATGAAATGTGCTTAGCATATGACGAGATGAACTGATTTTGAATGCAAAACAAATCCTTTTTCCGAAAATAATAATATCATGGTGATTGTGTTTAATTGTTGGTTTTTGTAAATAAGCCCTTGGAATAAATGAGTTTCAATCAGTAGAAACGTCTTCTATATTTTTTAAAATATTTACCAATTAAAGATAACGGTGGACACTCTGTATTATTCAAAGTTAAAGCTCTTACAGTCACTAACACTTTGGAACTATGGAAATATTTTATTATTGGGTTAAATAGCCAAGAATTATAACATTCAAATAAAGCAATTAATGATTCGAATCAAAGATCTTATTCATCTTTTGCATCTGGGATAAAATCATTTATATCTGTATGCATCCGTTTGTTACTCTGTGTTTTGTTGTAAATATAAATCGGAAAATGATATAACAATACAGTAAAAAACAATTAAATTCAGATCTCCGAACATTTAAAGAAGACTGTTAGTTACCCAAAGGAAGGTTAAATTAAATGATTCCTTTGACCATGCCATATTTTTGCATTTAAGTCTCTGATAATAATATTATTACATCATTTACAAAATTATCAGCTTCCATGTTTACATTATACTGTGGTATTGGCATAGATGCTTTAGTTTTAATCATAGAATCAAGACATTCTTCCCATACCATCATGTGTTTTGAATTCTCTTGTATTCATGCAACATTGCATGTCTAAATATGCAATACAAATAATTTGTTTTAAAAAGAAGCTGAGAATTGATACTTGTGTGTGGAAATTTCTTGCACTTGTTTTAAAACATTAAAACATTTCTACTATCGTATTTTGTGAATATTTTACCCTTGATCCTATTTCACATTTCATATGTCAATTTATACCTTTTAAATTATATTGTTTGGCTTTAAATGTTTTGCTTACATAATGAAACAAAATTTCTTTTCTTGTTATATGTTTTATTTTCTTTACAAAGTCATCTTTAGATTTTAAACATCTTAATCCGAACAAAATATTTTTATTGGATGTTAGTTCGATTTGGAGACACTT
The DNA here is from genome assembly GCA_029931535.1 of Margaritifera margaritifera. Taxonomy (NCBI): domain Eukaryota; kingdom Metazoa; phylum Mollusca; class Bivalvia; order Unionida; family Margaritiferidae; genus Margaritifera; species Margaritifera margaritifera. Next base: position 3,263,706 of record JAQPZY010001525.1, on the reverse strand, counting down.
ATAATTTTCTAAAATGTATGTTCTTCTTCCTTCAGCACTTGCTAAAACTTTATATCCTCAGATTTCACAACATATTATTGTTTTATTGTCACTCGTACCATTCATATTGCATCTCTCACATAATGCATATGTGTAACCATGTATATATATACTATTTTTATTTTTTATAAGATACGAATTTCAAGTGATTCCTCTGAAAATCAACTTATCCATTAGCTACACATAAACAGATATTGGTGTGCTTCGATGCGTGCTTTTCTTAAGGTTTGAAGAAAGTTTTCCATGTTTAACAGTTACCATTTTAATTCCACCTCCATACACAATCAAATCATGTGTTGATCTCAAATCAGTCCATATACAAGGCTGATCTGTGTAAACGTTATAAATGGCCATTTTGATTTTATCAGTTTAATTTTGATATTCATCAAAGAAATATCTATTAGCTTTGTTAAACTGTAGAACTAATTTAAATCTGTCAGAATAGAATATGTTGATACTTCTTTCAACTAATATTTTATATTTGAAATTGCTGAATTAAAGAATTTTTCATTGAGTTGAGTTCTCGTTTTGCACAATATATGTATTCCATACAATGACATTATTGAGGAATTCAAGATAATATTTGCTGGTCTTGTCTTGGCAGGTATATATACTGTTATATATGCAGTAAACAATGTCATTCCATTTTGTATCTACATATAATGGTTGTGCAATGGTATCATACTGAAGACATGTATATGTAGGTTGATAACCATGATTCCCATTAGGAATTATTTCTGCTGTATGAAATAGTCTTGTTCTGAACAGGAAACTCTGTGTAATGGCATATGAGTGAAGTACCATACGGACTTTCAACTGATTTTCCCAATTTTAATCCTTAATCTTTTTGCTCAATACGCAGCAAACTGGACAGTGTTTTATCTGTATCCCTTGTTTGCAATGGTCGGCAATATCAATATAGATCTACGTTTTCCTGAGCTTTTCATTCATAATTCACTGTTCCATTTTATTGTTTTTATTTTCTCACTTCATCGGGTGGTCAAAGTTCCCAATAGGCAAAAACTTAAAACTAAAAACTAAAAAAAACAAAAAACAAAACAACAACAAAGACTCAAATCGATAAGTTCTATAGTTTTTGTCACTGACATTATGCAATACAATATTATTAACATTTATTCTTCCAGTGCCATACTTTGCTGCGTGGGTCACACTTTTATGTTAGAATGAATGACAGAAAAGCGAACCAGGGACAATACAAATCACCTGGACATAACTTTTGAATGCATACTTAGACAATTGTCTCAGCCTTGACTGTACTGACATTACGTGTCATGCAATTATTGTGTTTAATTTACATGCATGATGGTACATGGGCATTTTGTTTTGTCTTGTTTGGTTAAAAATTGTCCAGGGTTCATTCAGTTTAAAAAGCTTGATAAATAGGAAGTACGGTTACGTAAACAGGTATGGCTAAAAAAACATATTCGTATATAGATTTATAATAGGCATCACACTTTGTTGTTATTGTTTGTTTTTTGTTGTTTGTTTTTTTTCTTTTTTTCGTAACTGTAATATTAGCAGTTGTATCTGTTTTTGTCAAATGAATTTCGCTGTATGAAGCATCTGCTTGCATTAGATAATTCATTATTCTGCTATCCAATTTTTTTTCCAAACAATTATTGTTTTAGAAGGTCGCCAACATTTGTAGTACTTTCATTTCAATTATTTATAGCATTTTGGTCTTCTTCCAAGAATCATGCCTGTATTATTCTTCAACTCTGTAATCACCAACATCGACTAACTGCCCTAACGATCCAGCGCCACTAAATGCAGTCCATCATATGTCGATATAAACTTGCAATACACATTTGAATCCTTTTAAATATATTAAATTCTATGCTATCAGCCTGGTTGAATAAACTAGACCTTAATGCATTATTACTAATAACAATAAATCTTATGTTTCACCTGATTCTATATAATGGGTTGATAAGCATCATAATCCATACTGATTATTCTTTGTGTTTTCATTTTATTATATATACTGTGCTCAAATATTTACTATAAGCACATTGAAATTGAACCATATTGATATATACTGTCATTGCTATATTAATAAATATAAAATAAATAAACACCAGACGTACCTACGTAAAACATTAAATGATCTATCTTTTTTATTAAGTTTTCATCAGTTATATCATTTAAATTTGTGAATAAGTTAAGAATGTTACTAGATACGCTAAAATATCGATGTTGATATCCTATATTAGGCAACCAGGTTAATATTGTCAGATAATTGTACTTGTCCATTGTCTAAATTGCTAATATATTTTCTTTAATTAATATAGTATTTATATATTTTACTTGTAAGATCTTGTATGACCCCATTAGAATAAATTGCATCATCAAAAGGTGTTTTGCTAGTTTTAAAAAAAGTATTAATATGATCAATGCTACAGTTAGATCTGTGATTGATTATTTGTTAGTTACATTCGTGGAATTAAATTCCATTTCATTCAAATCAAATTTCGATTTTATTTCGTCAACACTTATTCACATTTGTGTAAAGTTGTGATAGTTGGAATGGTGCATGTGTGTATGTATTTGCCATGCTTTCATTCTCAACTCATGTTACCATATTATTAAATGTTGCTTTGTGATGTGTCAACTCTTAGTCCTTGTCCGCAATAATTTGCCTGTTCAATCGTTTCATAACATCTTCCCCTTTTACAACATCAGTCTTTCGTAATGATTCATCAAGGTTAATTATTTGAAATTATAAAGATTAAGATCAGAAATAGTGATTCAAAAAACCTGTTTGCCTGGGGAATTGTGCTTTATTGGTTGATTATCTAATTTAACTTTACAACGTCATATGTGTGATATTTCCATATAAATTTATTTAACATGAACAAAAAACATAAGTTAAAGTCCTCTTAGGTAAATCAATATAATTATTTTTTCATCTTTTGTGTTAATTGTTAAATTGTCGATTGTTGAATATGTTAACGTTTTCTAATTTCCAGATTCACAAAAGGTAACAATCGTGATTGGAAAACACATTCCACTACATTAGATTAGTTACCATTGCAATTTGTTTCTTTTGAATAGATTTGTTTCCGATAGATATGCACATTTTCGTATTTCAAAGACAGACATTCAGCATCATATGATGTTTCCACCTGAATTGCGTTTGCATTATATATCAAAAACTATCTATTATAATATGTTCTGTACACAATATAGATGTTGAATGGTATGATACTAAGCTTTCAATGAATATCTGAATATTACATTTCTATGTTATTTTCATCATCATCATATCCTTAATAGTGCATCCTTGAAAACCTTTGAATTCATGCTCAAGTTATAGCATCAACTTGTTAATCTAAAAATCTCTGATTCATTTTTATCATTAATGTAATGCCATATGTTGTTTCTCTGATCAATAAGCATATCGCCATCTCCAAGAATGGAGTATATTCTTTGTAAAATAATAGACAAATATTCATCCTTTGTATAATTCAAATTAGTTTCTGAATTACCAATCGCCCTACATTTAGTCATTTATTTATTATTTTTCAAATTAATTTTTCTGTAAATCATTTGTTTAAGTTCAGTAAACTTGATTGTAGATTCCTGGTCATCTTTCATCCTAATTGTAATATTTATTTCTTTGGACTTTTTGTGATATTCGAAAATTTGTGTTATTCTAAGATCAGAAACTGAATGAATCTTCCATAATTACAAGCTCATGAATTGTGTTCAACTTACTTACAAGATCATACAAAAATTTAATGACTGATTTTCTTCCAAATCTTTCTATATGTTTTACTTCATTCAATCTGAAGATAATCTTTGTTCCAACTGTTACAAATGTTAAAGGAATTGTTATTATTGTTGCTATTCATGATATGTCATCTGAATTACAAAAGATCCACCTTCTATCGAGTTAAATATAGCATAAGCAATTTTTAAATTTATCTCTAATTGCAAATTATTATTATGTTGTTTTTTTCTTCCTAAAACATTTTTTTATCTGTTCTTTGTTTTTGTGTGTTTATTCACTTTAAGGCACTGCTTGCTTCTTGATGATTAAAACTTTCATTCACAGTCAATTATTTAATTCTAAGATTTGAATTTACCGGATGTGACTTATTTAATTAATGAATTATAGACCTTAAAGCAAATAATTATTGAAAAGTTACTTAATGATATTAAAATTTCAGTTGCCAGTGTTTGCTTGATATCAAATGTTAAGCTAAACATACATCCTATCAAATAACTGCAGTATGTTGTGAACAAAGTATCCATCTAGCTGCGATAACGAGATTTAACAAATACGTTTTGGTTTAATTTAAACTGGTTTAAATATATTACATAGGAATAATAGTTCTTATGTTTTTGCCTATATACTATTTATTATAATGATTGTACAAAGGGGACATAATCGATTCTCATTTCCCTAGCAACCTTTATGTCATGCCTTTTTGTATTAAATAAGACACTATAAATATTAGTAAATCGAAAACATTTCCACGGTAGATAGCACAGGCAGCATTACATGAAGCATATCTTCGACGTGCCGGTTGTGGTTGTAATATCTGGTTGCTTTCGTTTTATTTTCTTTCTAATAATCCATTATTAATCATTTGTCCCTAGATTTGTGAAGCTGGCACTGTTTCCAAAACAATATCAAACTATCGCCTTATGCCAAAGTTATGCAAATGTTCAAATCTAAACCTAGATAATGTTTGAGATATCATAGGAAATGGAAATAAGATCCCCATCAGCTCCATATATATCCATGTTTCATTTATAGCATCGTTTCAAATCGTCCAAGTGTCCACTCTGTTATGGGTGTTGCTGGGGCTAAAGATGTCATAGGTGTGTTTACTATTTTTGTGTTGCTATTTAATTCACTTAAACATTGATATTTCTTGGGACTTTGTTTATTGTAGAAAACTTAGTATTTACATGTTATACATTTACAGTCTTGGGTTCGGTTGGCGTCGTAAAAGGTTCAAACGAAAAGATTCCATGTTGAATATTATTAAATTGAACAAAATGTGAATAAGATCCCTGGCACCTGTTAAGAGATTCCGGGACAGTTTAATATCATGTTGATAAGTTTCCAAACACTTGACATCACTGTCAATTTATTCATTTCCAGATATATTTATATATTAATTTATGAATTAAACTCCCCTGTTTATTTCTAGTGATGAAGCAACTGTTTGTATGTTTGATAATTGTGCACTCAATATTCCCAATACATAAAATCATATAATTGCATTTATTCTTATTCTATCATATCGGTTGATGAGTGGAAACAAATATATCCAGTCATCATTCTTTTCAACATTGCTATCAAAAGTCATGGGTATATTTTAGGTCAAATATTTCCAGCATCCATCAATAACCTGTTAAGGGGAGTTTTTAGCAGTATTAAATTCTGGCCATTTTTTTTATTCCAGTACCAACTGCTGCTCCGTTGTACCCCAAATAATATCTGAAGTCTGCATTTTTGGTGATATTTTAAACAAATTACATATTTCTTGATACTAATAAGAACTAGTATGGTTATTGTTTGAATTGAGTGTTCTTGTTTGTTTTTTTGGTTCTCATTAATTTTGGGTACAATTTGTCCGAGTGTTGGAATGTCAAAATCACACGATATTGTCTAATTTAAAAATAAATATAAAGTCTGTAAATTGCTTTAATCAAATGTAATATATTCACCAATATTACAAAATAATATTCGACATATGCAATTTAGAGCCTCACAGCCCAGTTTAACTTGATTTTTACAAAAGTTCATTTAACATCTTTCCGTATATCTTAGACATGAATCATCACTGTCAAAGTACAAAGCATATTCCTGGAAAATATTATAAAGATCAATTGTTAAAAAAATATTATCAACAGTATAATATTTGTGTAATTATCAAAGGTTGGACATATTTCTGTTTAAAAATGTCCATTTGGGTTGTTTCATGCCTGCAAGATGTTCCTTTGCGACAAGTTGTTTCTTCATGTACTAGATGGCACCAGGCTTAATAGTGCGTGTCTTAAAATTGAGAAACATACTCCAAACTTGTGGTTTTCATTTTTTTCAGAACGGACTCCCTTTTTTGCAATGAAATACGGTCCACTTAGCCATATAAAATCATCGCAGACAATAGCAGCTACGATGCTTAACTTTTTTTAGACATTTTGCCAACCCGACATCATTGAAATAAGTTTTTTACCGTAGCTGTTATTGTCTGTATCCATTATAAAACTGATCATTGCAATGTATATCTGCAAGGATCTGGTGAATTGCAAAAAATGTGTTATTGTTATATATATATATATATATATATATATATATATATATATATATATATATATATATATATATAATGACACTAATACAGTCTAACAGGTTAGATAGTTAGAATTCGTTCCAAGTATAAATAGAACCCATCGGTGAGTAACTGCTCTCATGCACCAGCTTTCGACCATGCGCTCATATATAATTCCAGGGCTCAGGAAAACCACTCGTCCTCTCGTCGTGATGAGGTTAAAATTGGCTGGGCCCAGTAAACTCGGCTGCGTCCCTTGGTCAAGTAGATGCAGATTCGCACCTTGAGTATAACTCTGAATGCTTTTTGTACCCTTAATAAATGTTGTAGCTCAACGTCGTTTAAGATTGATCGTGCGTCAATTATAGATAAATTGTGCCTAATTTACTTACTAGTTGTCAGTCTATAACCCATCTTCGTTTTGATGCGAACATGTGTAAAATCATGAACATATTTTGTTGCAGTTTCACGCTCTCGATTTCTTGATGGTATTCGCATTTTCAGTGACACTTTTCAGTAATTTAGCGTCATTTTGATGTTTAGAAAGTTTCTCTTTCAACGAGATCTCGTGCATTTTTATGAGTCAGACCTCTGAGAAGTTGAGAAGTTAAGAATAGAGAATGACAATTGTTTATTTTTTTTTCATCTGGTAAGGCAATCTTACACTTGCCCAGGTCGCCGATATTTTCAAGAATAAAGCTTCGATACATTATCACGCCAAAGGGAAGACGCCAGCAGATATCTTGTACAAGAATTTAATTAATATTCACAGGAGCAATGTTACTAACTTACATTAGAACTAGTTATTTTAAGTGTCGCATCCAGTTCCCATAAACTTTCATACAATGCATGTTGTTGTAATATATTTATAATGCACATTGATTGGTCGCAATTTAGTTGGCCTAGAAACGTTCCAATTCTTTTGGTCAATCAGCAGTCTTCCTTTTTATGGCGCCCGTGAGTAGTTCTGTGGTATGGAGGTTTGAACAAAATGGATAAATTAGTACGAAAGTTAGATCAATTGAGACGGTTGGAACTCTTCTTTCAAATGCAAGTCACCGACATTATTTTTGTGAACAGTAATTACATACATATATAAACATCTGCTGCATTTTTGCTTTGGTGTGACAATGTATCAACAAAGCTTCACTAGCTTTTTTTGAAAATACCAGTGATCTGGGGCAAGCGTAACATCTGACCAGAAGAAAAGCATAAAATCTTGACTTTTAGTTGTTGTTAACTTCTCCATTATTGAACTAATAAAGATGTTTGATAGTTCGTTGAGAGGAAGTTTATCAACATTAAAAAATACTTCTAGAATACTGAAAGGTATCCCTGTAAATGCGAATACCACTAAGAAATCAACGGCTATGTGTGCAACTACAATTGTTCGAGTTATAAACCTTGTCTCTTATTATATTTTAATCTAAGAAGCCATGTATTAGAACATAATATTTATATGGTTTTGACACATTCTAGCATCAAGCATTGATCAGGTGCATGTGATTCGTTAGTAAAAGTATCATCAGTACATTATGTTGAGTATAACGAAGACAGGGAAAAGTAACTAGTGCAACTAACTAGTTCCAGGAAAGAGTAGTTGGACTAAGACGGAGAAGTAGAGAGAGAGATAATTTGGTTAAAATGTATATCTTGATGTTGTCTCATAATTTGCACAATTATACTATTTAATTTCAAAAGGAAGTTCATGCGGTTTTATTCATACTTGTTTTAATATAGTTTTGTCATGGCATCTCTGGCAAAATATCTTTTTTCCGTCTCACAATATTATGCCTCCTGTTTATTCCGTAGACTGAGTCCGTCAACTCACATCCTTTAATCTTCTCCATCATGTTTAGTAAGGAAGCCAAGTGTTAACAAGTGTTGCTGCGGTATTTTTGCCGTACTATAATCAAATGAGAATCGTTAATATGACGCTGATGAGAAATACAGGGTGTGTGAGTAAAGGTTTGAATATGCAAGAATTTGATCATTCTTTAAAAAGAAATTCTACAGAAACAAAAGGTTATTGAATATCAGAGGCGAACTTTGAATTTTGCCGTTTAAAGTTCTGTAAAAAAAAACATGCACCGTCAAGTTTTTTCTTGTTTACTGTATTCGAGGAAAATTTCATTCTGAAATAAGACTGCAACTAACTCTTTTTGCTCGCTATTAATGTAAACGTTAATGTGCCATGAGCGTGAGGAAAGTATTAGCTATTAATGTAAACGTTAATGTGCCATGAGCGTGAGGAAAGTATTAGCTATTAATGTAAACGTTAATGTGCCATGAGCGTGAGGAAAGTATTAGCTATTAATGTAAACGTTAATGTGCCATGAGCGTGAGGAAAGTATTTGGCAACAAGTTTTATTTCAATGTTTGAAACTCTATTTCTTCTCTTTTATATATACCTAAAGGTGGTCTTAATATATACGAAACTAAATCTGTATTCCAAAATGTGCTTCTCTTGGCCTTTAACTCATGTGAATATCACAGCAAAGAAAAATATATCGGGATGGATATGTAGCCATAAATAATTTAATTGGGATCCCTTTATATAAACCCCTTCGTCAAAGAAAGTTCGTGGTTTTAGATTACTTAGTTATCAATATCTAAAGATGCAAATTATATAGTATATAACGTAAGTACGTAATTGGTGTTCTAAAGATTTAATATTTTATCTACGTGATCATTTACGTAATTCAGTAAGTTTTCATAAGGATCTTCAAGTTTTATAAATACTGAAGTTATCTATATAATGGATCATTTTTTGTGCATTATCCAGAATTGGCAGGATCTGAAGTGCACAAAATAAATAATCTTGTTAGACGTTACGTCAGTTTTGATAAGTTCTTTATTACGAAGATGGAGGTGTGAAATTCATCCCACTGCATTTGAATGAAAAGTTAACAATTAATGGTATACAGTAGACCTCTAATAATAAGAACTGATTCGGGCTCAAGTCAAGGGAGTATATGAATACTAAAGAGAATGGCATTGCGAAAATATATGTAGCCTAAATGTATGTTTTTATCGATGTATTTTATAGCTATATACATGTTAAGTAGTAAGTATTACTATAGATCATAATGGCAATATTATTTGCATTATCAGATTTATTGTCTTGTACACCTTTCAATGTATATGAAAAAAAATGAGATAAGTAAGAAAGCAAACTATTCGATTCAGCATGTATGCGCTTAAAAATTGATTTACTTCTCTCTCTCTCTCTCTCTTTGGGGGTAGGTAACAAGTTTACAATGCCAAGGTAGGAATGCCTCAGATTCGCTATTTTGAAAATCAACAAATGAACTATGTAATTTACACGGTATAGCTTTAAACATTGCATGGAAGTATTTTTCTATAGTATCAATCATGCAGTAGAAATATATAAATACAAACATAGTCACTATTATCATGATTAGATAAATAAACAAGTGAAATATGGTATATATTCATCAATCTCTCTCTCTGTATATAAATATATATATATATATATATATATATATATATATATATATATATGTATATATATATATATACCTCTCTATCTATCTGTCTTTCAATCACCCTCTATCTATCTGTCTCACAGATAATCATCTACCTACTTCCAGTAATAAGTTTTCATCAATAACTTTATCTGTTTCTACTCATATGCATGTATGCATTCTAAACAACATTACATGTAATAAATACATACATAATACATACACGTAAACAAATTTACATATACAGCATACATAGATACATTCATACATATGTACGTACAAACATACATATATGCAAACATATATACATACATCATGCATCCAAAACAAGAAAAGCCACCAAGCAAAGCAGGTGCTGACCCAAATCAATTAATTCTCTTAGAAAATTTGTTTAAGAAAATGTCAAAATTAATGTGTAAAACAGGAAGTTTCGGAGGAAAAGTGACCTCTTTAGACAGGTGTGACCATCCGTCCATCCATCCATCAATACACCCATTCATCCATACATACATACATGCATAAGTATGGTCTGACCGACATTAATATAAAAGGTTTGTATAAATACCATTTAGTGTCGAAACTATTCTATTTACAACTTATATATGCATAATATTATTTTATACATACAATATAACATAATTTCTTTCTTAAAGTGAAGCAAATGTGGTGAATCGAATGTAATTTTAATCTGTAACTGCATACTTTAAATTTACAACATAATTAAATTTGTCACACAATCAGCTTCTTTTCTGCTTTCTATGTTAAGAAGAAGTTGGTTATGTGCATTTGAAATATACTATAGATGATTGCAGTCATTCTTTACATTGATCTACTTCAAATCTGCATCTACCTTTGCGGATTATTACATCCGCAATAACTTTATATTGCATGATAGACTAAATTTAGAACCATCACTTTGGGAGAAGGAAAATGGTTCAGCCTTGATCATATGTTAGTATGATTCTGAGAATAATAATTAAATGGATCTTAGCTTATGTACACCAACGAGATTCAATGATACTTATACACATGCTAAACGAAATATGTTGCTTGAAACGCCCGTCACTTTCTGCTTATCGTACATTGATACTAACACGACGCTTTGGACCATGGTAATTTAAGAAAATTGAAAGTCATATAATTATTTTCGTTTTACCCATTCTTCAAAGACCAAGATTTGAAAAACAATACCTTGTAATAGCTTTCCTGATACGTTTCTCTCTGATAGAATGCACTACATTATTCAAGCTAACCTTGCGCTTATTCAGTAAGAAAAACCGCTCGTAATGTTTGAGAAAGGTTCTCGCTCGAGACGTAGGAGTGTTCATCTAAATATTGAGCATTTTCTGCTTTAAGAAAACAAAAAATATTCAGGAATTAAATGGCAAATTTTATTTTTTTATTGCAAAAATAAAACTCAATTCTTTTAATTTGGTAAACAAATGAAACACTTGTGTATCATTGGCATATATTCTGCAATAAAACTCCATATGTCACTGTGGTATTTCTTAATAAATGCACGCAAGTGTATGTTTTATATTAATTGAGTTGTACTTTGGTAAAGTATCTGTTTTTTTCTTCCTTTTTTGGCGGAGGGGGGGGGGGTATATTCTAAAATAAAATCGAATTAATTCCATACCTTCTGGGGAAATACTTTAAATGTTTTTCAAGTTTCAGAATGAAAATACAAGTAAATATAGTACAATAATGTAACACTCATAACAGAAATACTATTAATTGTGGATAAATACGATTTTAAAGGTGCCATTTAAAATATATATTACAACATTAAAATAACTGAACCTCGATAAACTCTACTAAATCCCTCTATCACTGGGTATATAACACAAATTTCATGGTATTTATCATACTTTCCATATATGTTTTATAACCGCACTTTTACAGATATTTAGTGACAGATCATGTCCCTCCGTCCTTGTAGTCTGAATCGTTCAGGTGGCAAGGAAAACAGTGACGGAGAGAATGATCATATTTGGCATGATGTTTTAAGGAGGATTATTGACGACAACGAAGGTTTTACATCATAAATGCAGACCCTAGGTAAGCAGGGGTTTGGACCAAGCAGAAATTAATCTACCCTGATTGAGGGATGATGAGTATATTTGGTATGATGTTTCATGAGGAAGAGTAAATGATAATGTAGGTTTTGAATACTGGGTAAATACACATGGGATATATAAGGGTCCTGTGAGAGTAAGTGAGGGCTGCTGCAAAAACAACAGAAACAAATTTGTATATTTGTCATTTCGTCCAGATCTAGTTTAGGTTTTTCCAAAATCTGTATAGTTTGTTACCAGAAGAAATGTAATATTGATAGCTACTAGACGAATGAAATATAGTTCTCTTATTGTTATGTAAGCGTGATATAGTTTGAACATGCAAGAAAATCAAGTAGGATACCACATTCGTGCATTCATTGATACTGTAGATGACGTAATATATTGCTAATGAAGTTATGAACGTCAGTAAAGTTTCTTGCGGTTTTAGTATTGAAAGGTCATCAGTTATCAGCTTAAAACTATGTCTATACTGATGATACGCCATGTTTGTTAAAAAAATTATTTCCAAGCAAAAAATGAGAAGAAAATTAAATCAATGTTTCTTTACTTACGTTTCACACAAAAGTTTACAAATGGCTCCGTTTAGTTGAGTATGAACCTTTAGCAGTCTTTACGTGCATTAAATTATATAATAAATGACAATGAATTATCGATCTAATTTTTACTGCCCTGGCATTTTCATATATTTGTTCTTTTTTCCTACATGTTTCTTAGACCTTTTCTTATGGAAACAGCTGGGCTTGGATACAGCGAGTCATAGACTCTCTCTCTCTCTCTCTCTCTCTCTCTTAAATATGTTGTATACAGACCAAAGACGCACCTGCCTGAAGCACGAAAATTGCATACGTAAGAGACAAGATATTGCTGCATTGAAAGTAGATGGTGGGGCCGTTCACCTACACATACTTTCCAGAAAACGTAAGGAACTAATGCCAGCTATATTCTTTGAGATGTTATGAATAATTGGTGTTCATACTTTGCATTATTCATACGGCTTCCAAGACAAAACTAATACATTATTTTCCTTAGCTGAGAAACAACCGTGTACTCTCTTTAGTCACGTTTCAGGTCAAACCCGCATGCAAGGCTAGCTAGTATCCACTATGAAACAATCTAACAACAAGAGATGTTACTATATAGTTATTCAATTATCAACGCAAAATAAAGAACAGAACCCTGCAAGTCGATCTTACTCTCAACGGATTCCTGAAAACCTTGTTACTTTCTAAACAAAATCTGAATGGTGAACGAGTGTGTTGCAAAATGATTTTGTTTTAACTCATAATGAGACGTACCAAGTATGAACAGAATATATCAAGGTGATTAGGAAATGGATGTAACTACAAAACTTTGGCCAAACCTAAACAGAATGGTTTGCGGTTTTGTGGGTTTAAAGCCGTTTTAAGCACATGCAAAGCTATTCAAGGCGGCCAGTATATTGGTAGAGATAGAACCCGGAAGAAAACCAGGAAGAACCACCGACTCACGGGAAGCTACCGGCAAGCTTCCTCACACAAACGTTGGCCGAGCCGAGACTCGAACCCACACGGACAGAGGTAAGATGCCGGGACCCCTTTCTGCGACTGAAATCCTGACTCTAACTGACGAATGAGTGTGCCTCAGCGGTAAGTTGAATAAGAATGCAGCTCTCTTTTTTAAACAAAATACTATAGACTTTCAGCAGACAGATATCATTAACTAGCAGCGTCAGATTTTGCAACTTCATTAACCATTAAGCAAAACCATGTAACTTTTAAAAACATTGTCGGTTATCTGATTGTATTACATATCTATAGTACATTTCTCTATGGAAGCGTCTGGACTCGGATGCAAATCACAGCGTTGACCATTTCCAAAACCAACAAACCTGAATTGACGACGCAGTTATATTGAATCAAAATGTGTTCTTAATAATAAACACTAGCTCTATATGTAGTTACTTCAAACACCCTGTATTCTGGGTCAGGATCCAGGATTTCTAGTTTAACGTGTGTTGACGCAAGGTCATTGATCACGCATTCCAAATTGCATTAGGCAGTTTAAATTTTTGTGTAATCACTCCGATTCCAAATCCCCACTCCCATGGATGAGATCAAAATTATAAAAATATTGGCAGAACTTGTATTCATAGGAGTATCACTGGCCAAATTTAATGAGTTTTGACTGGCCTCCAATTCTTCAATAAATCAAAAGCTAGAATTTAAAATACTAATGACAAATCTTAACTTATTTTAATTGATGTCGGGAGTGGAATCAACTGCTGATAGTTTAGTTTTACTCCATTCTCTAGAAATGTGACTCCAAATTTTAACCGATTAGAGTTTCCATCACAAAAATATAGTTGAAACTCATATCACTCCTTATATATGTCGCTTATACGATGTCACTGAGTTAGAATGGCTCCGACGTTTAGAAATTACATCTTGCTTAATTTTCTTTTGCACTTCAGAGAATAAACACGATTCGACCAAACAAAACTCTAGATTGGGACAAGGCATGTCCTTGTAATTTTTCTCAGACCCACTTACCCAAAGTTTGATATAACAAAATTTGAATTGGAACCCTGAGGAGTTTTAATTTTTGCAACATTTACTGTATTTACTTGCAACACTACCTTTATTATATCTTGTATGTAGGTAGGTATATGTTATGTGTATGTATGTATGTATGTATGTATGTATGTATGTATGTATGTATGTATGTATGTATGTATGTATGTATGTATGTATGTATGTATGTATGTATGTATGTATGCATGTATGTATGCCACTGTTAAAAGTCTCCTCATGCAGACGTTCTGAATTGTATTTCAATTTAACAGAAGTAATACTCTATCTGTCATTATTACGTTGTTACCTAATTTCGTGGCACTAGTCGCCGGTTTAAGGTGAAATTAGTAATCGGAGGTCTAGGAAAAACATAAACACAATCCCAGTCCAATACCTTAGTCAATTGGTCATTCTGAACACCTGCTTTTCCTTGGATTTTTCGGCACAACACGTGTCTCTAAGCGGTCAAAGTTTTTCCAAATTTTAGAAGCTTTTGCTATAGTTTGAATCAATTGTACATATTTCCCTGTTGCAAGTGTCACCAATCCTGGCATTTATTTATAATGGTCGGTGTCCTTGCTTGTGATTTTATTGAATGTTTTGCCGGTGTTATTGTCGGTTTTATCATATAAATTTGTGTTCCGGTCGCTTTTTTCTCTTTGTCAATTTCTTACAAATTTCAGCCTTCCACAAGCAGTTAGAAAATGCCCGTATAAAAAGAATGCTTGCGATACCCTCCCACACCTGTCTGGCGTGTACTAAATGTGCTTGCATGGATGGTTGTCCTTTATCGGCGCATTCTGGGCAGTTAGGTGTCGGACCTCGCAGAGAGCCGCCGCATCTGTAGAAGTATATCAGAAGGAAGACGCCTCCTCTTCTTCTCCAGTAGACCCTTTCCATTTTAGGGAGGGACCAATGACACTTCCTAGTGTAAGGATTCGCCAAGATACCGATCCCGAGAGGGATCAGAGGCACTTCCCGGTGTAATTAAGCCTCGAACAAGCAGATCACGTGATGGATTAATGGCAATTTCAGCTGTAACCTAGTCGCCGTCAGGTCGATCCACGGATGCACCAATGGCACTTTCCGGTGTACCAGTCAACTCGCCGAACCCGAAAGAGATAAGAGATACTTTTTGGTGTACGGGACTTACCGGCAACCCATTCCTGAGATGGATCAATGGCTCTTTCCGGTTTGGAAAGTCACTGTGAAGCTGATCGTTGGATGGATCGATGGCACATTTTGGTGTAGGGTAGTTGCCAACTCGCAGATCCTGGGATGGATCAGAGGCACTTCCCGATGTAAAGAAGTCACCGTCAAACCGATGGCGGGAGTGATTAATGACACTTACAGGTGTAAGAAAGTCTCTGCCTCCCCCTCCTTTCTCTTTGTTTCTGTTGAATCATAAAGGGACTTGGGGCTATACGTCCTCCACATCGTCTCTTTCGGTTTTGTTATGGAAAGAAAAGAAAGGGCGCGCCCACTCTTCTCCTCCAGCAACTAGCCGGATTGCCAATCAAATTCTCCATGGATAGATAAGGAAACAAACAGTCCAGTCTCCTCTTGCCAACGGAAACATGAAATACTATTTCTAATAGACTCGAATGAGTTCGAGAAGGCACCGATTGAGCCTTGCCATTATCTAGTGTCCCCATATCTGTCCCAGGTCTCGCAGGCGACGGAAACATTTAGCATCTATATTCTTAATACATATGGTGGCCACTCAAGATCTAAGGGGCCAATGACAAATGTTCCAGGCCCAGCTTAACGGCGAAGATGTGCCCTTATCCTGAGATGTAAATGGTTTTACCGGTTAAACATTTTACGTAAAGCTGTTAGCGGGAACCTCCAGACTACCTTTAAGACTTGTTCTCGCTCATCATTCGCTAAATTGGACGGTCGTAAGAGCCAGGGCAGGAAGCAGAGGGACTTATCCACCGTCTGTAAGTCAAGATTCCCTCTTTCTAATTGTGTTATTTATGATGCAAATGAAACTCATCTACATTCATTATGTGTGTAGATTTCTATTTCGCAGCCACAAAAGAACTCTGAACATATACTGGTGTTGGAACTTGCAGAATAAATGTTGAGTTTAGAAGCTTTTACTCCAAATTAGATATGAGCGCAGTTGTGCTCCTCGAAGAAATTTCAGCAGACTATGTATTTCTTATGAGCAAACTTGTTTTCAAAATATCATCGCAGAGCAGGTTTGCGTTGGTACCTAAAAATTAATAATTCACAACTTTTACCGTCTACATAGCTTTGGAATTTTTCCCATGTTGTACTACTGGTACTTTCGTCTCCACTACACGTAAAGAGATAGAACTGCAGTTTATACCGCATTTAATTATATTCCTACCAATATTGTACTCAAAATATTTAGAAGAAACACACACACACACACACATATATATATATATATATATATATATATATATATATATATATATATATATATATATATATATATATATATATTGAACAATCTTATTCGTGTATTTCTTACATTTGCGCACATGTTTCAATGTTTTGGTTAGGCGCCAGTGGTGATTCCACAAAAACTAAACATAACCTGAGAGGCGTCTAAATTAAGTAACATTTTATTGTTTAACGTGCCTAAACATTGCTAATGTATTGCTGCTGACAAATATAGTACGACAAAAGAATTTAACGTTTTGTATTCAATTATGTCATGAGACAACCTTCATGGGGAATACATTACAAATACGGTAGAGTCTACGTGTAGTGCATTCCTTTATACACGCCACACAAGCACACATCCTAAAATACAACTTTCCATTATACATAGAGTAAGGTCAAAGCCAAAATACATTTAAGAAGATTTAATTTAGTCGATATTTCTTCCAGTTTTAACAGAATTAACTTTAAGAAAGAAAAAGGAGGCCTGTATTGTACAGTACTTCCGTGGAGTATACAAGAAAATGATCTTTTTTAATGTACTATATAATATACGCTGTCTGCCGCATAGGAAATGTCAAAATAGTATTTAATTTTTTCCAAAACTATTTTTTTTTAAATATAGGGAAAAATATTACGATTGTCAGTTTAGGAAGGGGATTATTCAACAGAAGTACACATCCATCGCTAGCTAGACAGTGTAAGCAAATACAGCCATTTAACTTAGAGATCTTTATGTAAGTATTCGATAGCTTAAATGGCATAGCGTATACCAGGTCCATAACATAACCAGGTTTGAATCTACGAAGAGAATGTGTTCGATTTTTGTTTTTGTTTTTGTTTCGTTTTATTTTTTATTTTTTATTTTTGGTTTGCTTGTTGTTGTTTCATTAGGGTGGTGTTTCTTTATTTTACTACATTTTTGAACGTGAGAAATACCTCCAACATTTGCAGGGTTGAAACTAAGTTTATATAATTGCTGAATTTTCCCAAATAAGTTTAATCATATGAAATATTTTGAAAAAGAAAAATGTTGAGAATATGGGAACACATTTATGCGAGTGGAAATTTTAAATTTGTTTGCAACTAATGGTATTGCCACAGATCGCGGGTAGTAAATATTATGGGGTTGTCTTCTAATGGATTGGGGTAGGCAATCGGTGGGTGAGTTCGGGTCATATTCAGCAGTCGGAATTTCTGCCTGTCCAGCAGCTTAATACTATCTACTTTCAGAGTGGCCCAGATTTGTTTTTCTTAATGATTTTGCTACTTGTTTGAATAGTTATTCCACCGCAACTCCAGCTAGTTTAGTTTATATTGTGCTTGTTATATGATTTATTTATTTGATTTATTTCTTTGTTATGTCTTATTTTTATTTATTTCTTGGCGGGGGGTGGTGGAGGAGGAAGGGATACCATATCACCAACCATAACTTCAATGCTTTGAATAGGTACCATGTATGTTGTGTGTATTATTGTTATTAACAAGCGGGAAGGCTTTTGTTGGGAAACTATTGTATATCAGGAATATTTAGAATATATTCTTCTGCAAATACATTTCCCTTTTATCGTTCATAATCGATTTTCTCGCCAGTGATGGACAGGCATAACAAAGGTATCACATCGATGGTTTGATGAATGGATTGTTGGCAGAAATGATGGCTGTGTTAAAGTTTTAAATATGGTAGTTTTCAGTCATGCACACACTTTGCAGGCAAGCTATATACTTTTTCTGCGAAATTCCTTTTCGCAATATTTGTATCTAACGCTCTGTGTATGCATACACGAGAGTTAAGAACATGATTTTGGAGAATCTGTGTTTATTTTTCATATTCCATTACACATTGCACATATGTGCACAAAACTGTCCAATTTTATTAATACAGCAACAACTTTTACATACGTAACAATGTTAGTAAACGTATAGAACCAAGATAGTTTTCTACCATATAGTATGTCTACTGAGGCAGTATATAGGTACCAATTCAGTCGATGCTAACTAGGCATGAATTTTTTAAAAATGTCGCAGAAGAATGATGTGTGTGTGTCTGTGTGTGTGTGTGTGTGTGTGTAAATTCTTATATATAATGAAAATTTTGAAAGTGTTATTAAATGTTTCACTGACTATGTATCACCAATTATAGTGAGTATCCCTTTGAAGTCAACACAAATCAACTACAAAATGAATAAAATGATGAGTTATCAATACATTTGTTCAGTGCCACGTGTATATTTGTCAAACATGGCCTTAAAGTTGTTACAAGTAACATTATTGAGCATGTGCATATTTACGTATATGTGTATGTGCTATCACGAGAGAGAGAGAGAGAGAGGAAGAGAGATAATACATATTATTTATGATGTAAATATATGTTGTTGTTTTTCTGTTAACCACATCCGATTACCATTTTTATTCAGGCAGGGCCAAAGTTCAAATCAATATCATTTATTGCCTTACATATTATTGATAACAGTTGACTAAATGAAGAAAGATTACACATGACAGAATGACACAATACTATATACAAAAACAATTTCAAATAAAAATTAAACTGAACACGGAATAATAACATCACAACATTAACTTGTGATATATGGACTAAGTGAATGAATAATGAAAGCAATTGCTATAATCAAATGTCTAGATTTTGAAAGTGATTATAGCTGTAACAGGATATTTGAATTTTGAGTGACTACTGGTTTAGTTTTCTGCGACTGCCTTATAAGACAAACAATCCAAGATGTAGAATGGGTTGTTTCATTCTTTAAACTTTAAATCTTCTTTATATGTTTTCTTGTCTTTACTAAGTTAAACAAAAAATAATGTGTAATAATAACAAATATTATATCTGCTTTGGTATCAGATTCATGTACTGACAAATATACTTTTTTGTAAGAGTTTATCAGCAACTTATAATACTGGAGACCAGCTCAGGGATGTTTCCAAACAAGCTAATACATATTGGCATTTATTTTCAAGATCGAAGAGACATAGCATCGATGAAGAGTTTTCGTGAAAGTGTGTGTGTGTGTGTGTGTGTGTGTGTGTGTGTCTGTGTGTGTGTGTGTGTGTGTGTGCGTAGGGGTGTACATTGCTTCGAAATTAAGGAAAAATATTGTACAAATAGCATCTTTTATTTCCTGGAATAAGGGGACAAACACCAATATTTTCGGTGAACAAGAGAACTCAGACGAATCTAGAAAGGCCTCATTATTAATCGTATTAGCCTGTAATGTTAAACAATACTTGAAACACACCGAGTTTTTTATTTTATCACTGATTATCTTACTTTTGCAATGGAATTGAAGCCAGTTTCATGTTAACTAAAAAGTTATATTTATTCATCCTGGGTTACTATCGTTTATTTCAGGTCATTTTTTACAAATTAAAATCTTATTTTTTGCAACTTTATACCAGAAAAATAATAAAAATACATAATGTCATTTTAAATTTAGTGACTAGTTTATGGATAGACAGTATCCATGAGAAATACATGGAAAAGATGAAAACATTTTGCCTATCTTCTTTGATATTTTCTTAACACATGGTTTCCATGGCAACCAACACGAGAACACGAAACTTGCCAGAAATAAAAACAAAACTCATCATTCTTGTAATATATATCACATGAAGAAAAACTGAACAAGGGTCAGAAAACGGCCATTATTGAATATAGTCCTTTTGCCTTGTCATTGATATTTCCACATTAAACAAGTTTATTCGGGAAGATCTCTTCGATATGGAGACCTCACTCTGACAAGAACGCCAGAAGAACCAACGTGGGCAGTCTCTATAGACCCCCAAGAAGCGCGCTGACACATCCCCATCTTTGTATTACATAGGAAATTACTGCGGTTCTCCCTGGACCACGAGGTTTCTCGATTTCGGGCTTTTTCCTTCGGCTTAGCTTCCTCACCCAGATTTTTGACCAGCTACCTTAAGGTCGTTGGGTGTACACTTCGTCCAGTATTTGGAAGACTAGTTGATACACTATGTTCTCACATGTGTCTTACTCAGACACCTGCCACTCTGTTGGACGACTTTAAATCGTCTGGGATTAATCTCAAAACAAGATAAAGCATATATGATACTGTCTCAGCATTTCACGTACGTAGTGATGAACTTCCTCACAAATCATGGGGCGGCATATATTTATTCCGACAGGAGCACACATATGCTGTCGCTTACAACAACAGTTTCAAGAGAACTTCATTGTGTGCTGGTTTTTAATATCCCTCAGCTGGTAGATAAATCAGTACAATGTATCTGGCAGGAGTTTCGATAAACGGACCAGAACCTGATCCTTTCCTGTATACTAACGCATCAATTTCGGGGTGGAGTGCTCACCGAGAGAGCCAGGGGAGATCGTCTTTTAGGGCTTGTGTTCCTGACAGGATTAGTTCCTGATTTATCAACAACCTTGAAATACAGGCCGTTTTTCTACCACTACAGAGTTTGGTTAGTATCATAAGACACAGGTGTGTTATTGTCATCACGGACAACACGTCGATATTGGCGTACGGTTTCTGCAATGATGTAGGTACCACAATTACCAACGCATGATGTGATCAACCTAATAATCTTCATTATTCCCACAGTTTGAGGCTTTGGCTAACTCCTGCGTTCAACACTTACTTCTATATGAACAGTCATCACAATCTGTAGTTTTCGATTATTCTTACTAATATATATATATATATATATATATATATATATATATATATATATATATATATATATATATATATATATATATATATATATATCGCCGATTCGTTCAACCATCGTTGGAACTTCATAGTCTGCAACTAATTAACTTTACTTTCAATATTGAATGCAACATATCGTCATGTGAATGAAGCTATGGTGAAAGCAGAAAAGTGAAAATAAAGAGATAATTATGAACACTTTGCTTGTGGAAGTTTAGTGATGTTTATGCATATTCATTATGCGAAATAGTGTAGGATTTAAACCACATAATAAATGTCATTTCGGTAGATAATAACGTTGACGTTTGAAAAACAAAAGCACCAGTTGCACTAGAGGGCCCAGCACACGTCACTAGTATTTCTGTATTAAAGTCAGAGCAAAGTGGCTTTCAAAAATGACAGCACTTTGTTTTCGAGATTAATCTACCTAAAGCAGGGTAGGGGTATTATTCAACTTCATAAATCAGCAATCCAGCAGCTGGTTGGTATATAATAATTCTGCCGTGCCGCAAAACAATCATATTCGTATTACAGCATATATAGATTTTATGCAGAAGTGTATATCGTTCATCAAAGCAGCAAATCCACGCTTATATTTTAGCGAAATGGTCCATGTCGAGGTAAAATATACGTCATCAAATACAATTGTTTTACTGTTGAAATCGATGATAATGGTTGATACCGTAATTATCATATTCAAGACATATTCAAGATATGTAGCTCCTCCACTTCGAGACTAGTATCCTAATTATTGTGTATATCCACGTTATGGGTGGTGTGGTGGATGGGATGGTACTTTGTGGGTCTTCTTGGTTCACTAAATTCCCTAAATATTAGCAGTCTCATGTATCGTATAAATTTCTTCAATCTTACCTAGTAACATATGTTACTGATTCTTTAAAAAATAGTACAGTCCCCACCCGGTGCCTAGCTAATTTATTTTACGTTCGCAACTGAATGAGACGAGTGAACTTGTCAAAGTGATTTTGCCAAAAATATAAGAATAAATCGAGAAGATAATAACAGTTTTTGTGTCCTGAATTTGATATGGAGATGACACATTGGAATGTGATAAATGCATGACCTTTTCAAAGTTATCTATAAATATATAAATGATATTCATGAAGATCAGCATACGGAATGACAATTTCACAATATACTCAACACCTAACTTACTGTTGATTTATTCTGCAATTCAAAGATCATCCTTTATGCAGCTACAGCTTGACAGAGTAAATATTATAAAACGCCACCGATAGCCAATTTGCATGCAATTAAACTGTACTGAATATCTGCCAAGACTGATTTGATGCAGGTATTATTTTCTGCCCAACTCAAGAGTTAGGACTCCAAAGCTTACTGGTTTCATCCTCTTTATGCCGCCTTGGTGACATGGTAAACGGTTGCCAAAATATCCGCGTTTTACTGAATATTCGGTAATCATATAAAGTTTATTATTGCGATCTTGTGATGATTTTGTTGCTTTACGTTTTTAATCAGAAATTTAGATGCAGTCGGATTAGAGTAGGGTCTGATTGTAAACGCGTGAGTGTCATTTTATTTTAAAACAATATTAAAAATATAAATATTGCAAAGAATTTGGAAACGTATCATTGTATTATTATATGATAATGACGAAGTAATATCTAAATTACAAATCTGTTTAAATCGTATATTGTTTAACAAGATCATGAAAGTACACATATTGGGTTTCTTGAAGCATTGAAAAGTAATATATTTGCGCATGACTGAAGTGATTGAAACAAGCACATGGTCCTGCTATACTTTTTACAACAAGTTTTGCAAAACTTGCTTGAAAAAAAATGTGTAACAGTCTTTGAAGTTATTACGGAACTATTCACACCTTTTTTAATGAATGCAAAGCATAAATCTAAAAGTCAATCTTTATGATTCTTTCAGGTTTTGCTAAACTACTGCTGAGTAATATAGCAGCTTGGGATTACAATTTCAGACTGGAATGGAATTACTATTGGAAGGCAGCAATCAGAATAAAATGTAAAGTAATCATCGGCTGACTTAAGCTTGAACATAATTGCGCCTTTGAACGATGGAAGATCATTTAAAGTCGTCTACTACAAAAGATTGAATTATTTCATTCAAGTATGTACCTCAACAAGAGTTAACAAACTAACACTTTTCTACCCACTTGCCACATAAACGTATTTCAAATCAATGATATCATGATAATTGCATTTATTCAGTATTTAATTAAGGAACAAATGCGACATGTTTTTTATTGAAATAGATTTTCCTCCAAATAACAGAAAAGGAAGTACCCTCCTGTAAACATGCTGAGGCATGTGCAAGGTATTTAAGTGAAATATATTAATATACGGGTTAGAAAGCAGGTTCTAACAAGTATTCAAACGTAAATCCGTTACAACCCCGTTTTCAATAGGTATTGATCTTGCACATTTTTTGAAGGTGCGTGTTACCAACAGTAACGCACAGTGTGATGTAATTGTGCAATGTCATCACAGTTGTGCGCAACCGTAATTGAACAAGACGCTCGATGGTTGTCATGCTGTGTATACAGAGAGGTAATAGCATAAACAAGCAGACTTGTTCATTTTGATGATAGACTCTAAATAATGGCTTGATAAAAGCTATCTACATTGGTATACAAGTACCCGTTTCCAAACGTTGCAATTTTTTAAATACATATTTAACATTGCAACATTGAATCACGCGTGGAGCTAACGGAAGAGAAACATGTTTTCAAACCATTATTTCTTCATTTAGACAAGCCATTTACCATAAAAAATAATCTATTAATGCATAGAATTTACATTGTAAAATGGGAATTCAATCTTAAAGAGGATTAATGTCCATTTGCATTTAATCATTGTCAAATTATTTCAGGTCTAAAAAAGTAAGCCCATAATGAAGCCTTAAAACTGCATAGGGTTGACTTTATATTTATTAAATTATGTCAGATTCGCATAGTTATATGTGGTCAACTTCTGTGCTAGTATATTAGAGATAAATTTCGCTCATTATGCAGCAAGTTGTTGTGCTTTTGAATGCAAATCCGTTAATTTTAAATCAACACATTATCATATTGAATTGCGTTTTAGTTCTGTTTTTGTTTTGTTTGATGTGCTGTAGAAATGAATGAGTTAAACATCAATTGAAACGCTTTTTATATGTTGTAAAAATATGTGTCATGTGAATAATACTATGCACACCTTGTGTTTTTCAAAGTTAATGCTGCTACAGTCACTTTCCAAACCAAAGATCGAATTCATAATTTGGATCCATGTTAAAAGCGTGTACATCTGTAAGTATTCACGTTCTGTTTTATGTTTTTTCTATAAATATAAGTTGGACAAAATGTCACAATATTGACAAAAAGAATGATATATTCAGCTTAAAAAAGATGTAAAAATCAAACTGAGTTTTTCAAAAAAAATGTGTCCCACGCATGATGATGTTAAATGCTTTCTTAAGTTTAATTTAAACGTGTAATAAAAAGTTTATCGTATCATATGAAAAATAAGAATATTAGCTGTTTATTGTGAATTATATTTTTGGCATAGATGATTCAATTTGGCTTATAAGGTCATTGAATTGTTTACATATCTTTAATTTTTTCTGTTTCCCGTACGACATCGACTGTGTAGATACAAATATATTTTGATTTAATAACTGATAATTGATAATTTGATTTGGAATCGATTTTGGTGAAAAATTGCAACCGTTTTAAAGACATTAGAACAATTTAGGATATCCAGTTTTGTTAATTTATGTCTCGTAATTATGTTGTATCTTTCATAAATAAATTTATAACCTTTCAGATCATGCTTTTTTTTTTGTTGCATTGAATATTTTCTTTACACCATGAAACAAATTTTCGAAGTTGTCATATATTTCATTTTGTTCATAAACTCACCTGTATATTAATAGAACGGTAAAATGAACAAAATAAATTTATGTGTGTTTTTTCGTTCTGCTTACTGTTATTGTGTTCTTGAATTATTTGTTTATTCACATTTCGCAAAATGTTATTCCTTAATTATCTAGTGCATTATTAATGTTGCATCCATCACATAACGCATACTTCTAGCATTGAATTTTGTATTTGTCAATCAGACAATGAGGTCCTTGAGAGAAGGAGATGGTGGGGGTTCCTTCAACTAATATATTATTATTTATAATTGCTGAATTGAAGAATGTTTAACAACATTCTTGTGGAATTCAAAATAATGTTTGATGGTGCTGTATTGGCAGGAATACCAATATGTCTGTATGTTTCCTCTAATGGTTGTGCTGTGGTGTCTGATGTTATAGTATCATGCATACGTAGGTTAATAAAAATGTAGTCCAACTTTAAATTGTTTCTGCTGCACATACCAAACTTAATCTGAAAAGGAACTCATGTAGAAAAGCCTATGATTAAAGTGACATATGATTTTTCGAAAGACCAATGTCCAATTGATTTTTTTTTTCTTATATGCACAAGAAACTGGACAGTTGTGATCAGTATTCCTTGCCTAAGCTACCTGCAATAGCCATCTAGATCAAGGTTTTCTACGCTTTTCATTCATAATACCCTATTACATTTTACTTTTTTCTTACTTCATCGTTCATTTTTCTGCTAACCAATCTTTATTGCAACAATCTTTGATTTAAAAGGTCACAATTCTTTTAAGGTTTGTTTATTATAATCATTTAGTTACTTTTTGGTAGTTTATAAGCGTCATCCCTTTTTTCTTATTCCGCTCTGTCGCCACAAACATCTACCAAAAAATCAAGTAACACGTCTGTAAATTAAATTGATTTAACCAAAGTAGGAATAAAAGCATTATTTGTATCTATATGCCAGAGAGATATTCAACATTCTGCAGTTGCTATCCACATAGCCCAGCTAACTTGATTTTGCCAAAAGTTTATATGACATTTTTCCCCATATTTTAGCCATGAAATATTAAATTAAAAATATAATAGAAAACGTTACAAATAATCCATTGTCAAAATTATTATCATCAGTATGATATTTATTACTTATATTAAATTCTTTTTTGACACGGGAAAGATGTTTTCCGTTTTGGTGATGGCACCCTCTCTAGCGAGAAGAAATCTACTCAGCAATTATTGTAATATGACTGGTTTCCAGAACATGGCCCATGTGCGGAACTTGTCAGACCGACTCCTAATTAAGGACTCTGGAGATCTTGATTCGAATCAGATGTATAGCGCATGAAATAAACTGTAAACACCTATAGTAACAATCGAGAGTGATCAACTATTGTTGACTTTCCCAGCACAAATATTAATATAACTACACAAAAATGAATACAAAATGTAGTCTCTTTGTTGAAAATAAAACATTATTTTTTGTTTTTCTGCGCGCGAATCATTGGATATGATTGCCGACCCGGTCGCTGTTAAAATATATCGCAATTGTGATCGAAACAAAGAGAGATATGTACTAGTTTAGCAGATGGCAATAATCTCTCTCTCTCTCTCTCTCTCTCTCTCTCTCTCTCTCTCTCTCTCTCTCTCTCTCTCTCTATATATATATATATATATATATATATATATATATATATGGTTGTGTGTGTGTGTGTGTGTGTGTGTGTGTGTGTGTGTGTGTGTGTGTGTGTGGAATACAAACATTATCGTAGAAGTTAGAAAGGTGCTGGGAATCGAAACCGGGTCCACGATAATAACATATATTTTACAGAAAAAATGATAAAAATGGAAAACTATCTCAAACTGAAGCCGTCAGGGGCTAATGTTTGCTACTTTATAACAAAATTTCACAGCATTATATTAATCTGCCTCGATCGTCATAAAATATTATTTATTACCACGAATCTGCGCAGTGCAGAAAGTCAATAGAGGAGGATAGTATTGCGCGGGTACCGCAATTACGCAAAGACACACTGCAAGGAATTTTCTTAAAGAGAAACAAAAATATCTCAATTAATGCATATTAGATTTAGTGTCTTAATGCATTTCAAGATACTAATATCTTTCTCCAGATCTCCAAAAGCCAACCGTGCTTGTGGAATAAAGAATATAATGTTTCGGAGGTAATAATATATATGTTGCAAGGAGAGAGAGAGGTAACAGTTCTTTCTGACGCATGCGATGGTGGAGTCTCATATTTTAGACAATTACACAGCTAAACTTAAAATGGAGTGGTAGTGAATAGAACTTTGTCTTGCACCTTTGAAAAAATCTCTTGTTCCGTCTCACGATCTTATTCTACGTCTTTTGTTCCGTAGAACGAGTTCGTCTGCCTAAAGGTAGTCTAATGTGTATGAAAATCCATCTGTGTTCCAAAATCCCTTTTTCTTAGCCTCCAACTCATCCTAAATGTCACGTTTGGTTGACAGCACCGCAAAGAATTTTTTGATGACTAAACAGACAAAACAATCTTAATTTTAATCATTTAAAACAAGAAAAAGAAACTTCATCAATATAATTTCGTGGTTTTCATTTGCTTAATTCTCAATATCTAAGGAGGTGACTTTAATTAGGATTAAGTTAGCTACAAATAAGATGATCCAAAAATTTAACGTTTATATACGTGATCATTTAACTAATGCAGTAATTCTGCATAAGGATCTTGAAGCTGAATAAATACTGCGATCAACCGTATAATGAATATTTGTGTGCATTAAGCTAAATTTTCAGGAGGAGAAAAGCACGATATAAATAATCCCATTAGACATTACGTGAGGTTTGGTAAGTTCTTTATTGCAAAGATGATTGTATCAACATAATCCTATAGAGCTTGACTGCAAAGTTAATACTTTGTGGTAACCAGTAAAACCCTAATAATAGCACCCTACTGGTACTCACGATAAACTACTATATTTATCTATGTGCCTAGTATACGAAATTTGTTTACTAAAATAACCATTTGATAGATTGAGAAGAAGGATAGATATATAGGTTTAATAGGTGGCTGTATATAAATGCAAGGTATACTACCGCATATATCTGATGCGACTTTAGATTATAAATCTTGTATTTTAACAGTAAAAAGAATATATCAGCATAGTTGGATGTTTATATCGATGTATTTAATGGCTATATACATGTTAAGCAGAAAATATTACTATAGATCATACTGGTTATTTTATTTGCGTTAACATATTTATTACTTTGTATACATTTCAGTGGCTAAGAAAAATTAAATAGATGAGTAAAAAATGTAAGTCATTGAATTCAGTAAAAATGTACTTACAACCATCTCTCTCTTTCTCTCTCTCTCTCTCTCTCTCTCTCTCTCGTATTGCCGCAGACATATTTCTTTGCCAAGTTTACATTCACGATTTACAAAATCAAAGTGCTTATAAATTATATATATATATATATATATATATTGTTACGACTCTATGGTCTAAGAAAAATGTAACAGAAAGAAAGTGAAACCAACAAATCAAGTAAAAATCAACAAGCAATTTATTACTAGATAATTAAAATGAA
Organism: Margaritifera margaritifera; assembly: GCA_029931535.1. Lineage (NCBI taxonomy): Eukaryota > Metazoa > Mollusca > Bivalvia > Unionida > Margaritiferidae > Margaritifera > Margaritifera margaritifera. The sequence continues at coordinate 3,234,647 of JAQPZY010001525.1, read as the reverse complement.
AAATCAAAAAGTCACTTACAGTAATGTGTTTATGTATCCTAATAATCCAATAAGAATGATTGTTCTAATCACAAGTCCTAAATATAGAATGTGTCCTTGAATGTTATTATGTGCTAATGGTCTCCAAAGTCCTGATGTACTAGAAATCTTGATGTGCTGAAGTCAAAATGAAGTAATCCAAAATCTCTGAATAAGTTTACATAAATTCCAAAATTGTCAATCAAAATCCAAAAGTTTATGAGCACTGTTATAATCCAATGAATAATTAAAATAATTCCTCTCTTAGAATTTGGAATGAATTTTCACAACTGTAATAGCTCTTTACAAGACTGATGGTAATGTCGAACTGAACAAAATGTCTACCAAACATGATATATATAAAGATTGGTCACATGACAGAATGTTCTAGAATATGAGTCATCTTAATGGAATTTTAACTGTAAACAAAATCAACCTTGACCTTCAAATTGAGAAAACATATTGATCAAAACAACCTAATTCAAGGACACTAGTTATATATGTTTTTCCTAACAAACATAAAGATTTAAGCAAATATTAAAGTGAAGAAACATTTATAACCTCCCAAAACACATATTCAACATTATATAAACATCATACATAACACCTCCCCTCATAAAGAAAAAGAAAGATTTATATAATAAAGCTTTCTTTTGAATATACATCTAATACTACAATAACCAAAATTACATAAGAACGTGTTTTACGATACTGGACTTAATTACATCAAGCAATATTACATTTCTAGGCACGTGAGAGTGCATCTGCAATCACATTGTCTTTTCCCCTGATGTGTCTAATGTCAATGTTATATTCCTGCAATATCAAACTCCATCTCAACAATCTCCGATTTTTATCTTTCATTTTGTTGATGAAAGTAAGGGGATTGTGATCACTGTACACAATAATTGGAGAAAGAGCTGAGGTAACATACACTTCAAAATGCTGTAAAGCCAATATCAAAGCCAAACATTCCTTCTCAATTGTGGAATAATTTTTCTGGTGCTTGTTTAGTTTTTTAGAAAAATAACACACAGGGTGATCCACACCACTTTTGTCTTCCTGAATCAATACTCCACCAACTCCTACATCACTTGCATCAACAGATAATTTAAATGATTGGCTAAAATTTGGTGCAGAAAGAACTGGTGCATTCTTAAGCATGGCCTTTAACTTGTCAAAAGATTCCTGACACTTGTCAGACCAACAAAATTTGGTTTTCTTACTTAATAAACTTGTCAAAGGTTCAGCAATTTTGGAAAAATTGGAACAAAATTTCCGATAATATCCAGCCATACCTAGAAATCGCATCAGTTGCTTTTTACAAATTGGAACTTGAAATTCAGAGATAGCTTTGACCTTAGCTTCTATAGGTTTAACTTGACCTTGTCCCACAATATGTCCTAAAAATGTGACACAAGCATGGCAAAACTCACTTTTGCTCAAATTAATTGTCAGATTCGCATCACTGAGTCGATCGAAGAATTTTCGAATGGTTTCCAAATGATCTTCCCAGGTGTTGTTGTAGATAATGACGTCATCGATATAAGCGTCACAATTATCAAGACCAAATGTTATCATGTTCATCAGACGTTGAAACGTTGCAGGCGAATTTTTCATTCCAAACGGCATGACTTTATATTGATAAAGTCCATCTGGAGTTGCAAATGCTGAAATTTCTTTTGCCCTTTCCGTCAGTGGAATTTGCCAGAATCCTTTTAAAAGGTCAAACTTGGTGACATATTCCGCATTTCCAATTTTATCAATGCAATCGTCCATTCTTGGGATTGGAAATGAATCAGTTTTGGTGACACTGTTGACTTTTCTATAGTCAGTACACATACGGAATGTATTATCTGGCTTGGGAACAAGAATACATGGTGAACTCCAGTTACTTTTACTTGGTTCTATGAAATCATTCTCCAGTAGATACTGAATTTCTTTCTTCAAATAGTTCTGTTTGAGAGGATTCATCCTATAAGGATGCTGTTTCACAGGCGCAGAATCTACAATGTCAACGTCATGATAAATTTTTCTTGTTCGTGTTGGAACATCAGGAAACAAGTGCTCATAGTCATGTAATAGCTGTTTTAGTTCATTTCCTTCCTGTTGTTGTAGATGTGAAAGTTTCTGGTCTAGGTTGTTCAATATTTCTGAATTCCGAAGATTGGTTATACCAGAGTCACTATAGTCTGATCGTATTCCATCGTTGATATCTTCACTGTGTGGGACAGGTACAACTAAATTAACTGAATAATTAGCTGAGCTATCTCTGTCAAAATATTCCTTTAACATATTTATATGACAAAGTTGTTTCTGTTTCCGTCTCCCAGGAGTGTTAATGATATAATTTAAGTCATTTACTTTCTTTTCAATGGTATAAGGACCAAAAAATTTAGCCTGAAGAGGATTCTGAGGTATGGGAAAGAGAGCCAGAACTTTGTCACCAGGTTTAAAACTCCTTTCCTGTGAATTTCTGTCATACCTTAATTTCATATTTGACTGAGTAGTGTGAAGATTAGTTCTTGCTACTTCACAGGCCTTTGACAACTTGTATTTGAAATCAGAAACATAATCAAGAAGATTAATCTTTGCGTCTTCATTTGAAAGAAGTCTCTCTTTCAATAATTTCAATGGTCCACGGACAGTATGACCAAAAACTAGTTCAAAGGGACTAAAACCCAACGACTCTTGAACTGATTCCCTAACAGCAAACAACAACAAATGAACACCCTCATCCCAATCCTTTTCTGTATCAAAGCAATATGATCGAATCATATTCTTCAAAGTTTGATGAAATCTTTCCAAAGCACCTTGACTTTCAGGGTGATAGGCAGAAGATTTAAACTGTTGGATGCCTAATTCATGCATAACTTGTTGGAAAATTCCAGACATAAAATTTGACCCTTGATCTGACTGGACAGATTTGGGAAGGCCAACAAGTGTAAAAAACTTCACCAAAGCTTTCACAATAGTTTTAGTTTTTATATTTCTCAGAGGAATTGCCTCTGGAAATCTTGTAGATGCACACATGATGGTCAACAAGTATTGGTTGCCTAACTTGGTTTTAGGTAAAGGACCAACACAGTCTACCATTATTCTACTAAATGGTTCATCAAATGCAGGAATAGGTTGCAGATGAGCCTTAGGTATCTTCTGATTGGGTTTTCCTACCATTTGACAAGTGTGACAAGATCTGCAGTATTTAGAAACATCACTTTTGAGTTTCGGACAATAAAAATTATTCAAGATCTTGTGATAAGTCTTACGGACTCCTAAATGACCAGCCAAAGGAGTTTCATGGGCTAAATTAAGAATTTCCTGTCGATATGACTTAGGAACAACAATTTGATAGCTCACTGACCACTCGTCACCAGCGGGTACATCAGGTGGTCTCCATTTCCTCATAAGGACCCCATTTTTCACAAAGTAACACACTGGAACTTGTGTGGCTTCAGTTTCACTAATAGCCCTCTGAAACAAACAAGATATCTCGGGATCTTGCTCCTGTTCAACGACAAGAGATTGTCGTTTGTCATCCTGAGTAGGACAAAGAGAATGAGTTGCCAAAAGAGGATCACTGTGATCAATACCATTTGATTGATCAATACCTGAGGAAAAGGTGACCTCATCAAAAAACTGACCAATACATGTGTCAGCTAAAGGAATAATATCCTGATCAACATCAATCTCAAGAGCTCTTTTTGCCATAGCTCTAGTAACTGCACAAGCAGGGTACAAATCAGGGATTTCAGTTTCGACAGGATCAACTTTCTGATCCAAACAAGGCTTGTCAGTTACAAGTGGATTAACCACAACCTTATCTCCAGCTAGGTCATTGCCTAGTAATAAATGAACACCCTCTATGGGTAAAGAAGTCACTGCCCCAACAGTCACAGGTCCAGAAACTAAGTCTGATGCCAAATTTACACAATGAAGAGGAACATTTACAAAGCCGCACTCAACTCCCTGAACAAGAACACTTTCACTTGAAGAAGACTCCTCAGACAAAGGCAAAGTACCTGATAATAAAAGACTCTGAGAAGCTCCAGTGTCCCTTAATATTTTAATTGGGATAGGTTTGGCAGAATCACCAATAAGTGATATAGAACCTTCTGACATGAATGGTTCATAAGCCTCCAAAATAGAATCAGACTGGGGTTTGTTTGACCCAACAAATGTATTGCTTTCAATACAAGACCGTGACCTTGACCTCGTAGAAATAAGAGCATTTGGAAAAGCTCTGTCTTTACTCTGTTGCTTATTTTTCAACTTGAAGCAATCAGAAATAACGTGCCCTTTCGTTTTACAATAAGTGCACGTAGGAAGAGATAAGGATTTCTGATCAGTCTTATCAGATGTTTGATTCCTAACAGTTGTGCTGTTGTGAAATTTGGAAGTACTCGAATGAGATTGAAATGGTTTTTTACCAGAAAACTGCTGAGAGGACGACTTATTGCCAAATGAAATTTTGTGAGTCAAGGAATAATCATCAGCCATACGAGCAGCATTTTCCAAAGTTTCCACTTTCTGCTCGTCAAGATAGGTTTTAACATCACTATGGATGCACCTCTTGAACTCTTCAATTAATACGAGCTGTCTGAGGTTATCATAAGCTTGATCAACTTTCTTGGCTGAGCACCACCTATCAAATAGTTGTTCTTTATCCCTTGCAAATTCGACATGAGTTTGTCCAGTTTCTTTTCTACAATTCCTAAACCTTTGTCGATATGCCTCTGGTACCAACTCATAAGCTTTCAAGATGTACTCCTTAACCAAATCATAATCAGTGCTTTGTTGTACTGACAGTGAAGTGTAGACTTCACGAGCTTTGCCAATAAGTACACTTTGTAATAACAAAGTCCAATGCTCTCTGGGCCATTTCAAGTTTTCAGCTATTTTCTCGAAATGAAGAAAGTATTTATCTACTTCTTTTTCCTGAAAAGGGGGTACTAACCTAATATATCTAGTAACATCAAAACCTGAACTTGTGTTTAAAGGAGTGGAGTGTGCCCTGTTTGCCAGTTCTAATTCTCTTAATTTAAATTGCATTTCCCTTTCTTCTCTTTGCATCTGCATTTGCCTCTCTTCTTTCTCTCTCTCCATCTGTATCTGCATTTGTCTCTCTTCTTTCTCTCTCTCCAACTGCCTCTCTTCTTTTTCTCTCTCCCTCTGCCTCTCTTCTTTCTGCATTTGGATCTGCCTCTCTTCTTTCTACATTTGGATCTGCCTCTCTTCTTTCTGCATTTGGATCTGCCTCTCTTCTTTCTCTCTCTCTCTCTGAATCTGAAGCTTTGCCAATTCTAAATCAATCTGTTTCTTTAACTCTAATTCCCTTAATTTCCTGTCAGAACCAGATACAGGCTTTCTCTTCAAACTTAAAGCACTGCTATCAAAAATTCCCTTTCCTACTAAATACTGAATCAAAATAATCTTTATCTCCTGTTTTGTCAATGATACTTTTGCCTCAGATAGACTGTATTTTCTGGCAAGCTCGAGCAACTCATCCTTTCTCATGCAATCTAACCCCTCCTGGGTAGGTTTTGAAATGAAATTCTGAACATTAGATGCCATTGTAAATGCTTGTTGGTTTTACACAAAACAAATTTCTCTATTTAAAATCTTTGCCAAAGACAAAAAAAATTCAGAGACAAAATCAATATGAATTTCAAAGATAAATTTAATATCTCTAATATGCTTTAATGAAATTCAGATCCCGGACGAGCCCCCAATTTCTGTTACGACTCTATGGTCTAAGAAAAATGTAACAGAAAGAAAGTGAAACCAACAAATCAAGTAAAAATCAACAAGCAATTTATTACTAGATAATTAAAATGAAAAATCAAAAAGTCACTTACAGTAATGTGTTTATGTATCCTAATAATCCAATAAGAATGATTGTTCTAATCACAAGTCCTAAATATAGAATGTGTCCTTGAATGTTATTATGTGCTAATGGTCTCCAAAGTCCTGATGTACTAGAAATCTTGATGTGCTGAAGTCAAAATGAAGTAATCCAAAATCTCTGAATAAGTTTACATAAATTCCAAAATTGTCAATCAAAATCCAAAAGTTTATGAGCACTGTTATAATCCAATGAATAATTAAAATAATTCCTCTCTTAGAATTTGGAATGAATTTTCACAACTGTAATAGCTCTTTACAAGACTGATGGTAATGTCGAACTGAACAAAATGTCTACCAAACATGATATATATAAAGATTGGTCACATGACAGAATGTTCTAGAATATGAGTCATCTTAATGGAATTTTAACTGTAAACAAAATCAACCTTGACCTTCAAATTGAGAAAACATATTGATCAAAACAACCTAATTCAAGGACACTAGTTATATATGTTTTTCCTAACAAACATAAAGATTTAAGCAAATATTAAAGTGAAGAAACATTTATAACCTCCCAAAACACATATTCAACATTATATAAACATCATACATAACAATATATATATATATATATATATATATATACAAATAAAGAATGTAATTTACACAGTATTTAAACTTTAAACAAAGCACGCGAATGTGCATTCATTACATCTAGTTCACATCCATATGTCCGAAGCTTTCTGCAACTGTAAAGAGAAAGTGAAAGTGTGATGCTATTATTATGCATTCTATATTATCAATCACGAAATTGAAACAATATAAAATACAAATTTTGTAATTATTTATCATGGTTAATGTAAATTATGGTACGTATTCATCTATCGATCTCTCTGTCTGTCTAACAAACGATCATCGTCTTTTGAGACAATTTTTAGGTGCCACTTTGTTTGCAGAAAAACGTGAAGTAGCGTCTAATTTTACTCATATGTATTTTGAAAATAATTTACCATGTTTACCTACTTTATATGATGCGTTTTTATCAATATCGTTCTCTGTTTCAAATTTTATACCTATGAACTTCGGTAAGTACCGTCCATAATATCAGACACATTAATATGTGTATTACCTATATATATTCCAACCAACATTACATGTAATTCATACGTACATACTTACATGCAAACGTACTGATATCACATTACACATACATGTATACATACGTACGTACAAACATAAGATGCATACATACATATATACATACATACGTACGTACGTACGTGGGTACATACATACATACATACATACATACCTGTTCCAAACGTGAGAAAATAGAAGAGTGGTCTCTTAAAGCAGGTGTTTACTCACATGAATTAAACCTCATAGAGAATTTGGTCATGGAAGTATATAAACAGTGAACGTGTAATACAGGCGGTTTGTTAACAAAGTGACCTTTAAAGGCAGGTTTGACCATCCATCCATCCTTGCATACATACGTACGCATACACATACATACTTATATATGAATGGACGAGCATACATACATACATACATACATGCATACATACATACATACTCTCTTAATGACATGTAGAACAGTATTTTGTATAAATTCTAATTGGTGTCCAAGCTATTCCATTTATAACTTACATACGCATAATACTTTTCAGGCTTACATTTTAGCTTCATTTATTTCTTAAAGTGTACCATACTTTGGTGATTCGAAAACAATGTTACATCAGTGAATGCATACTTTCAATTGTCACATAAACAAGTGGATCATATCATCAACGCGTATCACGTTTTAACGTATTTGTGTTTTAGGTCACGTCTTTGATAATTTCTGGGCAAATACTTTCAACGTTAGCAAATTAACAGAAGAGAAATACACATAAATAAAGTGCAAGAATGCAGCACAGGTAAAGAACTCGTACCGGTGCTAAAAATACGTTTACCCCAAAAAGCAGTAATTAACCTGAGTATTATAATATTTAAAAAAGGAACCTCAAGAGACTCTGCTAAATATCTCTATAATTGATTCAATAACACAATTATAATGTATTCATCAAACTTTTCATATATTTTTGTAATAGCATGTTTACTGATACTTTTTATGTATCATATATGTTCGTCTTTCCGTTCGTCCGTTACTGTTTTCCTTGTTCAGGTGACACGGAAAACAGTGATGGGGGGTGTGATAATATTTCATATGATTATATGACGTTTTAAGGAGGGTAAGTTAATGAAAACGAAAGTTTTTTTTCTGTTAGGTAGACACTAGAGATGGAAAAGATGGTGTCAACCTAAAGTTCACCTACACTGACTGAGGGAGGGTGATCATAATTGTTATGATGTTTCGGAAGGTTGAGTAGATGATATCAAAGGGCAAAGCCAACGGACAAGCGGTGCTTTGGATGGAGGAGGATATTTATTATGTGTTCCAACGCCAGTCTAGATTTTTTTCCACAATGTTATTGATACCTAATTGCCGAACGAAACGTCTTTCTCTCTCTCATATATATGATAAAAAAGATATAAAAAAAACATGAGTGCACTCATTGCCACCGTAGATGACGTCAATATACTTAGAAAGTTGAGAAACATATGCATTGTTTTTGCGGTTTTAGTATTATAAGCACAGATTGTAACAAACTAAAGTGATAGCAATACCGATGATACGCCATCATTGTTTACAAAATTATTTCCCATTGAGAAATAACAGAAATCTTCAGTCGGTGCCATTTTAATTATGACTCCCTTATGACATCAAATTTTGCAAATGGCGCTGGTTAGTGGAGTATGAGTATATCAAATTGTAAAATAAAAAGGAATGCATTATTTTCGCAATGTCTGATTTTCTTCATTCTTAATTTCGGCTTCCTTGGCATTTTAACATTTGTATTTGCTTTTCCTACATATCTATAATATATTTCTGACGGGAAATCACTTGGCTCAGATACAGCAAATTTAAAATTTCCCTCTCTCTCTCTCTTTCTCTCTCTCTCTCTCTCTCTCTCTCTCTCTCTCTCTCTCTCTCTCTCTCTCTCTCTCTCTAATTCACAGGTATGCGGACCCTAGATACGCCTGCATTTAGTCTCGAGTTTCGTAGAATGCTTTCAGTGCAAGTTCAAAACTTTGTGTCAGTGTGAAAACAGTAAGAACGAGAAAGTCAAGCATACAAACTCAGTAAGTAAAGAACGCAGAATATATTTTAGCTTACCCCCGTTCCCCGCCCCCAACGCCCACAGCACATGTCAATAAACCTTTTGTATTTTCCCCATGAAGAGTGCTTGAAATATTGTAATGGTTATATTTTTATTTTAATACTATTTTATTTATAATTTTCTTGTAATTCAAATCATATGTATGGCGTTTGGGTACACTCTAATGTTATGTTTCTTTATTCTAGTTTTTTATAGCATGCTCATGAAATATAATGGAGAGTTGCGTTGAATCTAATTTAGTTTTTTTTTCACTAAATGTGTCTAACTTTTACATCAATCAGACTATGCATCTATCTCCGACTTTTATAGTTACCGGAATCGACTTTCAAATGTTGTCAAACATGGGCGCTCTGTTAATATCAGTGTGGAACACGCAAGGTATGCTGTCAACTTCTTGCAGTTTCGATCTCAAAATATAATTGCGCCTCCCCACTTGATTGAATTTGCCGAGGATACTTATTCGACACTATTTATTGGGATTATGTAAGCAGAGCAGTTAAATAAAAGTCACACCTATCTATCTATCTACCTATCTATCTATCTATCTATCTATCTATCTATCTATCTATCTATCTATCTATCTATCTATCTATCTATCTAATCACAGACATACACATAGCTGAATGCATGAAACATACAAAAAGTATAACAATATGCGATTCTAAGATATCAAAACTTATATTTTTAATGTGTTATCGTACATATTTGCCCAGGTTAAGTTAAGGAAAATTGTTTCTATATGCAACTTTCACTGCCTGCCTTATTAAATGGAACTAAATGTACACAAGGCCTAATTAGACTGCACACATCTGATTGTAAAAGATGTGTTTAATCTCTCATCTATCGCTGCCTTCTTGAACAATGTGTCATTGATTAAGTTTTAGGCTGTGTAATGAACAGTATACCTCCTAATCAACAAAAGAATTGAAGCTGTCGCTGGGAAATGTGGAATATATATATATATAATAAGTTTTTATTAAGGAGTAATTATGAAGTAGACTTATGTTTGGTTCTTTTCTCTCTTGTGGAAATTTACACTCCTAGGTTTATAAAGCCCATTTTTCTAACATAATAATGCTCTGTTCAATGGTTTGTCACTGAAGTTGTTGCCATTGTTTGTTCTGTTTGTTTTTTTTTTGTTTTGTTTTTTTTTTTTTGGGGGGGGGGAGGGTGTTATTTCCTTTACTAGGAATTGAATCCTCCATAGTTCTATCAAAATGTGCTTACCTTTCATAATCGCACTTTGAACAAATGAAATGACGAAGGTATACAAAAAATAATTTTGGCATATTTAAGTATAACACTAAATCCACCGCACTTATGCTTCGTTTAAAATGCAGTTTGTTTAAAATAAAGTTTCTAACATTTGTATACTATTTACAATGCTAACTAAGCAAGAATCACAGACAGCACATGGCATAGCTTTCGTTGGAATTGTGGATCCTTTATCACCATTTCTTTAACAATCTTTGCAATGGTTTACTTTAACGAAATTGTATTATGATCTCATGACCTCTAGCTAGCAACACATATAGCAAATATACAATCTATAGAATTTAGATGCCCACAAGGCATGCATAATAATCAGCTCACATCCCCTCGAATAATTGTTGCCTATTATTCACATTACCGTCCAATTTCCATTAGTAATAGTGGATGGGCCCAAAACACCAGCGTCTAAGGCCGTGCTCTACAGGACAGCTTAACGCCTGGACTGATTTATTTCCAATCATATCCACACAAAACCTACCTGTGTCTCCTTCTTTGGACCCCTTGCAAACCCATCCCTTTCTTTTCTATGGCCCTCGTCAGCTTTCCAGCGATGCGATCTGCACTGGGTCATGTAATTGTTTGCAAGATTCCTTCGCACCTTAACATCGCTCCCCTCGTTTCCGTTAAATCCATAACTTCCAGCCCTTCTACATTTTCTCTATTTTTTCCATGTATATGAGCTCAGTTCCATAGTATTCACTTTTCGTTTGCTTTCTCGCCATTATTTAGCATATAAGTGCAGTAAATTGAACTATGTAATGTCTCTTTAGTTTAGTTTGTTGTCGATATGATCTTCTCTTATGTGATTGGTTTTGTTTATATGTCCCTTTGTGACATGAGTGATAGAAAATAAAAGTGATTTTCTGTCCCATAGCCACACAAGTTATTGGTGAGATTATTTTTAATTTCAGCAATGTTTCCTACTTTGCCTGAGTGAATTCTGGTGGAATTTTATATGCATTCTTAAACTCTTCTTTGAAACATTCTCAGAGCAACATTTGCAATAGAACCGTAACAATCTAATAATTAATATATTGTTATTGGTTTTTAGTATTTGCAAATAGTTAATGCAGTACATATATGACATTTATAATCAAGTGCCAACAAATACAAATAGTCGGTTTAAAAAGGAAGTGATTACATTACTAGATTGTCTTCCTTGTAGTTTGTTCTGATCCTAACCATGTATAACTCTGGTTTTACGAATAAAGTTTTAGAAGTTTATAAATCAGTTAATTGCTTTAAATCCAGATGCATGGTTTTTAATAGAGCCATATCTGGCGAGTGATAATTACGAAGTAAATTTGTATAACTCTGTGCGGGTTGAATGCAATTAGAGTAGCGGCTAGGACCCTAATTTTCCAGAATACCCCTACATATGGTATAACCAGACAAACCTGTATCACGTTGCAGCCCCGTAACTGCTGTTTACGAAAAGTGATGTTTTAGTTGTCAGATTGACCACCCAATATAAAGTATTAGCTGTATCTATGGTAACCCATACGAATGAATAAGAAGCAATCACTGTTGCATAGCTCTACATATTATTTTTAACTATAGATGATCTCATTTTTGTGCAAAAGTATTTTTATATGTCCTACCTTTATACCTACAAAGAAATGGAGATCATAAGAGTGACATACAGAAATAGGAATAGTAAGACTTGTTAATTGTCAAAATAGGAAAATCAGTTTGACTCTCGGAATGTCTGCAATCATTATGGATTTGACAAACCATCAAAGCTAGGCAAAATACTGGTTTGTTCGCGTACCAAAACTGTTCCATCGAGATAGGGATTTATGTGTCATTCGGCTTGGCTAAGCTCACGAGAAGACCACAAGCCGTACGAAATAGTTACGTTTTGAATTGTAGAGATATATGGTCGCATATAACAATCTAAAACTATATTCCCAAGAAAGGCGATGTCGTTGATTGTGATTTGTTAAAATTATCATCTGCATAAGATTGTATACATAATGTTAGTTTGTATTAAAAAAAATCCACTCGTGTGATAGCGATTACTGTCTTGGGGCGCCGAATCTTCATACACAGCAACCCAAGGTCAACTCATGCACAATTCACACTGTTTCTTTGCCTGGTCCTGGTGTGACATTTTTTCCACTATACTGGCAATTACCGTGATGTCTGTATGATCCCTGGCTGGTAACAATATCTTTGTATCTATAGAGTCCATGAGTTGCAACGTATCAGTCACGCAACTAATATGTCTAAATTTGCCATTTATCCCATTAATATATTGATTGTACCTAAGTTTAGTTTTTAAGTATAATCCGATGTCACGGAGGTATTATTAAGGCTATTTTTCATTCAAATCTAGGAAAATAAACCTGCTACTTTGTGCAAACTGTTCGATTAATTGTACACACACACACACACACACACACACACACACACACACACACATGAATACCTGAGAGGTTTTCTAAAAGGGACTACTAACATATTGTATTGAATTTTGATTTTTTTTTTAATAGGAAAAGGAAAACGACCAGAAGTTACTGGTTTAGTGCTAATTACACACTTGTAAAGTGCGCGACGGCAACTTGCTAGTGCTATGAAAATATGATAAGTTTAACATGCCAATGTCTCAACTAAGGCCGAATGTTCATGTTGACTGGTGCATGGTGCCACCGGAAGAGAATGAACAGAACATTATAAGAATTTACCTCTAATCACAAGTATAAAAGAGACCAGTTTGCTGGATATGAACCGTGGGTGTAAAACTAGTAGTCAACTTGTATATGTTCCTAAATGTTAGTAATCATGTTAAGCAGGTCGCGTGCACCATACTGGTAAATCATCCTCCCAGTGGTTCTCGTGGCTTTACGTGCTACATATCGTTCCTGTTCTTTCCGATTTGAGTGGCCTCGAATATAATACGCTTGCAGCAGCATTTGGATTCGTCAGAAGTGGAGACAAGTATTAGTTACGTATTACGTCTAAATGAGTAATCTTGTTTGCATCTTTAATACCAGAAAATTGGTTAGAAAGAGAAAGTTTATAACGTTGGCGGACCTATTTTAAGCTAACATATATTCCATCGAATCTGCATTGTAAACGCACTTTAAAATACAAAATTAGTCTCTTTCAAAATTTTGCAGAATTATCAATGTTTCACATGATTCGAGGCGTGTCCTATGAAATAAATATATTATCAATGTTTCACATGATTCAAGGCGAGTCCTATGAAATAACTATTCTAGTTGACGCATATAAAAACAACAGCTACAACTAAGACACAACAACTAGCACTACTACGGCGAAATGTACAATCATAAATACTACTACTATTACTACTACTATTTTGTTTTATTTGTATCTTCTAAGCCAGTTGGCTCACCCCGTCTTCGCACAGAGTTCAGCTCTCTTCACACTGTATCGTTTGGTTTTGTTTCGTTATTTCCTCCGCATCCATGATTGCAAACGACGGATTATGTATTGTATCTATTAGGCACAATAACTGTTAGTGTCCCACTAATATTTATTGTGCCTAATCGATACAATATCTAATCCGTCCACGAAAGAGAATTATATCTAGGGGACTGAATCATGTAAAGTAATGCACGTAATATCAGTTTTAAATCTAATTACATACACAAGGAAATTCTGTAATTTTACCTGATATGTAGCAGAATGTCTCATCCCACTGGGAGTTCTCCTCACGTTCATATCTATTCTCTGCTGAACTCTCCCATCCTTCATGATGAATTGGCCCGGCGTGCGAAGTCTGGGAGCCGAAATAAAAGGTATCTTTCCGAGGTGCTCTCTCTTCTTCATGTTTCCCGATTTGCTAACGTTTTCCATGGCAATGCTGTGTTACATTTTATTACAATGACGCATACAGCGCAAAGTATATGTGTATTGCATACGAACTATTGCCGGACTAGCTAATAATATATATATATATATATATATATATATATATATATATATATATATATATATATATTCCAGACATGAACATTCCGACTCTACGTTCATTTGTTTAATTCACATAATACAATGGATATAACGACAATTCAGGAAATGCAATTCTTCAAAACTCTTATCTACGTTCATTGTACACGCTCCATTCTCTTATTTGTTTTCTTACATTTGTAAACTATTATAACCGATTTTGAAAATAAATAAATACAAGCGTGAACATTTCTTTTAGCTGCTATGTTTGATAATCAGGAATTTGATGTTTTATCTCTGATTTTTGTTTCCCAAATGTAATAGTTTTCAAAATACCAATTGTGATTCTTTACAGACAAACTTGAAGTTAAAAGGTAAATCTTTTGAGTATTATCTACATCGCAAAAGTTATCGAATTTGAGACCTACAAATCACGGGGTAAAGAAATGCGTGTGCATTCAATCTTGTCTTAAGTGAATTGTAGAAATATTACCTGTTACTATATAAATATTATATATTAAGCCGCAATGCTACTAAATATTTAATGTTTAGTATGAATGGTACATATTTCTGACATTTTGGCAAGATGTTCATTTTGGGAATTTTCCATTTTGAAGTGTGTGCACAGAATAGATGAAACATAATTACATTAGGAAGAATATAGCTTAACGTATGAGGCAGACAATATCAGAGTTTATGATTGCACGTTGTTTCTTGAGAATTAAGGTTGAATACCCAGCGCAGACAAAAGCGTATTATTCATTTCATGAGATATTTATAAACAAATAAATCAACGAAATAAAAAACCTGATTTTTTATAGCAATTTAGACCCTTACCTCATCTGGATATTGCTCCTGACCATCGGGACTACTAACAGTATACAAGACAGAAGAACATATTGGATGGCAACGCCAAGTAAACATCTGTGTTTATGCCTTCCTCCAACGCTACCCCTATCATACACTTATGAGCATGCCCATTTTACAATGTCTCAATCATACAAAAACACTCAATTTAGAGGCATACATTTGACCCTCGATGAAATTATTATGTCCTGGCGACAGACGCTCGCAAACCAAACTACGAGCGAATCATCCAATTTGTGTGGGGATAAAAGATTCAAGACATGCCAAAACATGAAAAAAGTAAGTGATTTGTTCATCACAGTAACATGAGAAAAAAATAAGTATCAAAACAACACCAACCATGGAAAACACAATATATAATATATTTAATAACATGCACACTTTTTTCAATCCAGTATGTGGAGGTGACTGAACAACTAAATAGGAGGATGAAATAAAGAACCAGATTTTCTTCGAGCCTATAGCAGTTTAGACTCTTACCTCATCTAGATATTGCTCCTGACCATCGGGACTACTAACAGTATACAAGACAGAAGAACATATTGGATGGCAACGCCAAGTAAACATCTGTGTTTATGCCTTCCTCCAACGCTACCCCTATCATACACTTATGAGCGTGCCCATTTTACAATGTCTCAATCATACAAAAACACTCAATTTAGAGGCATACATTGACCCTCGATGAAATTATTAGTTCCTGGCGACAGACGCTCGCAAACCAAACTAAGATCGAATCCTCCGAGCCATGTGGGGATAAAAGATTCAAGACATGCCAAACATGAAAAAGTAAGTAATTTCTTCAGCACAGTAACGTGAGAAAAAACTCAGTATCAAAACAACACCATCGCATTCAAAACACAATATGTAATATATTTAATAACATGCACACTTTTTTAAATCCAGTTTGTGGGGGTGACAGAACAACTAAATAGGAGGATCATGTTATATAGATCCGACTGGCAAACTCAAATAACACTGGTCTACAACCAAAATACTTCCGCAATAAATATTGTCAAACTTTACTAATTCTTAGACTTAGACTTATACTGAGTTCAGTGTAAGATAAAAATCATTGTTGTTGCTCAGTTTTAAACCTATTTGTATGTAGAGCTTTACACCTTTACATCGATATATTGAATGACACGTTTTTCCTTAATAATCAAAGTACATAATAAGTTAGGGAGAGATGGTTCTGTACCTTAGTAATAATTGCTAGAGGCCCCGCTGCAGAACACTTTTATTCCCCTGACGACTATTCCAATGACATTATCCTCACTGGAATAGCCCACAATCAAAATCAAAATATGAACCTAGACACCAGAAGAAAGCAAACGAAACGTATTTGATTCTCCACCTCAGAATTTTCAGATCAACCGGCCTGAACCAAGAATAATAGAATAAAATAACCCGTTTACCTCTTCATGTTTTTATTTGCTTGGAAAGGATTACCCTCCTAGGATATTTGGGCATTCTTGGTTTTGCATTTTTGGAACTTTACTTTTAATTGAGACCAAATTGCCATTAGTGTGCTGAGGTGCCGTTCAACGTGAATGCACATATACATACAACAATACATATATATATATATATATATATATATATATATATATATATATATATATATATACATACATACATACATACATACATACATACATATCATTCTGAAATTTGGAAACAATATTAGAATATAATTGTGTAATATATTCGGATTATAACTCTACAATATATTTCATCCAGGACAAACGTTTAGATAGCCATATTGGTATTATTGTCGTAACCTGTTAAATTTCCTTTGTTCTATCAGTCCAATACGACAACCGCGGTCAAGTTAAATATAAAATAGTGTTCTTGCCAAATTGGAATACCTGATTTTCCAAAATGTAAATAGTTCAAAGCATATAGTTTTCTGCTTTCAATAACAAAACAGTACGTAAATAGAAAAGGCGCTTGACTAGTTTCCCTTACTTGCTGCACTGTTATTTGTCATGCTTATATATATATATATATATATATATATATATATATATATATATATATATATATATATATATATATATATATATATATATATGGAGACAAGAAAGATTAAGAAGACATCGACGAAGCAGATGAGATGAAGGATCAACAAAGGAAAGAGTAGAGAAATAAGATGAAGTTTAAGAAGACGGAGATGATGAGAATGACCACCATGAAAAGTACGAAGACAATCTGATATCAATATAAACAGGTATATGTATGGATGCAGATAAGTACATATGTAACTAAAGTATTTGCCACTGAATTACGATCTCAGATTTTCTTTTTTCTTAAAGCTGCAGTACCTATCAAACTACAAATTGTAGAGTCCCTACCTTTTAATTTTTCGATTGCTGTCGTTAGTGTTTTAAAATCGTGTTAGTCTGAAAATGCGTGATACCTCGAACAATGACTACTAACGTAAACAGAAGGTGTATTATGTCACCAATATGCTACTGGAATATGAGCGCAATGGTGCATCAGTCAGCGTTTACATCATATCGCGAACTTCAGAAATAGAACATACATCAATACGAGCACAATCTTCACACAGACATCATACGTCATATCATGAGATGTTAATTACCAGAACATGCTTCACTGTCGGAATGATCAATACATGGATGCGCTTAATAGCATTCTTTCTCTCGCTAAGGGTAATGTTTCAGTAACTGAATATAACAGTATGCGTCCAGGTGCAAATCAACATAACAAAAATGAATACAAAAAGTTTAGTAATCATTATTATTATTATTACTATTTGATATCTTACAAGAAATGTAATATTTTCAAGAAACGCTGTATAATCTCCGCCCGATATCTACCTTATAAAGTGAAACACTTCAAAACCGAACCCTCAGTATACCAGAATTCCCTCATGATCGAAATGATTTTGGAGACGCGGTTTTTTTCTTTTTTCTTATCCCCATTGTTTCCCAGTAAACCGAAACCCCTCTACTCCGAAAACCGAAAACAATATCGATCCCAAATTTAAATTTTACGATAAAAATACCCCCCAAAAACCGAAGCTCACTTCAAAACTTAGAAGTGCATTTTAGTCGCTAAATTCCTGACACATACTGGAAAAGATTATTTATTGTTAGCAAATACTATAGTATGCTTATCAGTGAGAAAATATCCCAAGAGCACGCGAGGTTAAAACAATACTTGGCACACGCCCTAACACAGCTTAGGGCCGACAATAGTCTTTGTACCATAATAAGAGAAAGAGCATGTGTACCTGCTTATTATCTAATTGCTATTGGTTTATATAAATGATCCATGCAATGTTGTTTATTTGTTTCTTTGGTTTTTTTTATTTTTTTATTTTTTTTCATTTTTGTTTGTTTGTTTGTTTTTTGTTTTGTTTTTTGGAGGTTGTTGTTCTTGTTTAAAATTCCATACCTGGGCTTCATTAACCAGACATGCGGCGTCGCTTTTTATGCTATGCCGACGGAGACAAGCCCAACAGTATTCTAAAAGTCAGATTCATTCAAATGATTTTCAAAGGAGAAAAACCGTTGCATATATGTATTTAAGCAGCCATGCCTGTCATTTGTCTTTACTCGCATGTCAAGATGTCAGAACGACCAGAAAAGCGTCGTAGAATTGAACTATCCTTACAGGATAAACTTAGTCTGATCAAAAAGTATGAATCTGTGCCAAAACGTACACTGAAGAACCTAGGAGGATCATTTTTGTACAGGAACACTTTGAATTATACGGAATATTTAAACATGGTGAATGATCGTTTATAATTCTACTGGATCTATAGTAAAATTATAAAAGTATCTCCTTCCTTAAACGTTTATTGGGACGAGGAATTTTTTTCTATGTAAAACAACTGTTTTTATTCATGTGACTGGATGTGATTTTCGAAAGGAACGTTCGTTGTTCCGCTAATATTTCATTCAATGTTAAAAACAAAAAAACAAACAGCTTTCTTAATTGTGTGTACTTTAACACACATACACATATATTGTCTCGTAATTACATTCTCTCTCGTTCTCAAGTCACACACGCATATATATTTATATAATAATAATAATAATAATAATAATAATAATAATAATAATAATAATAATACAAAAATTATATTTATTATGTACATGATTATAGCTTTTAATATGCCCCCTCCCAAGTTAGGCGGGAGCATATAGAAATATTCAGGTCCGTCCGTCAGTCCGTTCCTCCTTCCGACTGGCAGACACTTTTGTTTGCGCAACAATGCACGCAGTGTGTAATGGATTGCCGTGAATGTTCATACATATTATGGTCATCACGTGAAGATGATCATGTCAACAGATTAATTTGCTCCCGCAATTGTTATAGGTCTGATTGCCCTTTTTGTATTGTAGTTTCATGAGGTGTAGGCACAATCTCCATAACACAAGTATTCCAACGGTTTTTGATGGATTGATATGAACTTGGAAAATATTATGGTCATGACCTAAGTATGTTCATATCGATAAATCATGGTGCC